>UFQX01000095.1:408312-475571 GCA_900497675.1 Arapaima gigas | reverse complement strand
TATATATATATATATATATATATATATATATATATATATATATATATATATATATATATATATATATATATATATATATATATGGGAAGTCTAGTGGGTATTTGCTACATTATTAAATTACATTTGTTATACACATATCTCTCAAGATACTGCATTTTTGACTATACAAGTGAAATTATTTAATACCTGTAACCAGGTTGCAGCCAAGTATGAGACTTTTTTGCCTTGAGGAGTGAGAAGAGCCAAGCATTGGGGAATTTTCAAAGGTCGTGCTGTTATGGTAATCACATCCCGATTTCAAGGAACACATTACTCACATGATTTGGGGAATGCCTGTGTGTTCATGCTCACGCCCAATGATAAGCACAGTAACGTGTGGATTTTCCATGTTCTGCCGTTTTCATATGGAGTTCTTTCCAGAGTCCAAACGAATGTGCTTCATGTGGGTTTGTGACTCTAAATTGCCAAGCGTGTGTGTAGTTGTGTGTTATATTGGTCTGGTGTATAAACTGGTGAATGACTAGGGAGTCTGTCATACTGTACCACTGAGGGCTACTTTGGACGAATTGACGCTGCAAATTTTGGACAAAACTAAATGCTAATTATGTATTATTCCATCTACTTCGATTTGGAGAAAAATGTCTGTTGAATAAATGTAAATAGAATTGTATTGTTGAAGTGGGAGGAGTTTACAAGTTGACATGACAGTCCTGTGTATCCCACATCTCAGGGCTAAAATTTGTCCTAGCCCTTTGCACCATATGGGACATGGCAAAGATTCTCAGCAATGGATGTTTGCTATAAATGGCTGATTTTCATGGCAGCAGGAAGCGGAAGAGCCTGGGGACTGAGAGCAGGAAGAGCCAATGCAAGAGTATCATGCTATACAACATTCACACCATGTCACTTGGGGATCCTCAGTAACCTTTTAGAACTAACCCCTGGCTGTGTATGTCTCAATTCTGTTCAAGTCTGCAGCACCTTTTTCAAGTACCTCTTAGGTATGAAAATTGAATAAGAACATTCCTTATGTTTCTGGAAAAAAAAAAAAAAACAAGCAATTTGCAAATAGCCACAGATTTCCCAGCTGCTGTCACTCTGATTTAATTTGATATTTAAATCACAGCATTTCCCACATAGTTATAAATTGGCATGAGATCTGAATGACGTATGATGGCAGTAAATATTGAAGCCAGTGGTTCTCCCTGGGTTGCTCTTTGTTTGGGTCCTCATGGTTTATCCAAATCCACAGACCACTGGCAAGACTACAGTTCAAGGAAAAGACAATGAAATTAGCTGAAATGTTCTGATACAGTTTCCTATAAATAAATTGAATTTAATATGAAGATCAAAACATCAAGGCACCTTGCCTATATTAACATAATAAGCTGTGGCATTAAAAAGGGACACTTCCACTAAATAAAATAGAGTAGCCTGCATATATACAGTAAGTATCCTTATAAAGGGGAAAGGAAATTATATACGGACAAATCAAATTTACATACTGTCACATAGTGCCACATTGTTTCTTATCATTTTAAGCGTATATTAGCTATGCATGCAAATCTAGTGTCTGCTTCGTGGACAAGCTGCACTTGACACTTCTTATCAGATGGAAAATTGGAAGGACTTTTTAAAAATCAGCCCATAATTTATACTTTAAATAAATATTTGGTATTAAACTTCATTAGCCAAAAATAAACCAGCAGAATGCATGTAAATCCTCTGTGTTAATGGGTACCCCAATGGTGTTCCTGTTTTAGAAGAGTCATGTTTCACAGCAGTCAGCAGGGAGCGATTCCCTAGTGCTGGTGCTTTCAGACTGAGATTGGCTATGGTGGACCATTCTGGATCATTCTACAGTTCATGAAAATGAAACATTCTGGAACATTCTGGAGTTAATGAAAAATATGACGGAACAACCTGTAGACAAAGTTTCTCAGGCAGTACACATGGCTGAAATACATCTGCATGCCTCTTCTTATACTTCCCTATTTGATGTGTGAAAAATTTAGCATGAGTTCTCCATCCATTGTTACCATCCACTTTATCCTGATCAGGGTCACAGCAGTCCAGACCCTATCGTGTTATTACTGGGTGGTGGGGTATGAAACAACAACTTGGATGGGATGCCAGTCCATGGCAGGGTAGCCACACATTCACACTACAGGCAGTTTAGAATGACTAGTCAACCAATCATGCATGTCTTTGGACTATAGGAAGAAACCCTTATAGATATGGGGAAAACAGGCAAACACCATGCAGACTGAGCCAGATTCAAACCCACACCTGAGCAGCCCAGGCACTATGAGGTGGCAGCGTTACTCGCTGTGTCGCTGTGCCACCTTAGTATGACTCATAGTCAACAAATTATTTATCACTGGATGTTTTTTTATAGGTAGTGGCTGTGATACCTGCTTTAGTAGGTGAAAAAAATGTGCTGCATGTCATTCAGAAATTTGTACTCCATGGCTGCTTTATAAGGTAGACCAAACTAATATCAGGTGGAACCTTCTTTTGCTTTCAGAACAGCATGAATTCAGCAAGATTCAGAACACAGGCAGCAGCGTTCTTGGTCCGGGACGGTTTGACAGCTGTACAGTTTCTGAAAATGTTTATTTATTTTTGCATCCTGCTCACTGTACTAACATCACACTCCAACTTATCTCAAAAACCCTCTTTTGGTTTGAGAGGTGGAGACCGTGCAGGCCAGTGAGGTAAGTAAAGAAATAAAGGGTTTATCAAGTTTATGGAATCATCCTGAGATGAAGTGTGTTTTGAGACATCACACATTATCCTATTGGAAGTATCAATATAAAAAAGTCTGGAGAGGACATGAAAGTAACCACCTTGTTAGTGACAAGGGTTTTATACTTCCCCATCACCAGTTTAGTCTGGCCACGTGTACTTAGAAAGTGGCTTATTGGTGTATACATATAGCTTTTATCGCATTAATTTTAATATCAGAGCGTACTTTTGAGGACCACAAGAGTAGTAGGTAAACAGGACAGCATTTTACACATACGTGACAGCTTGTGTCAGTTACTTTTGCTATCAGAGTGTATTAGCAAAGTATTTGGAACAGCAGCGCAGAAGCTGGACACAATAGAACATACTGCATAAAGTGATGTAATTATGGGCCTTACAGTTGATCTGGACAGTGTCATGGTTCCCCTTTGTCTGCCACAATCCTTTGGTCAAGACCTTACTGTGACATGTCTGCAGGGACCTAAGACGGAGCCCAGGGCTCTCCCCTTTTTCTTTTTTACCGTGTCATCCACAGTAACCCCACTACAGACCGGCACAAAGAGCAAAGGCACAACCCAGTGCCTCTGCCTCAATTAGAATAATTCCAAATTATTATGAGAAAGCTGGTCTGCGCTTATCTGTGCTGGGAAAGGCTTCAGCTTCAATCAAAATGCAAGTGAGGCTGCAGCGGCTGAAAGCAAAGGCCCGTGGGTTCCTTCTTAATGCTCCCCGTGTATAATCAGGACGGGCACGTCCGAGAAAAAGTTTGGGCTGTAAGAGCAAAGCAATTGTTTAATGCTTTTTGGGGGAAGGGTGGAAGGGATGTTTTTAAGATAAAAAAGGCGCCACAGTCCCCGTGCTGCGTGGAAGCCTGCTGTGTGCACTGTCTGCAGAAGTAACACCTCTTGGCCTCAAACGCACCACAGGAATATGTTAAAGATGTAATGTAACTGTAGATCGTGCAGACTGTATGATTTGGTAGCCTGAGGCGTAACTCACACTGATCTTCAAACTGTTGTCACTTTTTTTTTTTTAAAACGTTACGATGTGT
This sequence comes from Arapaima gigas, assembly GCA_900497675.1. Lineage (NCBI taxonomy): Eukaryota > Metazoa > Chordata > Actinopteri > Osteoglossiformes > Osteoglossidae > Arapaima > Arapaima gigas. Next base: position 471,772 of record UFQX01000095.1, on the reverse strand, counting down.
AATATGGTGTCAGAAAATCCATTACCAGGGATTGTAATGTACACAATGTACGTAATTGTATACGACAACGCATGGCGAATAAATAGGTAGTAAAAGGTGACGACAGTATCAAACACCCTTTTAAGGGTCGTACTGGGAAAATTGGGAACAGAAGCTTTCTTGCAATGTGCTATTAATTTGTTGTAAATTAAATTTCGGCTGACTACTGTGCTTTTTTTCTCTATTTTACTCAGTTGATCGCTGCTATTAAATATGCACTTTTCTAATTTTGAGATATTTCTGTTGCACCTCTGTAAGCCTCGGAATGCATATTCCTACTTTAAGCATTATTGCTGTTGAGGGGAAAGCAATTGAATTTCCGACGATGCGGCACGGCAGGTTCAAAGCCCCCACGTTTGTCATACGCGCATGTGGAAGCAAGTGTATCAAAGCTCCGCTCCATCTCGCCGCAGCTCGCTGGGCTGGAACCGGCCTGACCTACCCACCAGGGAGGCCAAAAGCCTTTAATGCACACTACATTTACCATGTTTAGCAGGAAGAAATTCCAGGGATAAAAGGAGGGTTTCGGATGATTGTGCTCCTAATCCCAGAAGTCCCACACTCACATTTTCGACACCGCCTCTTATATCTTTTATAATGATGTCAGTTTTAACTTATTGATGGGAACTGGAAGGGAAGGGAAGAAAAGAGCAGAAACAGAGAGATTAGTGCCAGGCCACTGTGGAATCCCTTCAGTTTCAGCTGGAGGGACTCGGCTATTCACTTCATTTATCCCTAATTGAAGCTGGCTGCTCCTCTCATTAGGATTAGTGTTTCAATAATCTCTTTGTGACTCTGGTTATGTACCTCGGTAGCGTTTTAGATTTGGTGTGAGAATATGTCGTTTTTTTTTTATACTTCTGTGTAAGCTACTTTAACGGACAATGTTTAACACACCTGCGAGGAGCAGTGTTGACCCAGGGTTATTCACCCTGGCGAAGCACTGCGTGTTACTGTCTGTGTCTTACACACCACAGTCATGCATGCTGTTTTCTAAATGCGTCACAATGCAGCAAAGGCGTGGCAGCAATGGCCGCAATGCCCTGTGCCATTCGGTGTGAGTCAGCTGTTTTGTTGGCCGGCCACTGAGCATCATCGCCCGCTCCTGCCCTGGTGGCTTGATGGGTGGCCGTGGCTAAGCCGTCTGTTTCACCGTAGCCTCCCGTCTCCAGTAGGCTGATATTGTCACGAGGAGTCTCCCTGCCCGTGGCACTGCACTGAAATATTCAAGGGGAGAGTTTGTCAGCATGAACTGCGCAATGTAAACTTTTTTTAGTCCCATCATGTGTATTTACTCTTTGCCGGAGTTGTCCCTTGGGCTCTTGTCTACGTGTGCTGAGCAACCACATGTTCCAGGTTTGGTTGGCTGTGGATGTTATTTCACTCACTGGTGGATTTTTAAGGACATTACTGTCCCATCCACTCTCTCAACACCGCTTCATAGCTCACAACCCACAAATGAAGTGAATTAATTTATAGTGTCAAATTTGTTTATTTGCTTTACACTTTTTTTGTCCAGAGGAAATTCAGCTTACTGTGATTTAGCCATTTGTACTGTAGTAATCCAGAAGTGTTTATATGTTTTATTATTATAGCATCATGATATGATATCATACGATACTTAAGTTGATGATACATATCAGTTTATAGTACATTTTTGACAGTGGTTAGAATTGTTGCTCCCAGGTTCAATATGAACCTTTTGTTTGTTTTGCTGTTTTTGTTGCTGTACTGCTCAGTAAGGTGCTTCCTTAAAATTGCTCAAGTAAAGCATGGTGTGTTGCTCGGGAGAAAAGTATCAGCTAAATAAACAAGTGCAATATGACAAGGGCTCTTTTCATGTTTCATTTCCAAATGTGAAAATTAACAGGTAACAGTAACAATAAGAGTAGCCTGTAAAGAATCTCCTCCTATTCACCATTTACTTCCACAACTTCTTGTGTATTACCAGTATGGACGAGGAAGGAGAAGGACAGATAAAGGGTTGCGATATATGGTGGAGAAGAAGAGCATAGCTTCTTAGGTGAGGCATCTCAAGGGTGCCTGTGCCTTTCTAAACACAGGAAACCAGTACCTTGCCCAGAGGCCCCAGGAAACTGTCCGGGTGCTGTGCACTTCTTAAAAACCACTGTCTCCTTTCGCTGGTGCCACCGTGCCTCTGCCTCTCTGTTCCTGCGCGCTTCAAACGGCCCCCCTCCGAGAAGCCCAACAAGACATCCCCTGCAGAGAGCCTGTTTGGAATCGCTGTCTTACTCCCGGGTGTACTGCGATCTTCGCTGCTCATGGGCCTCTTTAAAAATGTAACACTTTCAAGGGTGGAGGGGGTTTTTTTATTAGTCGAATGCGTTTTTCTTTCTTTGCATACGTGCTCAGGGTATCGTTGCCTCCATCTTCGCCTCCCGTACATTCACCAGTGCATTCTTTCAGCTCTGAGATCCCACACCATTTTATGCATTCTCACTTCCCAAGCATTAGTTATTAAAAAGGATTTCATCCTTTATATTTTCTACAAATGTGTTTGCTTATATTTGGTTTAATCTGGTAATCTTTCCTCGCAGTTTTTTCTCACTTTTCATTTTAAATGTAATATAAATCATCATTATTATTATTCTAGATAGTCACAATGTTATTTGCACAATATTGTTTTTTGTGTTTTATACATTCATTAATTTTTTATTAGAACCACTGTTTACTGTTATTAAAAACACACAAAGTGCGAGCACGGAAAAGTCTTTTTTCACCTCCTGTTAGGCAGGAGAACTTGAGTTAGACATGTATGTGTTTAGGACAAACACGTCGGGTGCAGACAGGTGCCTGTCGATTACGCTGCGCTGCTTTCTGACAGGTGAAGCACAAGGGACACACGTCCCTGGACTCATCGCGTAGTCAATGCTGGGCGCTGATACAGCATGTCGGAAGTGGACTGCGGTGCCGCACCGTGGCGGTTCATCAGTAACACTTTGGCCTCGACCCACACGGCTCACTCCATCCTCTGGGTGACAGCGCTCAGTGTGAAGCGCATTCGTTCCAACACTCTGGCTTTATTTCCATTCATTTCCCGGGGCCTGTTTCTCGGCTTCCTAAGCGACGTGAACTTGCTCTTGCTAATTGCTGCCAGTGTATTAATTCGTTGCTCTCCTGTGAGTTTGGTGCAGTGCAAATGGGCTAATTCATAACCAAAGGACACACAATTGGTTGCTCATCTGGGAAAGTTAACACTTTGAAAATAAATGACTCTTCAAAGAGGATTCAAGTTAGTGAAGCCCTGGCGCTCGCTGGCTTGAATATTTGAACAGAAGATAAATTTGCTTGTGTAGTTTTGCCTCTGTCTGTAATTATGCGCGCGGCATTTTTTCCCCCTTTTTACATGCTGCTTTACAGTGTGAAATTATCTGCTGGAAAAGAACCACAATTAATTGTGGCGCTTTGCAGACGTACTTACCCGAAAAACATTGTAATGATGCTTGCCGGGAAATTGCTTTCTGTAAAATGTTTAATAAATAAAATCGGAGGTTAACCGACTGTGCCTGTCACTTATTGAAACTGCAGATCCTTTCCTGGATATGAAGTTATATCTTTGAATATGTCAACAAGATCTGAGAAGCATGCTAGCCTGGGGTGTATTTTATGGAGGAAAACAATAAAGGTAAACAAGGTGAATTAGTGGTAAGAGACGATCTGTCACAAAGTGTAAAATCAAATGAGGGGAAAGAATCTCAGGGCGGAAATGGATGGGTTTGGCAGCGTACGGGTCCAGTCACGCCACGCCGAGGACATCATTGTGAGGCCGACAGACTGCCGCGTCAGCGCTTTGCAGAAAGCTTCCTTTGTTGCAGGTCATTTGATTCACGGGATGAGGTAAAAGCTGCGCTTCGGATCGCGTTGGCTTCGCATTCCTTCTATTCAGAAGGTCCAGTCATATGGACTGACTGGCATCAGGAGAATGTGGTTTAGTGGTATATCTGTTTTCTGTAGCTTCTCTTTTTTGACCACTTTGATTTACACCCTCACTATGAAAGGTAAATCTGATTTTGCTGATTCATGGTTAGCAAGACATATAGTATGTTAAGAATCAAGAAAAAGATTGACATTTTTTGATGCAGGAAAATGGGTCTCCCTTTACAGCGCTGTATATTTGTTAAGCAGATACACACCGGTAGGCCTCATCTCAGCGTATGTTTTCTTGTAGAAAGACTGTTGCATACAGTTGCTGCTCAGAGAACGGACACACACACACACACACACACACACACACACACACACATGTGCGTGCACACACAGAATTTATGGCGAGCAGAACTGAAAAACATAAATTTCCCTCAGAAAAACAAGTGGAAAGGGTTGTGGTTGCACTTTGTTACAGACTGCCTGTAAATAGCGTTCCAATAATGTTTAGTCTTTTTTAAGAACATTGTTCTTTCTGCTTCCGTTAACCTCAACAGTTTGAAGCACTGTATTTAGAGAAAAACAAGCCACAAATAATAGCCAGTTCCCATTGCCACTTACATCTGCCTTGTATTATTTCCTTAAACTGGCACACTTCTTTTTTTTGTAATCCTGAATTTCAAAAACAAACACAAAGAAAATAAACCGTTAGTCTGCGTTAAAAACAGCATCTTTTATATCCTATTAAAACAAGAGAAAAAATTTAGTTCAGTAGAAGGTATTTTGTGTAATGTTTGAGATGAGACAACTTAAGGTGTCAAATTTTCAACAGAAGTTCTGAGCAGTAGAGAATAACGCACCTTTCCCCACTATCAGAGGGGAGCAGTCTGTCGGGGGTAGCGACGGAAGCAAGCGGGGTAGGGGTGCCCTGCAGAACGCAGGGGAAGTCCCTCTGAGCCTGTGGGAAGGCCCCTTACTCTCCCCTTAAGCAGGAGCCCACCACATGCCTACAGAAGGCTGAGCTTCACACACTCGCTTCCAGTGTGTCACTCTGAAGTGGTGCCTTCTTTTTTATCACTGTGACAAATTCTCCCCATAGAGTGGGAAGCTGTCACAGCAAGTGCAGGTGTACTTCCGTTCAGTCGTCACTGTGTTACATCAATGAAATCATTGCATCATGAAGTCACTCTGTCATTGTAAGTGTGCATATTCTGTTGTGTGGGTTTTTTTATTATCATGTATTGCGTTAAGTATTGCACTTGATATATTCGTGTAACTCCTCTAAGTTCTTTATTTTGATTTGCATTTTTCAAACGTGTTTTTGTTTCTTTGTGAGCGTTTCCCAATGAGTGAAGCGCACAGCTGCGCTGGGCTTTATTTAATCAGATAACCTACTACTGGAGGCTCCCTCCACAATTGGGAGGCTCTCTTGTCGCTTCCACGTCTCTTCATAATAACCTCCAGCAAAGCACAACGCCTCCAGAAAGGAGCCACCAATTTGCCAACGATGCACAATTTACCATCCCAGGCGGCCCAGTCTTTGATAAGCGTGAAGAGCGACGTCCTCCAACAATACGACATAGATGGGGGATTCAGGCATTTGCTCCATAAATCTGCATGCCTAGATGTGGGCTTCCTTGCTGCTCCCTTTCGGAAGCACCCACATGCAGCTGGATACCATGAAGGACAAAAAAAATCAATTAAAATCAATTGAAATTATTACTATGTGCTGATGAACAGCAACAATTAATGGAAACTATTGGTATAAAAGAGGCAATATTCCTAGGAAAACACATTTCATTCCACAATTCTGTAATTCTTGCAACCTTCAGTCAGATTCAGTTGAAACTCGTGCTTTGGCCTGCATTTTATTAATCTCAGTACAGTGTTTGGCTGTTGTAGATTTATACTATCCTTTGAGGTCCAAGCTTACAATATGTTTAATAAGGCCTCTCAGAGAGTGGCAGCCTGTGTATAAATTACCATGAAAGCCGATGCAAAAGTATATGTAGAAGCAGTTAACGTCCTGTCTCATATACCATAAACATGGAGTATTTCCCTCTCCGGTCTAACTGGATTACTTTGAAAGTGTTATTGTTTTTGTTCATTCAAACATATACTTTCTGACTGTATCCAGTAAAAGTGAGCATTATTTCTGGGTTATCTAGCAGCAAAGTGGTTTGTGCTGCACAGTGTTAAAAGAGCACTTCAAGACTGTTGACGCTGCTTTGTAATAATGTGCCACTCATACTGTGCACTCAGTTTTTATCAGGGTGAGAATATTTAGATTTTAATAGCTAGGGGCAGCTTTCCACAATACAATAATTACATTATTAATATTCTAATGCTTGGTAGGCACTGTCTTCTGAGGTGACTTACCTAGCTTAAAGTTTCACTCACCCAGATTTAAATAGTTGGACGTTTTTTTTCAAAACACTTCAGTTTAAGGGTAGACAAGGAGCAGGACTCCTCTCCTCCCTGCACAGGTGTCAGTTTCACAGGCTGTCTAGCAGAACGCCTGCATGCTGACATCATCTTAACATCTTCAACCAACAATTCAGAGCAGCATTTCTGTTTCTGTTCATTATTTCCAGAATAAATTAATTTCTAATTTAATTTTGAAAACAAATTATTCTTTAATGAAAAATAGCTGTAGTTTGACTTTATTTTTAGGACATTTCAAAATAAAATTTGATCCATTCATGTATTGTAACAACAGTTTTGCATGTTTGCCCTCATGCGCTTGCACACTGGTTGCACAAAAGTGTTTATATGACACTGATTTAAGACAATGTTTAAGCCTTAAATATTTTTTTTGCAATAAATTAAATCAATACATGCACAAATGGGCATTATCCTGCCCCACTCAGGGATATGGGTAGGGAGGCCACTAGTTGGCTGTTAAGCATTCTGAAGTGTATGCATGTCAGTGTGCACGTGTATGACCTGGCATATGTGAGTATATGTGTCTGCCATTCTCAGTGACCCTCCTCAGGGCTGTCCATGCAGTGCAATGCAGTGAAGTGTGCAGCACGCCAGACAGGCTGCATTACTAGAGACACAGAGTCCCCTGTTGCAGCACAGCGCACATGCACTCTCAATACTGTTACTAAAGAGTTTTAGCACCTCAAGACAACAGGACAAGCCCTCCGCTGCCTCATGGTCGAGCCTCACACACAAACACATGCACACACAGGGCTCATGCTGGGAAGAGAACATACAGTAGGGCCAGCTTACTGGGTGGAAGGGTTCAAGGTTGCTCAAGGTGTTGTTATCAGAAGAAGGTAGGTAAGGCTTTGTTGGACTGAAGAAGTGAGTATGAAACAAAAATATTAACAAGGTCAAATTGGGTGAAAGTAAAGTGAAGGATGTGTTTTAGAACACAGCAAGAGCTAAGTTTTGCTTAGCAGCTTGTCATACCCTTCTGTTATGATTAACACAAACAAAAATTGGTAGCTAAACGATTAGTGCCGATAAATTTATTAGTATCTAATGTTTAACTTTGATTAGTTTTATTTTTAATTTCAGTTACTCAGATCTATTCAAATTATTTATGCAGTTTATTTTTTCTGGATTGTTTTGTTTTCAAAGAATGTTTTTAGCGTAAACCATTTGTTTAAAAAACCAGTGTAAAACACGCTGTTATTTTTTTCCATAGTAAACCAACATTTCTCATTATCTCATTTTACATTTAAACCAATAAAAAACTGTGTACAACTTGGAAATGATAAATAATTTCTGATCCACAAATTGTAGCAAGAACACTTGGAAAGGTGTACAACTGTTAGTTTTTTCATACAATATAATTTTAAAATTTCATATGATTTGAAAGGTGTCCATGTTAATTAGAAATATATTAGACATTATTTCAAAAGGTGTGTGATATAGTAGTGTACCTCAGACAATGCTTTAAAAAAATTGTTTTTGTTTAAAATTGTTGTAAACTGTTGTAAAATGTAAAAAATTGTTTATTGTTTTGTATATATATATATTTTATTGCGCAGTAATCCATTGGTTTCTGAATTTAATTTGTGCCTGAAACTGTATCAGAGACCAAATTCTTTGGATTTTGAGTGGCCTATTATTTTAAATGGGAAAATAAATGAATATTCTGCTGTTGTAGCCCATCCAATTCAAGGTTTGATGTGCCGTGTGATCAGAGATGTGTTTTTACCTATCATTGTTGTAGAGTGGTTCACTGAATTACTGTAGCCTTCCTGTCAGTTGGAACCAGGTTAACCATTCTCCTCTGACCTCTGTCATCAGCAAGGTGTTTCCACCCAAAGAACTGCCACTCACAGGGTGTTTTTGTTTTTCTCACCAATCTGTGTCGACCCTGGAGACCGTTGTGTGTGAAAATCCTTGGAGAGCAGCAGTTTCTGAAATACTTAAACCACCCGGTCTGGTACCAACAACCATGCCACAGTCAAAGTCACTTAGATCACATTTGTTCCCCATTCTGGGAGCATTCACTGAAGCTCATGACCCTTGTCTGCGTGAAACTGCAGATGTATAGGTCTTCCTAGTAAAGTGGTCTGTGTGTGTGTGTGTGTGTGTGTGTGTGTGTGTGTGTGTTACTTTCTCATTTCATTTTCCCTCAAACCTTGTATGTTTTTTTGTGAGTGGTATATTTCTTCTGACTTAGGCCTTGGAGTCTGATGGTGCAATACAGTATTTTTGATGTTGTTAGTAATGTGCTCTTCTGGACTAATGTTGTCATACCGGGAATCTGATGCAGGCACTGTTCCAGCTTAGGGGTCACAGCTGAATATAGGTATGCATAGGTAAACATAGATCTGCATGCTATATATAGTATGCATACCTATGTTTCATTATATAATGCAACAAAAAGAAAAAAGAAAAAAGACTGTGGCCAAGGTCTCCAACAACTGAAAGATGCCTCTAGAGATTCCCAGCAAGCTGTTTGCTGCAGTACTGGCCAAACAGTGCTGCTGTGCTGATTTGTGAGAGTGCTCAGCAGTTTACTTCTTTAACCTTTCCAACAAATGATAAAAGCGCATTCACTCTGAAATAAGCCACATCGCTTATGGAACATATCCGAAAGACCACTGTAGATGGCTTCTTCTGTGTGGTTAATGCACAGCCTTTTCTTCAGCCACAAATCAAACTGATTGCTTGCAAAAACCCCTCAGGTAAACAGTCACTCAGCCAAGAGAGACAGCAGACGCAGCTGAGACACAGCAGGCCCCGGCCAGGCTCCACAGCCCTCAGCTGTGGCTCCAGAAAGAAGCCGTGGGGTCAGGGGGATAGAGCTGTGGGGGTGGGGATCTGATCTAGGGTCAGTGTGTTAAAGAACAATGCTTTCAGCCAGACAGTATTAACTGCAAAGTCATGTTAGAAAGGAAACAGAAGGGGGCAGAAAGGAAATGGGAAGAAACTACTTAACATCTACATTTATTCACTTAGCACATACTTTTCACCAAAGTGATGTAGAACATGGAGTAACCCTAACTCCCTTTTACAAACGATGAGATTATAAATGCAAGCACACTATTTCTGAAGTACAGTCAGTTTGTCACATACTACTGTGTTTGCCAGCACACATTACAGCAGCAGCTAGATATAAAACTGATAGGGAATAAGAAGGTGATTGTGAAAAACCTATGATGCAAATGTATGAAGCTGTTAGGAGTTCAGGAGAGAAGTGGGACATGAAGAGATGTGTTTTGAAACCCTTTTCGAATGCTGAAAGGGCTTCAGCAGTTCTGATAAAATTACTTGGGGAAAGAAACAGGAAAGAGGAGCAAATCATAAAGAAAGTTGATCGTAACAAACAACTAGGTAAGTGAGTGGGATTGCGTCTCACTGCTGTCCCCTCTGGATTATAAAGGAAGTAGTCCAGGACCTTGTCTTTGGAAGTTCTCAGTTCCAATAGCAAAAGTGCACTTCATTGAATTAAATCACATCCCTCTACTCAGGTTGAATGCAGAGTTTCCTAAAAATATGCGTTTGTAAAAAAAAGTGTTGGCTTTATATAAGTAAACTTCCAGCTACCGTCCAGCTGAAGGACTGATAACACCTATGATTGTACTGACCAGGTTCTGTAAGTTTCTGCAGTCTTTTCTGGCCAAGACTCAAAAGGGTACCAAGAGCATGAAGCCTGGCTTCCTGCTGGTCCTGTGGTCCTCATTGTTGTGACCTGTTGGCCCACCTGCTGTGTTTCACCAGAACCACTCAGCACGGTTTCCCAAGCAGCAGTTCCTCAGAGTGTCCTTCAGGAGACATCACCTCCACCCCTGCAGATTAATCTCCAGCAGCAGAAGGCAGAGTTGCAGTTCAATGTCTGCTCGCCCACTCACAGCCCAATAAGACCCCACTAATGAAAAGCTTTATGTTTGTCCCTATTCCTATCATTGGCAAGAACAATGTGTCCAAGCTGATATAATAGTCATTTAACATCTCTTTTCTGTACTGCTGCGAAATGAGCTCCTTTCCCATTCATCTGTAACTCCCTACCAAGTCTAGCCTTCTTGTAGTCCTGTCTCCTTTTTATTTCTAGTTGCAAATGCAGAAGTAACAGACAAGGCAGGGATATGTTGCTCTCTTTGTCTGATCCCTGTGGACCAGCATTGCTGTGACATCTACCAGGAGCCCCCCTTTTTTAGTTGCTTTTCACCCAGTTCGCCACTGCAGGCCAGGCCTCTGCCCCCGAGCCCATCTCTGCTTACTTCCCTTCACTTTTCTCAACACCAGTGAAATGGGACCAGCTGAACATGGAATTTAGGTGCTGCCCTGGGTGGTACAGTGGCTCACCGGATATCGGTGGTGCCTCTGAGCTCCTGGACCGTGCACTTAAGTGTGGGCTCAAATTTGATTCAGTGTGAGTGGAGCTCATACAGTTTTCCTTTTTGATGCTTTGGTTGCCTCCCACAGTCCAAAGGCATGTTTCTCATGAATAGATAGCTCCAAATTATCCATAGTGTGTGTGAGACAGTGTGTTTTATAATGACCTACAGTATAGGTGAGTCAGTGAGTGTAGGAGGTTTTGCGCAGTGTATACATGTAGCAAAGGTGCCAGCTAAAAACTAGTCAATAATAACTGAAGGTGCAGGCTAGGGGTGTGGACAGTGCAGCTGCCTCATAGTGCCTGAGGTGTTTGACCTTAGGTTTGAATCCGTCTCAGTCTGTGTGAAGTTTTTATGTTTTCTTCATGTCTGGGTGGATTTCCTCCCACAGTCCTGACTTGCATTTTTGGTAACTTGATAACTTTAAGTTGCCCACAGTAGGCTTACACAAGTGACAATACATGTGTGGCTACCCTGTGATGGGCCAGAGTCCTACCCAGGGTGCACTTCTCCTAGCCTAGGGCTCATTGACACCAGGATAGGCTCCAGGCTACGGAGACCCTGACAAGGACAAGTGGTTAATGTTAGTTAATGAGTAATTCAGTTAGTATTTTATTGCATTTAAATTTTCATTCCATGACCTCATAATAATAATCATAATCATTCTGGACCACATCTTCAGTGTAATGCTCACCTTTTCTCATAGCATGTATAAAATTCGGTTTTTTTTGTTTTTTTTTTAATAAATGATGTAAAATAAATTAAATTAGTTTCAGTTTTGAAGAATTATCTTCCTTGTACGAGATGGAAGAAATTAGTCAAGTGCACGCAGTAAATGAGCATAGATAAAGAGGTATTCACAGTGTAAAATCTTTCTTCATGTGGTTTCTGATGCTCCAGCCTTTCTGTATGAACAATGATTGTGTGTCCCATTTGGTGCACCAGGAGCGCTGCATCTGCAGTATTTCTCTACGATCTCTGTAGCAATACCATGTGGCACTCGATGCAGTTATGGGAATAGGAGGAGGAGGAAGTCGGGTTTGGCCTCTTATTCTCACCACTTTTCTTTGTCTCCACTCGTGTTGCAAGGTCAGTATTGCCCCTACTTCTCTCCTCCCCTTAGCAACGTCTCTGTCAGCCCAGTAGCCACTATTCCTCTCCTATAGCCTGAAATATGGCCACTGAACCACAGACAGCTTTATATCTGTACTTCTGTTTGTTCACCACTAAGAATAAAATTGTGTCTTCAGAAAAAAAAGTCCTTATCTTGGCTTTTGTCACCACAAGGGAGCTTGAGCAATGGCAAGCAATGTATCTCCTGTTAGGGAGATACAGTACCTGCTAAATGTAAAGGCTTGATTTTACCCTTGAAAGAATTTAATTTGCTTTAGTTTTTTTTCCCCCCTTTTTTAAGAAAGATTTGTACGCACACTCTCTTCTGAATTAATACTTCGAAAATTTATTTTTGCCTTCTTCTGGTTGCATTTAATTACGCAGCTCAGGGCTGAAAATATTAAAAATGTAACACAGAGAAAACGTTATCACATAAATGGAATTTGCAAGACAAAGGCATCCATATTGTCTTAATTAAAAGTGAAATGTGCCATATGGCAGGGGAGTCGACTTGTGCCTCTTTTAAAACAATCACAGTAAAAGCTTAAAGTGAACAGAAAAATGTGCTGCTGCTTTTCTGCAACACTTTGATTTTCCCGGTTGTGTGTTAACTAATGAGGGAAGGTGGTGTGGTTGAGGCACATGCTGCCATCTCTGCAGTTTCAGCTCTCCACCCCTTATGACTGGCCATCCCTGTCTCTCTGGACCAATCTAATGGGACACAGTGGCATTTAGCTAAGTGGCAAAGTTAATGTACTTCTGTCAAAAATGTTTTACATTTGATTGATTTGGTTGGCACAGTGGTTAGAACCATCACCTTCCCTTCAGAGGACCCACATTTGGAATCCAGCTTAAATCCCGTCAGGAACCCAGAATTAAAATTCCCAGGTGTATAAAGTAGTAAATAACAGTCAGTATCGTAACAGACAAAGCTAACATTGCTAGTTTCGGAGAAAAGCATGAGCCAAATGAAGAAACAAAATTTACACCCCTGAGTCCAACTTTGCATCAAGGTGGCAAACTGCGGCGACAAGCAAAATGTGAAATTCTGTTCCATTCAGGGTTAATGATCACTGTCTCCATAACGCAGATCACGCATACACTCATTCACACACACATGCACTTGCTTTTGAAACTTACTGACCTGTCTCTCACATAGAGGAGCAAGCAGCACGCGGCTACACTCGGGAGATCCATTGCTGCAGCAGGAAGCTGTTATATAGTTACAGTTATTTTTATTGTCTATCTGGGTATAGTTTTTACTGGGAGCGCAGAATCAATCAATATTGCCATAAAAGAGCACGTCACCCCATGCCCTTTGTGACGGGACACAACCAGCTGGCCTAGCGGGTTGTTGGCCTGCAGCTGCTGAGCAAACATGGAGATGTTAACTGTTACACACTGTGAATGCATGCAGACACACCCAGATTCTCTATCCCCGCAGACACAAAAACACAAAACACTGCATTCTACATCTTTATAGATACATCTTTCCTGAGCTAATGAAATTATACACTGAATTGCCAGCTCATTAGGTACATTAACTTTAACCCCAACTTTACACAAATCGTGCATTACAACAAGTCGTATATCTTGTGACTGCAGTGTGTGGTATACCTTACGTAACAGAATGTAAAAAGGTCCAAAGTCATACATGCACAAAACATATTGTATAAATTTACATATTTTATTGAACGTTTCTGTTGTTGCTTGACCATAAGCAGTGGAAAGCTAATGTTTAAAATAGAGGTATTTGCAGATAAGTGATATCTTCAAGATGTCATATCACCGCAGGAAAAACACATAAAATTTTTGTAGCTAGTGAAGCAAACCGAAAGGGTGACCACCAGTGTGATTTCACTGGGTTATGTGAAAAGCCTGCTATTCTCACCCAAATGCGAAACAGCTGTGTCTGATTCACTGAGCTGCCCTGCAAGGATTACAGCTGGTGGTCCCAGAAGGAAGTGGATAAAGACCAACAGGGGACATGGTGTGGCTGAGTTGGGGCTGCGTGTTTCTACCATGGTATGGTCACATCTCCCCAGATGCCCTCATATACATGCATGCGTACCAGAAGTCTACACGCACGCATGAACACTGGGACAAGGAGTGCAGCAGTGAACGGCACACACAGCCACATCAGCCCAGGTTGCTCATAGGTTAGGTCTGACCAGGTTCAATTTTCATGGTGTGCAAGATCCATATTTTACCAAAAGCCCAGAGGCTCAGGGAGGAAGAACAGATTAATCCCAGCATTTGTACACTACCCAAATCGTGTTTTACATTCCACTATATAAGTGCCCTCTTACTGTTGAAACCAAAGAGTGTGTGTACATTTGTGTGTATAAGACTCTTTGCAACCGCTCAAATAGTCCCATGGAAAGGAGCACAGCAGGTTACCTGCTCCACCAGCACAAGATGTAATATTTGTTTGTATTTCTGAGAATTGGAAAGGGTTTTTTCTGTCACTCTTTATTATTACTTTTACACTTTATAAATGTGTGCTTGTTTTTCTTTGGTTGTTTGCTTTATACATTCAGTAATTCTTCAGTATCCGAATGTTATTGATTGTATAAGCACTTGCTATCCCAAATTCCGCTATTTGATGCTTTTTTTGGGATAGCAAGTGCTTATTTCCAATTATTATCCAATAAACAAATAATGCGCTTCCAGGCCATCGGAAAACACATATAACTATCAACTTATGATTTCAGCACAATAAAGCAATTTAAAGACCAGTTACTTAATTAGGAAACATTTAATGCCATCATTAGTTTGCATGTTTATACCACGTGGTACAGTATGTAAAATAGAGTATATTTCACATGTTAGCCCCCCCCAAGACTATGTTACATACAGAAGATGTGCAGGCACGTGTGTGCGGTTTGCAGTAGGAGTTTGGTCTCATGGGATGCGTGTGTGTGTGTATATATATATATCGTAGAGATGTACAAAATAACCCAAATAGCCACAGTCTTTAGGGTCAAAGGTTGAAGTATGTGTTGTCAAGCTAATGAGTGTGTTATAAAGTAATAAGTAACATGTTAGGTGTGCCTTATGTTAGTTATTTCATGAAATAACTTCTGCGCTCGTGGAGATTTTAATCATTGTACAGAAAATCTAAAATTTTCTTTTAGATTTTTGGAATCTGTTATATTTATCTTTTTCAGATGCTTATTTTACAATTTTAACTGTGCGACATCCAAATATATCCTGGTGATCTTTAACTGTATGTGTGTCACATGCAAAATAATTTGTTGTTGAGCAGGAGCTTGACATTTAAGTGCATTACAACAAGTGGAATTGCTATCAGTGACACAAAATGCTAAAGAAGTCAGAAGCTGTTTTGAGTGTAATTTCTACAAATGACATTCGCTAGATAAAATAACTCTGTGTATAGGTCATATGCATATGTAGCAGTAGTGTAATTACTAGTCTAACTGAAAATATGGCAGGAACACTTTGATGAGATTGGATTCACTTTGCGAACATTATCCAGACTGCCTTTTCACAGCTTACATTTGGTGTGTGAAACATGAACTTTATTTTTTGTCCCCATTCTAAAAAAAAGTTACATGTATTCAAGTTTTACGAAAGTGCTCATTGTCCAAATTTATTTTCTAACCAAATCCAAAACTGTGTCATTTGTCCCCTCTGTACAGTGTTTAGGCAGTTTATTATTTTAAATATACAGTATAAGCATAAACTTAATATTTGCTTCCAGTGTCACTTGGAATCTTTTATGGGTGTACAAACAGGCCAAGTTGGCAGTAGTTGACAGTATATATGCATACCAAAGACACCTGTAGCCAGGGTGGGGTGTTGTCATTAATGCACAATCATTATTTATTTGGTTGTGATTTTACTTCAGTTAGCATTTATTTATAGCAGTGGTAGTAATAGTAGTTATAGTGCTGTGTCGTTGCTGTTGACGTTTTATTCTTGCTGATGTCATGGTTTGTATATTTTGCTTTGCTGGTAAATTTGCATTTTTGCACATGAAACACAATGCCACTATAATTCCAGGTACAATATTACACTGAAATGCCAGTAAGGACTGGGAAATACTACACAGCTTGCAATTACTAAATTGGCACAGTTCAAACAGTATGTGCAAAATTAAATAGGTTAAGGAAGGTGTGAGGTTTTGTTAGTGGGTGGTGAACGTCAGGGGTGGGATTAAATCAAAACAACCATGGAGTTGCAGTACAGCGGCAAACCAGGTAATAGTTTTTTTTTTTTTTGCGGGCCTTACAAACCATTCGCTTTTTGCTCAAGCAACTACATTATGTCATCTATGCCTCCTTATGGACAAGCCTCATTTAAGCTCCAATATATTGCATTTACATTTATTCATTTAGCTGCTTTTCTCCAATTCGACTTAGGGTGTTCAGTTACTCACGTTGATTTATGCATTTATACAACTGGGTGATTTTTCCTGGAGTACCTCAGGGTAAGTATCTTCATCACGTGTATTACAGCAGGACCTTGAATACATATACCTGCAGAAGACAAGGTACTTTACTGAGCAAGTGCATAAATGCCGCCAGATGCATACGTGATGGCTTTTGTCCCTCTTTTTCTGGAGGAGTGTTTGGCCTAGTCTTCTTTTCAGGGTCAACGTCTGGGGCACTCCACCCTTCCTCCGCTGTGTGCTAAGAGGCAGCATCCAGGGTACTCTGCTATTCTCTTCCCCAGGATGCAGGGTAGCAGCATTACCAGCCCTGTTCAGAGCAAACCTTTCCCCCCTGGGTGTGGTGTCCTTCTCTGTGGGTGCTTAAAATAGCAAAAGGAGCAATAATACAGGGCACAGGCACTGCTGAGCCCAAATAATTAGATTGTTCTTCATAAATCACAGGACCCCAAGCATGCCTCCTTCTTACCGTGCTGCCCGTGTGCTGGGTGCCACCTGGCTGGCCATACTGTGAAGGATATGTAAATCATAGGGGGGTGGGCTGGACCAGAAGCCTCTTTTGCTGTGACCACAGTTATTGTCTTGGGCCTTTTAGCACTAGTGTTGACATGTTTTATACATGGGGCACCAGCAGCTGTGTCACCATCGTAGTGCGGCTCCCTGTGCTGACCATGCTCGTGGGCCTCCATCACCAGCCACAACCTCCTGCATTGCACCCATTAAGAGCTGAATGTACGCAAGTATAGAGCCACTGATCTTCTCAGTTATTGATTGTACATGGATTTGAATCTGAAAGGATGTTCTTAGAGTCATATATCCCTCTGGATCACACAAGCAACCGCTTCCTATTTCACCTTGGTGTCTGTTGTTCTATATGCTGGGGTTCACTTCCTAGAATGAAGGGAATAACTGCGCAACCTATACATTATCTGAATCGCATTATTGGCAGTTCATTCATTTCTCAAAATAGCATTCCCAGGGCCAAAGCAACTCAGCTTTTTACAAACCTTGCAATATTTTTGAAAGTCTCACTTTGTAGAAAACAATAGTCACCATGACTATAAATGGGAAAAGTAGCAGTTTAAAACTACAACTGACTCAGTAAAAAGCATGATGGGCCATATTTTGGAATGGTCGATTAACGCTTTTACTTATCAAAAGTGGGGGCGGGAGGACGTCCTTGTTTTTCATGCTTGTCGGCAGAGTAAATAGGACGCGTAATTAAAAGACATCAAAATCTGCTGCACAACAGAGCTGGTAATATATGAAGGGCAGTTAACTTTAAGTGTTTTGAATTTCGCCTGACATAAAATCGCAGCATTGATGCTTGGTGTTCCTTAGTAATTGTGGAGCAGTTTCCACTGCGGTCAAGGCACCAATGGAAAGATATATCCGATGCAAAATGACAAAGCATTGGGAGGCATTTTAAAACGATTAAAATATTACACGCTGTTTTACTGGAATGACAGAGGAATGTTGCTTCTGTGCTGACCCGCTTTAAGCAAAGGTAGACAAGCTCTTCTGCCTCCTTCTTTGACATTCAGATACAGACCAAGGATGGAAGATGTTGTGCATAGGGACGCATGACCAAAGACAAAGTCCTACAGGTCGAAAAATATGTCACCGCTTTAGGTTCCCATTACAAATGTGTCAGCAGTATTCACAATTGCACTTGTGGTCCAGCTGAGTTTGGCCTCCTGCTTGCAGATTTCTGACCTGTTCTTCCCATGGCTTGTTCCTTCTACTCTGCTGCCATATACCTCAAGCCAGTCAGTTTTATTTAAAAGTCATTTTCATCCCATTGAGAAAAAGTAATGAGGGAAAACAACGTAGAGGAAGGGAATTTTGTTATGCTTTGTTGCTAGAGTCATATTCGGTTGCGGGTCTGCAGATGGTGAACCAAGGCATATATAGACTGATGATAACATTTGGCACAAAAACAACTATGTGATTGATACAAGGGCCATTTTAATATCCTTGCTTCATTTTTTGCACGGTATCAGACTGCTGCATTTTGAGAACAGTTGTTATGTGGGAGATTTGGAGCCTTAGCGCTGTGTCCTTTCTACTAACCTGTGGTCATGGCCCCAGTGTCACCTCAGTGGCCTCCTTCCAGCAGCACGTATGAAGTATGGATCGTTGCTGCACTTTGGAAAGAAAGGTTACTGTCAGACTGCAGTTAGCTGGTGAGACATGACACAGATTCAGCAGCGAATTACAAGGGTAAGAAAAGGGATCATTTCCCACCATGGTTGACCCCCTGCCTGCCTTGCTTATAGGTTGAAGCGTCTCAGTTGGACAGGTCAGACGTGACAGGCTTCATGACCCCGTTTCTCTATCTCTCTACCCTTCCCCCTTGCATGTCAGTCTCCATGCACGCCCCCCTTTGCCACGGCACTGTTTCCTTCCGCTCCAGTACTGACCTTCCCCATCAGATAGTTGGCCCGAGCTGGGCCCCCGGCACCCTCCGCAGTCCCTGGACATTAAAAATTCATGGGGCGGAAGCGAAAAAAAAAAAAAAACCCACAACAACATATCTCCTCTGCTGCTAAGGCGGAGATGGATTCACCTCACTGGGCCACTTCTTGCCTCTCCTCTCACACCTTCACCACCCCAGTCCACCCCTCCCCCATCCCATATAAAACACGTGCAGTTCCCTCCAGGACTAATAATGACTGTCGCTCTTTTTCAGAGATTAGTTGAACCTACATTCATGGTGTCGTGTAATAAGGGGCCCAGGCCAGTTCATTAAGAGCCCAGTGTGCGGCTCCACAGCAGTTAATACTTCCTGTCAGCAAGAGGACTACAGTCACATGTCACACTCTGACCCATAGTTGGTACATTTTCAGGGAGGTTATTGAAAAAAAACATGCCATGTTTTGCTTCATTCCCCTCTCCATTTAAAATATTATTTTCTGCATTATTTCTTTTTTGTTTCCTAGTGGTACGAATGTCACCATGTCTGGCATATATGAAATGAGCTCACCATTTCTCCAACACTCAAGCTCTAGGAACACCAGGTAAAAGAACCTGTGGTTCTCCCTGGCGCAGTAACCTTGCAGATGGTTTATGCCCGGGCATTTGGTTTGAGGACAGTGGCATCTTTATGACTTGGGGAGCAAATCAGGAGGAAGCCGTGATTCTTCCAGTGCTCCTGAGCAGCTAGTGATCCTCTGTTGTGTTGTTCCAGAAGCATGCTGTTCCACCCAGACTTCTCCTGAGAAGCAGCAGGGGAAATGCACTCATGAGTGCCTCTGCTGCAGATGCAATAAAATAAAAATGTGAATCTGTCCAGCACTACTGCTTTCATCCTTATGCACATGATGCAGTGCCTTCGCAGCACACATGAGAGTGATTATTGTGTTTAAATGCATGAATGTGAGGTATACTTCTCAGAAGGTGCCTGGGACCCTTTTGTGCTGAATGACTTGAAGCAGTGCTGAGGATCTGAGCTGTGCTGAGGACTGTGTTCTGCAGGGTGTAGTCGTTAACCAGAATATTGATATTAAAGCCTTTTTGGTTCCATTTTTTGAGATAAAAAGAAATTGCAAAGACACACAGTGGTCACCTGCACTGTGGATTCCCAGTCTGTAGAATTATTTAGACACTGGGTTTTGGAGTATTAAAGCCCCTTTTGTAATTAGCTCAATAATAATTTACCAAGTGAAGCATGCATGGTCTGGATTAGAGGCAGCGGAGCTGCGGTGCAGGTGTGCATGAAGTAGTGTTCTCCCTTGTGTCTGCGATGGTTGGAGAAGTAAAAACATACAAATGAAGGTGAACGTTTTGCCTTTTTGACATTCAGCTGGTGAAGTGTCTCAGCTGCACAGGACCATAGCATCTGTCTGTGGTTTGAAGCCTGTGAAAGTGCTCACAAGTGACTCAAGCAGGCCTCAGTCAATAACTTCATCTTTGCTGAATCTCCTGAGGATCATAAAGGACAACCAAAGAAAACAAGCATAGGGCACACCAGATCTTCAGAAAGGAAGCTGAGGTAAAATACATAGATCCAGTGTTTAATTCAACCCCCCTCAATGGCTCAGAGGATGGGGAACTGTAGTGTTCTCCAACCGCAGCTGGAGCAGAGGGATTTGTAGAGCAAGAAGGTCCACCCAGGTCTCCATCTGTGCGGTCACTAGCTCAACTGAATCAATAAAAGAGTGAGCAGAAAGAAGAGCTACCATACCAGTCATAGAAATTGCTTCTGAAATCTCCCATCATCCTTCACATTCAAGTTCTCTCTTATGGCTACCTGGCAACGCAAATGTTGGGGTTTTGTGGTTTGCACTCAAGCTTGCTGTATTACCCCCTTTCGCCCAACCCCACCTTGGTTAAAGCAACTTTCTATATATTCCTGCCCCTAAAAATGTTCTAGAATGAAGAGCCTCAGCATCTCTTCTCTCAAACATGCTAGAGCTGCTGACGACATTCACACTGAATGCGTTTCTGTCATTGACCTGAAGCATTACCTTTGTTATTTGTTCATTAAGGGTAAAAGCAAGTAACACCATAAAGCTGGATAACAAAATAGCATCAGGTTCATGTTTACAGAGAAGGTTTTTTGTACAATTGTGATTTCTCAGATGTTCTACAAAAATACAAAATGATCTTTTGCTGCCTGGTGTACTAGGCCAAGGTGACTTCCAGCCAACAGGTCTATGATGGTGTTCAGGCCCCACTATTGTTGGCATAAAGATAGTACTGATAGATTTATGACAGATTTATTTTCGCAGCAGCAAAATGCTGAATTCTCCTCAATGTGCTTGGCACATTTCTGAAACACGATGTAAAGCAGCCCATGGGGTGGGGGTGTGCTTCTGTTTGTTCGTTGTTACCCATGTTGCTTTGGAGCTGAACATGGGGAAATTCCATGTGCCAAGTCATTTTATTAATTGAGGAAACATGCTGCCAAAAACAATACACAGCGAATGGCCAACACTGTGACCAGCCGCTCGCCGGCTGTCACACACAGACTAAATGCAGTGTGGAAGTATTCCACATGCAGCCACCCAGGGTAGTGTGTGTTTTGGCGATGCCCAAACCAAAGCCTGGTGGGCTTTGTAACTGTAACACAGCACGATGCTGTTGGTCATTAAAATGCTGTTTTAAATGTGTTCATAACAGGAATCATGGTTGGTGGCTGTGTTCTGGACCAGGGGAAGTAATAAAACTATTGCATGCATCTCTGGGTTTCCATACAGAAACATAAATAGTAGACCAGTTCAGTGCATGCTATATGTCACACTGAGAGTTTTCTGAGGAAAACTGCCATCTTCATAGGAATTGCTGTCAGAGAGGAATGTGTCATTAGTAAGAGGTTGGAGGCCTTCTGTGGCCCTAGCAGTATGGGTTCCCTGCTGGGACACAAAACATATATCTTCATGGTTCTGGCCTGTAACGCTTCTGTTCAAAAAAGAGATAAAAATGAGAAGTGTGTCCTTAAAATATAATACAAAGAGGTTACTGGTCAACGGATGTTTAATAGAATTCAATTTAAGGAACATAATAGTTCATATGAAATAAATCTGATCTGTGACATTTTTTTTCTGCTTTGACTGGAATGTGGGATGGTGGCAAAGCAGGTGGCACTGGGCCATGAGTTTGGATGTGGGTTCAGATTCAACAGTATGTGTTTTCCTTGGGTTCAGGTAGGTTTTGTCTCACTCTTCAGGTGAAATGTTAATCCTAAATTGGCCTTAGCTTGTCTAATTGCCTTGTAATAGATAGGTATCTTGTCCAGAGCGAAGTCTCCCTCGTGCCCTATTTTTCCAGGACAGGCTTGCGGCCAGTGACCCTGAACTGGATAAGTGGTTATAGATGATGTATGGAAGATTTAAAGAAGAAATCTGCAAAAACTGTCGATAATATACACACAGAAAAGTTTTAAAACATATAAACACCGAATGATGGAATTCAACCATCCCAGAATGAAGTTTCCAATTTAGGCACTAATAGTAATTGGACATATACCAGTAACAAGCCACACATTGAAAGCTGCAATGCAAAACTGAAAAAAGAATAGACTATTCCTTAACTTTAACTTTTCTGATCCAAGCTTCCTGCCTTCAGCTTACCCCAGCAAAGTCATGGTCAAAGCGGAAGAGAACTGGTTAGAAAGCCCCATTCCTCTTCATTCTTTCAATATTCAATGAGAGCACTAAATGCAGACAATGGAGAAGAGAAGTGGGTTTGCTCCCAGTCTTTAGGGGATATTAAAAAAACAATAAAGGTAGAGAATTTCCCAAGGAGGTTCCTACAATGTTTCACGGTGCATCTTTTAGTGAGAGTGCTGATTAGACAGTTCCTTTGATGTATAACAAGCTGTTACCTGAAGCACTCTGCAACTTCATGTACTCTTCCCAAGCCGGAGCCAAACTGTTTCCATAAAGGTCTAAAGTTGCCGAGAACCTCCACCAGCAGACCGAATGCTGTTAACTGAAACTCCTGTCCATCCTTACGCTACATTATGTATGGGCTTAGTGGACAACTTTATCCAAAGCAGCTTAAACAGGTTTATACCAGTCGCAAAGCTGGATTGGATAGGGTTACCGCACGCATTCCCTACTGAGATTTATACTGTCAGCATTGCACTTCCTGTTACATGCAGTTTGATGCTCTTTAAGCATATATGAGTCTATTCAGCCCATCTTGAACTGAGCAAAGAGTCAATGTTCAGCTCTGCAAGCCAGCTGTGCTTTTCATCAGGACACTGTGCAACTGGTCGGGATGCAGTTTAGACAACTATATTACATATGTACTACAAAACCGGTCGACAGCGGTGTTTTTTTCTTGCTGTTTGTTCCAGCAACTTCACAGCTTTCACGCCAGCCCAATATGATGTTATTTGTGAAGGTTTTAGGGTAAGAGAAACTGAATCCCAGTGAAGTGTGCTGGAAGTTGGCCACCTGGTGCTGCCGGTGTTGTTAACCTTGCACGACAATTTTTTCTGCATCCTAAGATATATGGATGATGAAATAGTGCTGATAGTATATTATCTCTATAAATCATGCCAGCAGTAAAGGGAAAGGTGACAAAATACAGTCTCTTTACATATGGTAGCAGCCTGCGCTTCTGCTATCATAACCATATTCAGTCACATTGTGAGGACTGTGTTTGAAGTGATGGTATGTTTATTGTGCATATACATAGCGTATGAGAAATGTTTTTCTAAACCACTGCATATGGGTGCATCAATTTGCTAAATACTGCGCTAAATACTTGTGTCATGCTTGCATGTACATGTGTGTTCACATGGCTGTGGCTGCATGGCTGTGGTCTCTTTGAGGGTAGCGAAAAGCTCCCAAACTCAGTCATGGCACATCCTTAACAAGCCTTCTTACTTCTGTAGAGGCCCTTTTGTGACAGTTCATATGGACCATTTTCCCAGCGTGTATCTTGTGATGGATTTTATGTGTTGGTTTCTTATGGGCCTTGCACCTTTCAGGAGCCAGAATGTTGCAGCATTATTACTCTGATACAACATACCCATCCATGTGACATCTTATATCCCCTGTGACATGGAGATCTAGTCCTGGAAGAGTGACAGCAGCTGCAGCTGCTCAAGAAGAGTCTTCCCTGTCTGATAAATCAACCTTCAACTTAATTACGACAAACACGTTGTTTGGTATTAATGTGTGGTACTATATGCTGGGTTTCATATTGCCGAGAGCTACATTTAGACTCATCAGTGGAACTTGAAGCATTTTTGCTGTATGTCTAGTATATATTAGTGTAGTATATATATATATAGCAGTAGCTTGATTAAAACAGAGCTATTACTTTCAAGATGTTGTCACCTTTCAAACATCCCTACATGTTGGATCCTCATGCACTTCTAATCTGACATTGAAAACCCTGTTGTTTTGACAACATGAGAGTCTATGTGCTTGTCCAAGTTCAGGGTGAAACTGCAAGTGTGACTCAACATGGCTTATTTCCGTTCAAACCTCACCAAACGCCATCAATTCAGCAAGTCACACTTCTCCTTGTACATAACAGTGTAACAGTGTTTTGTGGTCTTTTTTTAATCCACAAGTAACTGGTAACTGGAGGTACCTTCAAAAAATCTAAAGTCTGATTGTCTGCAAAATATTAACCTGTCTAAATGAATGTAAATCTGTCTGCTATGGAAGCTGCTGTGGATAAGTGAGTGAATGATGAAATATAACAGGAATGAGGATGCCACCATTCTTTATTTTAAGCAAACATAATATTAATCGGTTTATTGCACGGGGGCTGAGTGAAATTCAAATAACCACACAGCCAACCCACAGCATGTTTCTGAAATGGTAGCTTCAAGATCAGTTGACTTGCTGTCTGTCTTTGAGTTGATCTGTAACGCAACTGCATCTGCCGGTGAGAAATTACTAACCATCTCCTTTGAATTACAGTCATGGGGAGAAGAGATTGACCTGTTTTTGTTTGTTTTTCTAAACTGTGATCTTGAGATTGTCCTACTGGGAGTTCAGTGGTCAATGGGCCCCAGTGTTGCTGTTCGATGATGGGATTGCCAGCTCCATCTGATCTCATCTACATTCCCCAAAATGATCCAAGGGCCAGATGACCCTAGAAAAGGTATATAATTATATGGAACAAATTATATTTGCCCGCTGCAAGCAAGCAGCTGCTAAAGGAAACTAGGCCCACAGTTCTTTCCATAACCATCACTTTGTGCTAAATGTTAATGAAAAACTTATTTCCATGATTTTGTCCTCTGAGGAAAGGTGTTGACACGTGGAGCCTGCAAGGTGCTGCTCACATAGCTATAGCTTCATCTTTGTCACTACCAGAAACCAGGAAATCCAACTCAATGACAGCGTTGGGCTGGGACAGGAAACTGAGCAGAACCAAAGACCCCTGCTTTTTCTGGCTCCTAATCTAACACAGGGAACTGTACGGACAGCCCTGACAGAACACCCCAGAGCTGTCACTTGAAGAAGGAAGAAAAGGTTCCCTTGGACCACCATTAATGGCCCACTACTGCTACTCCCAGCTGTAATGTTAGCGCTTCTTCTTACTTTTTTACAACTCTGGCAGTTTTTTGGCAGATGCAGTCCTTTCTCAAAATAATGAGTTAATGAGAGCAGGTTGAAAAGAGCTTGGTACCACAGTGTAAACAGTTAGCGACACAATTAGAGCACCCTGAGATGGGCATGCATCTGTTGGGTAGAGTGCTAGGAAAGTGGGTTTAACCATGTGCTCCAGGGACCAAACAGAGGCCATCAAAACTATTCACATTCCACGTCATCTAAAGTCTTCTTGTAGGATTAATTTAGAATTAAGCTTTTTTAAAGATGGCTGATCATACAAAGCAAAAAATATAGGCCATTTTTACAAGCTAGTTTCTCTCCTTTGAGTTGAGTAAAATATCAAAGGTGGAAACAAGGAGAAAATAGTCTCACTGTCCTCTTTTCATCTTGGCTACAAACTCACTGCTGGAATAACAACCTTTCTCAAGTTTACTAGCTATTAAACAGTTCAGGAATACCACCCAATTTATCATTAATCACTTTTCATATTTTGATTCATGTACAGATTCCTGATTTATTATTCTCATTTTTTTGCTCAGGATTTTAAAAAAGTAGTTCCAATTAAACATTCTACATGAAGATCTTACAGTAGGGCTTTTCCTGAGAACCAGAGTCATTCAGGTTACCAGTTTGTGCTCTTTGTCACTGTACTATGTGATGCTACCCACAGTTATAACCCCTACATGATCCAATGTCCTGAATCTGCATTCCTTTCAGTACAATGGTCTTTGACCGGGGTAAGACCTAAAAGGCACATGTGGCTATGGGTGTACTTGCTCCCCACGATCCTCTTTGTAATATACATGGGCATGGTTCTTCCTCATACACTTGCACCATTTTACATTTTTTTCATTGTACAAAGTGCAGTTTTTATGTCTCACATTTCGAAGTTAAAATAGCTCTCCAAATATCAGGTCTCAGCTGCTATTTGGGTGCAACAGAAGCACTTTGGGTAGCTTTTCACAAACAAGGATACTGCTAAGCACCACCTTTCTTCCAGGAGCGCTGATGGCCTGTCAGATGGTGGTCACCGGCATACTTTAGAGAGCTGGCTTGGACATGCCGAGCAGTCTGATTTGATGACCACACCTTCTGAAAGATTTACAGGTTAGAAGGTGTGAGATAGTATCAGTTTTATGGGTGTCCCTGAATGACAGTTGTGCGTACTTCAGGTATCGAACATGTCGAAGCCATCAAGCGAGATCTTTGTGATAATTGTCAAAGAAGACAGCTCTTTGTCATCCCCCAATAAGACGAGGAGTTGACATGAAACTGCCATGTTTCGTGTTCTGTCAGCACTGCATGCAAATACAAAATGTGCCAAAAGGCCGTCTGTTCTTTTAGGGTGTGGAGATGCTCTGTGGAACCCTGTCACACATTCATCTTTCACAGCCAAGACAATTCACATGACAGGCCAAGCAGAGCACCCCTGCCCCCTTTGACAACCCGTTGACTCCCTTTTCTGCTTGATGACCGATATGACCTCTATGGCTGGAGAGAGTGCAGCTGCCTGTTACTCAACAGGCAGCTCCTAGGAAAGTTATAGCTAGCAAAACAGCAAAATATTAGAGCCCCCAGTATTTCATACGGTGCCATCAATGGTGACCCATGTAATGCATTATTCTCCTCTGAGACAAAAATATGCATTTCAATTTGGCATTTTACATTAGCTGGAAGACCATGAGTACCTTAGAGTTTTGCAGTTCAAGGAAGTTCTAAGCAGTGTCTGTTTCTCTGGTCATCTCTTTCCTGTCATGTGAGGTTTCTTAATATGAGCTGCAGTATGAGAAATTTACACTGATACACCCCAGTTTAGAAACCACTAGAGCAAAAGGTATTTTCCTGTGCAGTACACTCCTTTATTGTGATTACATGTCCATTTTCCAACTGTAAAGCTGAATGTCTCCATTCCAAGGACAGAATAGTAGACCTTAAGGAAGATATTCAGTTCTGGGTTCACTCAGGATCTAAAGAGTTTTATTCTTCCTTTTGTGCTGGAGGGCACATATACTTGAGTGAAACCATCTTAAGCAAAGTGAAGTCACTATTTGAATGGGATCAATATGGAAGAGCCTTCTTCAAAATCAGCTTTTCTTAGTGCTTGCATCCTTTCTGAAATAACTGCAGGTTTCCACAAAGGATTTAGGTTAACCTTATATGTTTGTTCTTGTATTTAGGTATTTACTGTAAATTTTAGTCGTTTGGAATCTGTTTTCTAAAATGAACAGTGTTCACAGGATTTCGTTTTCTTTTTAGATGATATTTCCTCATGCATCGATGGAAATGTAAGTTAAGTATCTCCCTTTGACCTGACATATTTTAAACATTGATTTTAAAGACTTCACATGATTTGTAACTTTGAATGTGGACTTGAGAGATTTGAAGACAGGGAGTTTAAAAAGAATATCTGTCCTCCTTACAGAAACCGAGCATTTTTTTTCCTGACCACTATCCCCTCCGCCCTACCCCCATCTACACGGACATTCTTATCCACCAGTCCCTCCAACATCTCTACAGCAATAATTCTCCACGTTCTCAATGAACACGGTTCGTATAGATTTTTCCCGATTGACTCTGACAGCCCAACATCCCCCAACCCCAATGTATTCTTCCATCCACCACTGGCGACCTTTTGGCATTGAAACAGCAAGCCGAGCAAACGCTCTGTACTCACCGGAAGCGATGAGCTGTACCCACAGTCCTGCTCAGTGGTTTACGCTACCAAAACAGCTCATAACGGTTTCTTTCAGCCGTTTCACGTAGGGCCCTAAATATGTGTACAAGAAAAGATCCAACTTATTTTAAAGAAATCAATGTTTGAGTGTGTAAGAGACAGAAATCTGGGTCATTTTTGTCTTGAATCTGTTTAAAGGGCATTGAATGCATACCTACTTACAATGGTCTTACTATTTGTGATACTTAGGTCATTTTTACCGAAGTAATTTAGTGTAGTTACCCTGCTCAAGGGAACTGCAGCAGGAGGTAGGATCCATACCCTGAACCTTAGGTGCAAAATGGCACGTCTAACCATCGTGCTCTATATTGTTTCTCTTCTGAATATGCAGGTTTGTAATTTTTTTAAATACTACACAAAAATTAGTTTGATTCATCCAGTGTTCATATTTCCCTGACATAATTTAGTCAACCAATTTTTTTCATTCACATGCTAACCATATTAACTGACTTTCAGAACAAAAATTTAGACTAATGATGAAAAATGTATGCCTCTGGGCCTTTGTATTTGAATTTACTAATAAAAATACCTTCAAAATGAAACGTGGAGATATGATGTTTTTTCTATAACATTTATGGAAAAGCTCTCCATCATATAGGAGAAGAAGAATGTAAAATACTTTTGTCTGATGTATTGAAATAAATCTTTCATAATTTTATGGCTAAATTTTTAATTTTTTCTATGAAAAGCACAACGAAGCTAAAGTGATTTTAACTGTTAGCAGCATGATATTTTATTAAAAGTAGTAAACTAGTTTTTACAGAAATTTGTGCACAGGAAACAGATTGAAACAAATCATAAATTCTAAATGCTTAATTTAATAATAACTGTATTTCCTGTTAATTATATTCAAAAGTAACAATCAGAAATACAATGTGTCTTTCTTGATCCAGGAAAAATGTATTTCTAAAAAAAAATGTTAGTTTTAAATGTTTGTCTGTGACTTGTCAGTAATTCAGAAATCGCTGCACAAATACATCAAGAAATATACACTGGATTTTTTTTGCGTTAAAAAAAACCTCTCAATTATAAATATTATTTGTCAAATAACTGTAATTTGAAAGTTAGTGTAGTAGCCATATAATGCAGCAAAAGTAACAATTTTCTGTTTATGGAAGTATATGTGAAGAAAACAGGCAAAACTTAACATGTAATTGCTAAATAAAATGTGATTGAATCCATTAACTGACAAAATGGAATCCATTTTAACTGATAAAGTGTGTAACTCAAAGTTATGCATGAGTCTTTATTAACATAACCAAATGGTGTGACTAAAGCAAAAAACGCTGATGAAATGAGTGCTGGTCGTAAAGGTACTTTGGTGCAGACTGTGACATTATGGATCATTTGTTAGCTCTACTCTGTCAAGAAGTCAACTGTTACAGTGCTAATGATTGATTTTGCGCGCCTCCTCTATCTTTCAGGCTTTGTTTCTGGGAAATGTGTTTCCTGTAGCACATGACGGGTGGTTTGAGGTGACATCTCTCCATCATCCCCTAGCTCAGAAGCATGCTGGACAGCAGAAACTTCAAGCTGTTCAGTGCAGCCAAAAAACAAGGAACAAATTTGAGGACTGAAAGAGAAAAAAATAACCCTGAGTTTCCAGAGGGGCAAGGGGCTGGGATGGGAGAGGGCCTAGGTCTGTACCCAAGATTTCAAAGCAAAAACTGAACTGAGTTATACTGCTCTGCTCACATCTGACATGATGCGACATCTGTGATCCTGTCTGTCATTGCCTGCAAAACACTTCCAGACTGTGTGGATCATGTTTTCTTTACAAGGTTTTCATTTCTAAAACACACTTTGGCTGAGCTGTCCACTGTGATATAGTGCTATAGAGGAAAGAACTTTGTCAGGTGTGGCGCCCCTAGCAAGTGTGCCCTAGAACTTTGCAATAGTGAAGCTGCATGCGGTGAACTTATCCAGAATGTCATCGGCGTCTTTGCGAAAACCAACCACACGTAGATTTAAATACTGATTTAAAAAAAAAACTGCAAACAGAGATCTTATTGTTAAATAGAAAATGAAATTTGGCGCTGCAAAAGCATGGGCCAGGCACAGGCCCTTTGTTGTGTGTGAATATGGAAGCGCGGGTGTCTTCAGCGAAGCTGCTCCCAGAGGCCTGTCCCCAAAGCCCACGCAGATGCTGGTCACACCCTCGTCACTTCTCATCAACACATGCGGTCCACATCACCCTCCGTCGACTCCTCCGCTCACAGAAGAAAGTTTCACTGTGAGTATGTTCTTATTCAGTCTCCAAACTCTGCAGTTTTCATCGCTGGGTTAATTATAGGTCTGTTGACAACCAACGGAGAGGAAAGGAAAATGTGTCAGCCGAACACAGTGACCAGTGGGACGTTAGCTCCACATCAGCATGCAGGCTGGTGCTGAGGCAGGTCCTTGCTCATATCCAGAAGTACCAGTGACAAATGTGGACTGCAATTAATGCTAGAATTCACCCTCGATGTAAATATAATAAATTAAAACTTTATGAAGTTTAAAACACTTAAGCTGAATGTTTTTGTAAGTGTGTATTTTATTAATA
The DNA here is from genome assembly GCA_900497675.1 of Arapaima gigas. Lineage (NCBI taxonomy): Eukaryota > Metazoa > Chordata > Actinopteri > Osteoglossiformes > Osteoglossidae > Arapaima > Arapaima gigas. The sequence goes on along the minus strand of UFQX01000095.1, from coordinate 441,207 downwards.
TGAATCCAGCAGCTCAGCGCCTCAGTCATTGACTCTTCCAGTGGGCCTTCGGATTGCAGGTCACACAAATTATGGTAGCAATACTTGTTTAGGGGGATATTTTTGTACTTTTTATTCATTTACTTTCATCCAACCATTATCACTAACCGCTTATCCTGAGGTGGGACAGCGTGGTCTGGAGCCTGTCCCGGAAGCAGAGGCCGCTAGATTGGGGAACCTGCCCCTGGATAGGATACCAGTCCATCGCAGGGTGATTTTTTTAATTGTTTGTTTGTTTGCTTATTGTAATCTTGTGATTTTTACAGCATCCCTTTTGCATTTAATTGCAGGCCGGGGCCCGGCTTGAGTGCTTTAGAATCAGAGTATGCTGCACGGTCCTGTACCTTAAGTGTCTCTTCCTAGTCCCCAGCAGTTCCGTGTGTTCTGTGCTAAGTGTGAAAAGTGGTTGACAGTGATTGACATCTCCCTAAAAGCTATAATGTATCAAGCCTCTTTGCCAGCACAGCTAGAAGTGAAAAACATGGGTAATTTAATACAGAAGCAGGAGCAAAGTTGGAAGTGGAGAAGTCTTTGTTCTTTGCAGAAAACATACAAGTTAATGCATTTCTGTCTAAGCAGAGTAAGACCCCTCCAAGGAAACTATCAAATGTTAATAATTGGCCAGTATGCTGTTATATTGTGCAGAGTTAAGTGTAATATTAAGTGTAATATAATAATAATAATAATAATAATAAGTATTATTATAACAAGTAATAATAAACATTGTTGTTGTTGTTATTATTATTATTATTATTATTAGGCTGTTGTTGGTGTTCACATTTTGTTGTTATTTAGCAAAGTAAGACCTTTGGCCCTTCTCCTTGCCCTTGCATTAATGACAGTGTTAACACGGGAAAGTAATTTGAATTCTAACAAAGTGAAGATTAGCTTGCAGAGGTATGGAAAAGGGCGATTATGTTTAAAATAATCCTGTTTCGATATGCATCAGTGTTCCAGTAGTATTTCATTTTTTTTTCCCTCACAGAACTGCATGTAAACAGGCCATGTCTTCCCTTATCAGAAAACAGCACGGGGCAACTGAAAGCCCCTTTTGCAGCACCCCACCCCAACTCCTCCACGGAGCTTGGCCTGGACGCCTCTCTGGGTTTCAACAAGTCCTTTCAATATGTCCCAGGTTGCTCGTATTTGCCTGAAAAAAAAATCATTTACCCATGACAGGCCCTCGAAATTCATGAATAAGCAGAGGATTTTTGAATGGGGAATTTTCCGGAGCACTCAGCCACTCGCTAGAAAAACGCTCCTGCCACATACTGGAAGTCGCACTCCACAATGTGATTGAATAACGTCACTGGAGCATGCTATGTTTACAAAGTTGTGTTTATGACACATGTCACAATTACTTTGTATTGTTGTGTGTGGCAGGATGCCTGCTTTATCTCACGAACACAGTTAACTTCAATTTAAAACTTGCAATATTTTGGTTTTGTATTGCTTGTGAAATCTTGTCTTTGACATGCTGATGCTCCTGCAGAAAGTTCAGAACTGCTGGCATATTTCATTATATTTCAGTGACTTGTATGCAGGAGCTGGAACCAGCAGAGTCGAGCATGCTGTTATTTTTAACCTGTTTAATATGGCAGGAACATCATGGTCTCTATTTAGTTTTCTCAATGATTGATTGCTTTTGCCTAAGGCTCATCTGCATGTTGCACATAACGTCTTAATGTTTATCAGGATTATCTGAGGATAGAAATGCTAATCCCTGACTTTGTTTGAGACATTCAATTTCATTTGCTAAAAAAAAGAATTTGTATTGACTTACGATATTAAAGGGATATAATCTTATTTGCACTCACTTCCTGTGAAGTTCACTGATATTATGACTCTACATATGCTATCTAGGCCACATGGGGTACTATATAACTTCTATATAACTTTTTTCTCTTTCCATGGAGGCTGGGGAGTTTTGAATAGAGGTGACTAGCAAGACGAGACTCCGGTCGCTTGAATTACGAAACCTCCACTTGATCCAAGGGTTGATGTGCAGTTAATGCTGACAGTTTAAATCGATTCAGGCTGGATCACTTACTTTCATAAATCATTATGTCCCCATTCCCACCCCCCACCTTCATAGGAATTATGCCACACGCTGACGTGACTACATTCAAGAACAGAAAAGCATACTCAGGCGTGCTTAGCTCTGGACAAAAGTCAATTTTCAAGCACTGCGGAGGTCAGAAAACATACAGCGTAAAAAATTAAACCTTCAGATACTATAACTGTATTTATTTTTACATTGTATTTATTTTATTCATATAAGTTACCCATCAATTAAAAGGATTTCTGGTTTCCGGAGACATGTACACATTTCTCATGTAGACAGAAAAGTGAAAGACAATGCAAAGCACAGTTTGCCTACATGAAGCCATGAGAAAATGAAAAAACTCCCTTCATTTGCTCGGTGTCTACAAGGACAACTATGACTCTGAACTCAGGTTATCTACAATCATGTACAGCTTGCTTGAATGAGCAGATCTCCCCACCCATCCGTTACCATCTTCACACCCATCCGTTGCCATGTTCAAGGCATTCTTCATTCAGTCCATACCACTAGTCAGAATATGACACTGTCAACAAATTGTCAACTCCTATTTCTCTCACAACACGTCGGGTTCGATGCCCCACAGCCCACGCCTGCTCCAGGTGCAAAGAGGTCCTCAGTGTCCCTCCTGCAAGTGGCACTTTGGCCTGCAAGGACACTTTCTACTCAGCCTCTCACTCTTGACTTCGCCCTCTCATTCTGCACCATCTTGCTCTTCACACTCTCAGAGTTCCCTTCAGCTGTTCAGTGCATCCGCTTTCTGTTCAGCATTTCACTTTTTCGCTCTTTGGACTCAGTGCAGTTTTACATCCACTACTGAAGTTGTACAGAATTCATTACTGACAAACTTGCAAAAATTAGTCCCCAAAAATCAAAATCTCCATATTATTAATATTGCTTTTGTGTTGTCTTTTTAGTGTATTGTGCACTAATGTATTTAGTCCAGGAGAAACTAAATTTTGTTCTCTCTTTTCCATGCGTATAAGTGCAAAATGACATTAATGTGAACCTTGAACCTACTCTGCTACCCAACTACTAAATAATACAACAGTAATGATTTAATATACACATTTTTTGCTTGACACAGATCACCATATAGCAATTTAGTTCAGCCTTCTGTAAGTTTCACCAGCGCTTTGCCATAACAATCCCGAGAGAAAAACGTAGAAATGAAATATGTCTCACCCTAGTTTAATAGTGAGCCATTCTTGGCTATCCTTAAACATTTTAAAACACAATAACAACCCTACTGTTCTAACTGCTGTTTTGTGGTCTTTGTTCTTCTGCTTAAACCTGAGTCTTCCTGGAGAAAACATAGCCTAAATGTTACAGAAAATGTTATAATAATGGATATTGCCGGCGTAATTGAGACATTAATTTGGCCGGCTATTATTTGTGATTTTGCTTAATTCAGGGTGTCATCAACACAGATACAGCAGTATTATGTTTGTCACATCACAATCCTGTAGTTCTCATTATATAAAATACAGTAAATATAACAGCCAGCAGATGCAAAAATTTATATAACCTCTTTGGTCTCAAAAGTTCTTTTATCCAGCGGAACCTGCAGTGTAGTTTACACAGGCAGAAATTTGCTAAGGTTTTGGTCTGATATTTTGCTTGTGGCTAAATCCACATTATATCTCATGAGACTCAAACTCACAGGCCTCTAGAACCATCTCTTTCCAACCAATAATCACTGCTTATTATTGCAGCCAGGTGTTTATTATCCAGAGGAGCAATTTGAATAGGATATGGACTATTTACATATTGCTGTTTTACTGTCTCATCTTATAACTTTGTCCTCTACACCCCTGAGTGGTACCAGTAGCCAAGGATAAAAATGAGCCTGATATGTGTGTCTCAGTATCAAATAGAAAGAGGCCAATGCTCCAGCCAGTGGAACCAGTAGCCACAGGTCACAGGGCAGATGTATGGCAACTAATTCTTGTTTGCCTAGGTAAGTATGGGCTATAACTGCTGCTCTGTCATGTGGACAACATCATTGTTCACTAGGGATGCTGCTCTTGTAGTTGTATGGAAAAGCCTCAAAGTGAATGCAAGCGCTTGCTGCAGTTAACATCTTCTGATTCATTTGTGTATCTAAGAGGAACCCTTTTTTCTGAGATGCGCTGAAAAGGAGCAGCATGCACCGGTGACCTCTGGGCTAGATTGTGGCCCCCTGCTGCTCCATAGTGCTCACAGTCAGTGTTGCAGCGAGCATGAGAAAATCAGCGTGAGCCACAGTACTGCTATACACCCAAAGAGAGGGCTGAGCGCACATGACAAAGCTTATTTCCTTTTTCGGGGCATGGCTACAGGCCTTCATGCCTCATGGGGCCCGAGACCATTGCATTTGCACACAGAGGAAGCCAGTTCTGGTGAGAGTTGTGTTTGCACTTCTTGTATTCTGCTGACTTCCAGGAAAGACACTGCAAACTGTTCTCACTGTGACAGCTTGTGGGTGTGGAAGAGAAGTGTGTGTGGCTCAAGCACTGCTCCCCTGGGAGTCATCCTGGGCCAGCTCTGCCCCAAAAGGCATCCCACTAACGCAGTGCACCACGACAGGGTTCTAGCAGGCCCATGTTCTGAAAACCAAGTGTGACTCTGTGCTACCATTTCTCTTTCTGAGAATTGCAGGCTTGTGGGAAACAGGATAGATGGGTGGAGTGGGCTGTGGGGTTACGAATACATAGGTGAGGCTGCATTGAGCGCTCACCGCAAACCTTTGTACTTTTTTACCTCTCAAAAGGATTCACATCCCATCTAAGAGTTTCACTTCTAACCATGTACCCTGTGTGAGTCTTGTCTTCCAAAATTCTCAATGTGCAACGGGGAAAGCACTATTAGCACAGCAGGTCTCAGGCAGTTTTCATTATGACATTTGTGTGACACCATATCAGTAAGCATATGTGCAAGAGAACCGCACTGACAGCTCTCGGTTCCCAGGGTGTGTCGTCACATCAAATGGACTGTGTTCTTTATCCTTCACACGCACACTGTGCCCACATAAGAGTGAAAGCCCTACATCATCCCAGCTTGAGTCTCTGGGTACCACAGTCATCCCATAGTGCTACAATTTTACTTGCTCAGAATCAGTGCACTGTGTCCATCATTCCAGTTAATGGTAGGACGGTAGGAATTTGAGCAGTTTATTCTGAAGTTTACAGAGTGGTTTTGTTTATATTACATAATATAACCTGGATGTAAAGAAGGACTGAACCTAGAAGCCTCCTCCTATAGAAAGACATTAAAGTAGGGAAAAGGCGATATTAAACTTATTGTAAGGGTAAATGATCAAAAGTAAAATAAACTCATTTTACCTCTCTACATGTCTTACTTGTGGGTGTGCTCCAAGTCCTGACGCCTGCTCCTTTACATAACAGGGGTCATGTGCCTTGTAATGTTTTAACTTTCTGTGCTGTGGGCAGTCAGGTCTCTTGGACATGCCGGACCAGGTTGTCAGTTCTCTTTTCCTTTTCTTTGTTAGCATCTGTGAAGCACAGTAACCATTACCACGGGAAGCACATTTATTGGGAGTTCTTTGTTTTGCTCTAGTCAGATTCCTGAACGGCTTACTATATCTGTTGCCTTAACAAAGGAAAATGACTTCTATTGTATTATTCACTTTTCTTTTGTAACATCACTTGTAACTTTGTTCAGCACTTTGTCACCCTGGTGAGAAATAAACTGAATTGAAATTGAGCTAAATTCCCTGTGGGTATAACCCCTGTAAAGGTACCTACACACCTTGACCGGCGCCACAAGCACGGTCTCTTTACCGAAACTTTAAACTCACTGAGAAAGCAGAGATGTGTGGTCTCACTTGAACAGCACTAGGACGCATGCAAGGCATGCGTGCTGGGGTACACAAAGTGGGGTGACCCCATCCTTTCTGGCACCCCTGCACCAGCTCTCACGATTAGCATTCAAAATGCAGCTGAGTTGCCAGTGTAGCAAAACATAAATAACGGGGAATAAGTTATTCAAGTCTCCAATTACCAATGAGCAAACAGACATTTTAAAGATGTACATGAAACTCTGGAGCGTGGACTTCAAAGCTATAATGGGGCATAATGCTCTCAAACACTTCATAAATATTGCAGAGTTCTAAAGTCACTTCTCTTCATCTGAAACATAAACTTCAGATGCCATCCACCCCGTTGCGGGCAGATGGCTGGCACATTAACTATTTAAGAACACAAAAAGTAAGGATTATGAATGGCCGGAATATTAATGAAAAGTGGAGTAGCCAGTTTCTTTGAAGTTCCTCCATTTCTACTTATTTACTAAAGATTTCCCTTGTTGATTTCAATTGAAATAACATAGTTGCTCAAAAATAGCAAATCTTCAAATGGTGGACAGTGATAGGGAAATTATCTCAACCTTCGCCTTTCGATAAACCTGGACTGAATATATAGCACAAAATATTTTGAAAATCGGGCATGTGTAGCTAACTTGTCCAAGACAGACAAACATTAGGCCATAAAACTGAAAAGGCAGCAGCGCAACTAGAAGCGGCAGGTGTCATAGTGGTTAAAGCTACCTGCTTGCACGTGATGGGCCCATCTTGTAGTACTACCTCTGCTATACTGATCTAGGTACTTATACTTCTGTATAAATGCAAGCGTAATTGTAAGCTGCTTTGTTGAAAAACTAAACAAACAAATTTAAATATGTAGACAAGTTTTTCCTGCATTTAAGAACAAAATGAGGTTGAGTCAGGACCATTCAATATTATCAGTAGGGTGTGCTGCAAAAGCACGCTGGAACCAATGGATAATCCCTCCCTCTTTTACAAGAATCCTCTGTGTTCATGGTGCAGGGGCTGTATGCGTAATAATACCAGTACAGTACTATTTTAAAGGAGAAGGCAGCTCATCGGGGAGTGGAGTTTAAGATCTAGTTGGCTGGGATACACCATGTTGAAAGATCTGAAACGAAAGATATCATTGGGGAGTCAACCAGTGGCAGCAGGTGGCATGCAGGCAGCTCTGAAGGTCTGATGGATGTGTGACCAATCTGCCTCAGCCCAACATAGACTCAGCACAGGGTTTGGCGTGTTCACTCTGCCATATAAATACCGCTCTTATTGATAATTCATGTCTGTTTACGGCCTGGCCCCTCAGCCAGCCCTGCTTCCTGCTGCTGGCTGCAGATGATGCTGTAGACCCACTGATATTGTGTACTTCAGAATTTGTCTATATCTGTTGTGAACAGCTTGTCAAATTGTCGTTCTGCCCCAGAGCCTTGTGCACAAATAATAGTGTTCTTATAGGTGACATATTTACTTTGTGAACTAGAAAAAACCTGAGGCAGTTTACTACTGTGGTTGTGATGATTTTTTTTTTCCCCCTACTGGTCTCCTACAGTTCTTGAATAATGGCTGTAACACCATAACATTCACTTTCAACCATGAAAGTCACCCCTTGACATTACTTTAAGAAATATTTTTAAATATCAAATTAGCTTCAAAGACTAGTGTTGCCCAACAAGCAGTGAAGTATTTGGTCTCACAAGGTAACTATTATTACATTTATACTTTTTTTATCGTTCTTTGATTGTTTTGCCAGAATAAGCCCAAATTGTGCATTTGTAGTTAATACTAGCAGAGATGTAGTGTTCCTGTGTCTTTGGACCTGAAGCTGTGACAGGCAGCATCCCAGCCACTGACCGCAAATTAGTGAGTTCAGTGAAAATGCCAGGATGAAGGAGTGATCCTTCAAGTCTCCAACAGGTATAAAAACCTGCAGAGCAATACGAGGGGCAGAGTACCCAGCTGCCCATGAATCACGGCAGCTTCCTGTACCCTGCACTTCTCCTGCCAACATAAGGCAATGGCGTCAGCAATGGGCACCTAGGCTGTGGTAGCACCCAGCTTGCTAAAATGCGATGCCGTCTGGGAGGTGGAGTTGGGCTGCGGTTTGCTCTCCCTCCTGTCTGCCCATCTGTCTTACTGAGGAATGCTTGCATCTTTGCCAGGGTGCAACCCCGGTCTGTCATTGGCCTTCCTGTGGTCACATGAACCAACATCTACATGAGCTATTGCCCTGGGAATGACTCACAAGTGGACACCTGGGACCAACCTGTCAAATGCTATTAACACTAACAGGGACAAAGAGAAAATCATTGGGCTGTATGTAATGGAAAATAAGCTCCATGCATTTTCACAACATAAATACAACATAAAAAAAACTTTAGGAAAAGAATGGGATAACACTTTGGTGAAGGCTTGTTGTAGTTTTCAAATAGTTTTTTTTTTGCTGAAACAGAAAGGTGAACTTCTTAGATAAATGATTTATGCAGTCATTTGAAAGCGTAACTTATCCCATCCCAGTGCAAATAAACAATAACAGGCCTTTGTGCCATCTGCTGTGTAGTTTAATGTTTTAGAAGTAAAATGTTGAGCGTGTAAGAAGTATAAACATAAGTGAGCATTAGAGAAAATCTTTTCTGAAACGCCCATATCTTGGCATGCAGTCCTGAACTGGGACCATGCTGTCCATGAGTTGTTTTTTTAAAGGAGTCAGGCTGCTGCTGCCTACATCAGGCCTCAGAAATCCCGTTCTGACTTGGAGCTTTCAGGAAGGTGCTCGCCCCGCACCATTGTTACAGCAGGTTCCCCTCAGATGACTTTCATCAGTTTGACTGAGCGCTCGGCTGAAAGGAAAACAAAGATTTGTTGATAGCCAGCCGCCATGGAAAGTGCACCCTGGAGGATTGTATACTTAACATGTGGAACATGTCATAAATTAAAAACAAGTAGACGCAGACGCTGATAAACAGGACGTTTTCCTGAGCGATGTGAACAGGGTCGTGTGCTGGGTCTGGGGAGCGGTGGTGTTCACTGAGGATATCCTTCACCACACCCCCCACCCCCTCATCTCTCGCTCTCTCTCTCTCTCTCTCTGTATTCCTCTGTTCCATTGCTTCGTCTCTCTTCGTCTCCACTGCTCATTCTGCTCAAATCCGTCTATCTCAGGTGGGCAGAATTCCTTGCTGACAGCCGCTTGTCAAAAGTTTAACATTTCAAAAGACACCTCTTCTGTGCTTTATTCCTTTTTTTATAGCCAAAAGATGGGAGGGCCACATCCCCTTGCAAAGATGTCCCATGTACTGATGGCCACTTCATCCAAGGCTTTTTCTATACCTGTCCCTACAGCTCCAGCCAGCCACACCCACTGCTTACTTTTTCATAGTGTACATGTTGCCTCGCCAGTGGAATCTGTAATCCCAGATGCCAATACCGGAGGGAACTTTTTCTGATGAGCCTAAGCATTATTAAAAGGGAGTGCCTTTGATCATCAAAGGATTTTGCAAACGTAACTCTGTGACTAGGTGATGTTTGTTAGCAGTGCTCTACTCTTCAGTTAAATCCTTGCAGGACGCAGGTTTTAGACTCAAGAGATTTGTCGCATGGGTATTTTTCAGACACGAAAGGCGAATCACATTTATTCCCCATGCTTTGGGTAACACACCTCAGTAAGTCATTTAAACACCCCCCCCCAGTCTGCATTTTGTGCTCCGGCATGTCCAGCCCAGTTGATTTTTGACTGTACCTTATTGCCCGTGTGTACAGTTCATGCTGAGCTACAGTGGATCATAAATTAATACTGCTATCAGCTGTAAATACTGCAAACTCTTTACAATGGAAAACATGGAAATTGAGAGGCCTGTTTCAACAATTACCATATGCGTCTGCCGTTAATTCTATACAATGGCCACTTACTGTCCAGCTGTCATCATTTTTACTGCCCTATATATCACAGCGGAAGCACTTTTCTCTCACCTGCCAATATCCGCCCATGCAGGACTCTAATGGATAGACTTTAAAGGGAGATTCCATTAGATTCCATTATGGCCAGATGAAAATTGAAGGTAAATAATGACTTGCAACGAGGGCCCGTTTCAGGGTTTTTTTTATTGGTTTATGTACTTTACATTTCAAAAAGTCGAACACAGAAAAAAACAAGGAATCAAAAGGGTTTCTCTAACATCCTGAATAAGTTGTATCTTCTTTGAAGTAAAAAAAAAATGTTTAACAATATTCATGTTTGAATATAAATCAGAGAATTAAATGCTATGGGAAAGGCAGAAAACTGCGAGTCGATAGATCTTGAAGCATCTCTTTGAAGCTTTTTCAGTAAAACCAAGCTAATGAATCTTTTACATGACCCTTTAATTTCCAGAATGAGGGTCTAATCTTGTAAGGTGATTTGTCTTAAATCGAGGTGATTTTTAAAAGCATTGTCACTCCTTATCCTTTGAGGTTCTTCTTTATTTTCTTTTCTGCCATTCTCTCTTTTTGATTTGTGCGCTATTGAACTCAATTAAATCTAGTTTATGTATGAATCAGTCCTGTACCTGAGCATGGATGATGTTATTAGGGGTAGTCTGAGATGATGAGACAGTTCCTCTGTGAGAGGAGACCCCCAGCTCACACACAGCCCCCCCCCCCCCCATGGGGCACTCCAGGCTTTACCGAGACCCTCACCAAGATAAGCTTCTTTGCAATAACTAATTCTCCTTCAAGTTAAAAGGTATTAGCTGAGCCTCTTGAAGAGCCCAACTGTAAATTTCTGTGTGTCCTGTGATGGGGATCTATGTTTGAATCCCTGTTATGTCCTAGGAGAGGGTGTAAGACCTGCATCATTCAAAAAGATTACAATGACCAGATGTTCCAATTCAGTGGGGACAGATCTGTCTTTTTGTTAAATGACCTGGTTTCTTAATGTTTATATAATTCAATTTTTGAATCAGACCATATCAAACAGCCTCCTGCAGTGATACTCGCACTGATGGTGGTGCTAAAGTAAATAGCCTACAACTATTGTTGTTAGTCCTACGATGGACTGACACCCCATCTAGGGGGAGTTTCACTTCAACTTTCAATTCAGCAATGTGTAATTGTGGAAAGAAGCTGTGACCATTTGAAGGAAACATCTTATATATATCACATGTGATTCTATGGACGTTATGCACGTTACCTGTCAGTATTGTTATTATTTCATAAGTTTATAAAGCCATATTTATAAACTTAACATGCAATATAATGATGAAAATAATAATGTTTTACAATAAATGTTTTAACTTATATATATATATTTATATATATATATATATATATAAATCTCTTTCAACCTTAAGAAGTAGTCTGTGTTTTGTGACAGAATGAAATAAATGTATATAGAAGTGACTTTGAATTTTTGATTCAGATATCTGTTACATGCATTTACAGTACGTGATACGGTTAGACTGATTGATGTACGTCTAATTCATGGAGGAAGGAAAATTTATCTGTCAACACGGGAGACAACAGTGATTTAAGCATGTGACCAACCCTTCTCATTCAAGCTTTATTATAATGATGTTATAAAAGAAGGCCTGGTCCATGTGTACACTCCCAAGTCCATCAGCCTTGCTGCACAGAGAATGGGCAGCCCCCCCCCCCCCCCCCCCCCCNCTACAGGGGGGAGCAGGGAACACACTGTGAAAGAGAACTACAGGGGGGAGCAGGGAACACACTGTGAAAGAGAACTACAGGGGGGAGCAGGGAACACACTGTGAAAGAGCACTACGGGGGGAGCAGGGAACACACTGAGGAAGAGAACGAGTGTGTGGGGGCATGTGTGTCTCTGTGTGTCTCGTGGTTAAAAAGAGGTTATGACTTGACCACCAATGGATTTCATGCGGCAACATTTTTTTTTTTTTTTTTTTTACAACGAAGTGCACAGTGATTTTGACCTCCGTCCATCTTTGTTCTGCAGGTGAAAATAGTCATCATGTTTTTGTATTTTACTCCTTACTCTATGCGCAGAGATTATTACGTCTATCTTAATTACAGTCCTCCATTCTAATGATGACAATGACACCTGCTATTATTTCTTGCATGACAGTTATTGCCATTGTTTGGACTTATTATTGAGAGCAGATGAGTTAAGAAAACAGTTGATAAAACAGTTGTATGAGCCACCATCGCTGTCAGCTGATTTGGTTTAGAAATGTAACAATTATGGCCTCTGCACTCTTTCAGTGTATAAAGCTGCCACCTTTGGACTCGAAGGAGCTAAGTGTGAATCCCATCTATATACTGGTACTTAGAATTGGTTTAGAAAATTTACCCCCACTGTAAGAAGAAAATGAAATGAATAAACGTAAATGTATCTTATGGATTCATACTGATGATTTTTTTTAGTTACAGTAGTGCAGCATAAGTACATTTCAGTGGTTGAGATGAGGCGAATGAAAGGCAGTGAAGGTTTGACACATCTCTTAGGCATGCACTACTGAAGGTCCCATGTATACATGCACACACTTAAACACTGTTTCTGGAACCACGGAATAAATTACAGAGCATGCAGTCACTTTTATCCCACTATCCACAGAGTGTCAGAGACATTCACATTACATTTAAAATTATTTAGCTGGTGCTTTTGTTCAAATCAGCTTACAGTGATTTGCCCATTTATACAGCTGGGTACTTTTTATTGGAGAAATTCAAGTTGGCGCAGTGGCACAGCAGTTAAGGTTGATACCGCACCTTATCTGAGTTAGCACAGGTTGTAATATAGTTCGGGTTGTTTGAAGTTTGCAGGTTTTGCCATTTTGCAACCTCACCTCGGTCAAGGGTACTCCAGTAGGAGATGGGATCAGAACTCAGGTCCTTCAGGGTCAACAAAGCAGCTGTAAGTATTATGTTATAACTGCTGCCCCAGACATAGTCTCCAACCCTAAGGCTAACAAACTGCATTTAGTTCAATTCAGCAATTACAGGAGCCTGCAGATAAGTGGAAAATTGCTTCATAAATGGGTAAACACATCACATTTGTTTAACCTGGCAAGGTCCATACTGTGCTGCCAGACCACATCTCACTACTTGGAGCATATTTGAGAATTTTATTGCTAAGTGGTGTACATGTGTAATAACCCCTTTAACAGAAACTACTATATCAATTATACTGAAGATACCATAAACTACAAAATACATTCTGTTAATTGAATATCTATGGGGACAGATTTTCTTTGGACCCCAAATCATCATACTCTTTTATAGCTGTATTATGCAGATGACATTTCCATAAATGTCACAAGGTATTTTAGCATTAATTGAAAAGCTTCTGTGGATGAGCATCTTGATGTCCAAAGGTCTCCCTCCATATATACCACTGGTTCTAAAAGTGAAGGTTCATGTGATCTGAATGGCAAGCAGAAGTTTGGACTCCATCGGGGAACAAACAGGTACATTCGTTGTGCTGGTATCTGTTCCTCTTGGCCTGGCTTGGTACCAGATGGTGTGGACTTCTGGGCCTCCGGCACTTCTTCACCCAGATCTTTAAGACACATTTCTTAACAAAGGATGCTGGTCAGCCACTAATTTTGTTGGCCACCTCTGTAATTATGTGAGAAAATGAATAGCGGTGATGTCATGTCTTTCAAACGCAGGGTTTTTGTTTATGGTCCATCAAGGTTTGGCAGGGCACAATGTCTGAGGTTCCTTAAAAAGTTAGACTAGCTTTCCCTTACATGCCCATCTTATTCATTTTAAAAATAATTTTTCATCCAAATATAACTAGTTCAACTGCCAGTTTTCAAACTGGCAGCTTTTAATGCTGAAAGATTTTTTTTTAGGTTTTTTAAATGTTTTATTTTCCAGTTTGGCAAACAGTATCTGATAATATTTTTTTCTTTTCTTTACCTTTGACGTGTGCAATGAAAGTGGAGATACTTAGATATTTAATCAAGATATAGTTTATGGTTTCTGCCCAAAATGGTGCTTACTTTCTAAACGATTCTCCTCGTGATGATCAGTAAATGTCCAGGGATTTCCGGGGAAATGAGTACATTACACATACTTTTATTTATTTTGCAGAAACTTTTGCCCAAAGAAATTTACAGTCTATATGTAAGGTACATTTCACAGCAGAGGAACAGGTTTAGATCTACAGGACACATGTTATTCTTCAGGAACAAGTAGTTTGTCCAATACCAGCACTTTACTGTCACACACTTCAGGAAATACAAGAGTGTTTGTGGCAAATGGTGTGACGTTAATGTATGGAGCTGTGAGGAGAAATGAGTCTAAAAGAGATGAGTTATGAGACCCTTCTTTAATATTGAAAGAAATTAAGCAGTTTTGAGGGAGAAAGTATCTTCATTCCACCACATCAGAGCCAAAACAAAGAACTGACTTTTTGATTTTTGACCTCTTGTGAGTGGGACCACCAACCAGCAATGTGTAGAAGAGTGAAGCACTTTTTCTGGAGTGTAGAGAACAATCAGGCCTTGCATGTATCAGAGGGCAAATCCTTTGACTCTCTCGTGGGCTGTAACCAGAACCAAGACCTTGATATGATAGACACGGGAAGCCAGTGAAGAGAGACAAGGAGGGGAGATAGAGTATGAGATAGATTCATTCAGACTGAAGATATCTACTAAAGTAGCCTAGATTTATTTGCAACTATTTAAAGTGTCGTATCAGTCACTAACTCCACTAACTCTGACCAGTTAAGGGGAAAGAGAACAGCTAATGATTAATAGGCAAATAGACTGGGCAGCAGAAGGTGACAATATATTTGCTGTGTCTAAAAACCCATACCCAGCTGCTTCATTTTAAAATGTCATAAAACACATCTGACTTTATGTGTAAGATTCCACTCTGGGGGATAGATATAATGCGTTCTGTGACTTATGTCCTATGGGTGTAAGAGACTCATATTACATGACTTGTGGGAATGTCCGCAAGCCTCCGCTCCTGCTTCTGGGTTGATTGAATTGATGGGCAGAGATCGACTCCTGACCCCAGTGACTTTAATTCTCCCCAATGAGACAGTTTTACATGGGTGATGCAGAAGCTACTGACTGTAAGTACACTGCCTTTCTTACTATCCAGTGGTACAAGATTATATCGTATTATATCGAGTATTATATCATAACCATGCAATTAAACAACATACCAATCTAACAAAAATAATGTGACTATGATCTCTATTACCTGATAATAATTCCAGACATACTGAGCCTTCAGTAAAGTAGTGTAATGGTCAAGGAACTAAAGCTAAAGCAGTTCTATAAAGATAACAAGAAAAACTAAAAGGACAGGTGCTCATTTCTGGTTAGCCCGGAGAGTGGGTCAGGACTGGGCGGCCTTAATGACATGACATATATGCGTCCATCCTCACGCCTTCCAAGAAATGTTGGACCAGAACAGCCTTCACATCATAAGCCAGGAACAGAATAGCACTCAAAATGTTTTAAAAAGTTTTTTTAAAAGGTTATTGTTACTGAACAATGCCCCTTAAGATCTGAGCCCTCTATGTGAGCAGAAGGTGGGAGCTTTCTGTCCAGAAATGGTAGTTCTCTCACCGCTGATGTCTAGACAACTTCTCTAAGTCTCGCTTACAATGCCTGGAGTCAAGTACTATTAGGAAAAAATTTCCCAAGAAGCAAACTTCTCATAAATAGAAACAAAACGGAGGCAGAACTGTTGAACAGAAGCGTGTTTAGAATCACAGGGCGACCACAGCACTGAAGCAGCGCATTCCTGGAAAGATAAATTACTAAAGGATGCAGGCTGATTTTCCATTTGTAACCACATGGTGTATAAGCTTCTGAAATGCCGTATTAGGGAGCAGTTTACTACTCACTCTGTGATTCTAGTTGAGACAATCAGCATAATCAGCCCAGCCAGGCTGCGTATTATTTCATTATCTGTAACAATGACAAGAAGCCTATGTATCTGAGGATAGATGTTCCCTTAAGAAAGGCAGGAGACCCGATACTCACTGCTTTAATGGTTTTTTAAATGTCAGAAAATGTCACAGAATGATAAAACGCAGATCTGTTATCCTATGTCCTGTTGATCATAGCGCAAGAGGCCTGCTCCTCTCTGCCATCCCAAGCCTTTCTGCCCAGGTGTAGCCTCAATTTTGTTGGTTGCCAGATGGCAGCGTGATTTATACACCTCTCCCTCAGAACCCCGGGAGAATGTAATGCTGCATACAAGCATAGCTTGCCGCTCTTCTTTTAATGTTCACACATCACCAGTGGACCAGGCTTATCCACACAGAGTACACCTTCAGCCTGGGGGATTTACACAAGGCCATTGTCGACTGCTGTTGTAGTCCAGCTCACTCAGAACAACCAACCAATCAATGAATGGCCATGGATCAATAAACTGCAAAACATCAGAGTGATCTCTAAATACTGTTTGTTTCTCAAGGAGAGCCCTCAGGCCTTCTGTTTAAAACAAACTACTGTTCTTTGTTGAGGTAACTGTAAAACACGAGACAGTGTTGTGTCTTTGCCAGCAACAGTCTGATACGGGAACCTTTTTTTAAACGGCTGAGGTACTGGCATGTGGTGAAATAACCAGCAGGAGCTGGCAGTGCAGTCCAAAGTCAGCACCACGTGCTGCAATGTTTGAGTATAAAATGCAATCTTGAGGCTATCCCTTGTACTATGACTTGATTTTAAGTCCAGCCTGATAGCAGTACTGGCACAGTATGTGTTTCTACAAGAATGAATTGGACTTTGAAAGCTTTTCAGTTCTGTCTTAGCCCCACCTGTGATCTTCTACCAGAGTAAGAATGCAGAGTAATTCTTTAGGTCAAAGGTTGAGACTACCAATGGGAACATCAGAACTGTCAGTCAGTATGTCACTCCTTGTTACCACACGTCCAACTATCGTATGGCAAAAGAGGTCCAAAACACTGTCTATGGATTCTCTAAAACATCTCCTGCACATCATGCTCTTGTTACCATAAACAGAGCAGGTTGTCCTTTCATTTCATTGGGTAGCATCCTTACAGTCTAGGTCTCCAGTCCAGTTGACATGAAAGAAAGGCCCTTTAGGTACAGTACTTGAGTGTTTTTTTTTTTTTTGTTAGCAATTACCACCCCTGACATGTTTTAGACCTTGATTTTAGATTAAAACAGGGAATACAGTCTAAAGATCCCAAGACTCCAGAGAGCACATCCTGGTTCTACAAAGAAGAACTAATTTCATAGACAGCAAGCGGCACATAATTTGTTTCCAGCCTTTATGAAAGCTGGACAATGCTGAACAAGCCTCATGTACCATGTTTAACAATTTGATATCAAACCTAAACCATCCATTCCATGATCAAGAATGTTTTGTCAAGAAGGGTAGTTGGGCTTGTTATGTGGTCTTGGATGTTTCATAAATGTGGTTCAAGGTACCTGGATAGAGGACTGTATTGCAAATAAGCTGAGAAGAAAAAAATAACTATTCCATAACAAATTGGGTTAGACTTTGCTGGAAAGAATAAGGACCATCTCAATTTAAAGCATCAGCTCTCACACATCTCATTTCTTCCAGCCTGAACTGCTGCAACAGCACTGCTCCTGCCAACTATGCCATACTAGAGATTAAAGCAATAGAAACTTTTTTTAGCAAATGGTGCATGCAAAACACAGGTCTTGTGACGTGTTAGTGCATTCCCTTACCATCAGAAGCACTGCTGCAGAGGCCTCATTAATATTCATCTGTATACCTACATGCAGAGCTTCATGGAAGGGCAGGAATTCTTTCCAACCCTTGCTCCTTCCCTTGCCTCACAACATTCTCCAGTCAGTAGAACAGAAAGCAGGACATGAACAAGGGTGACAGTCAAAAAACTGACTCCCAGAATAATCTGGTTCACTGAGGCCAACACATTTACCACTAAGTATGAACTGACTCTGTTCCTGTCAGCCACCACCTTAAAAGTTCAGAGCTGTAAGTACTGGGATTACAAGGTGGACATCATTTTATTATTTCACGGTTTTATGATTTGTTTTTATAATTTGTATAGTTTATTCACTGAGTTGCCAGTTTATTAGGTATCTAGTAGCAGGATGTGCCTCCTTTAGACTTCAAAATAGCATGAATTCATCTGGGCATGGATTCTGCAAGATGATGGATGCATTGTGCAGGAATGTTGTTCCATGGGGAAATGACTGTGTTGCTGCAAATTGGACAGCTGCACAGTCTTGCTGCAAACAACCCTTTCCACCTCATCCCAAGGATGCTCAAAAGGGTTGAGATCCAGGGATTGTGCAGATCACTGAAGCAATGAAATCACACTGTCATGTTTCTGGAAGCACTCAGTGATGATACATGCCTTGTGACATGGTGCAATATCATGCTGTAAATGTCCATCTGAGTGTGGATAAATTCTAGCCATGAAGGGATGAGGCTGGTCAGCAGTGAAGTTCAGATATGCCAGGAAAACATTCTTCACACCTTCACACTGTCACCACCTGTCTGTACTGTTGACACCAGACAGGACAGCTCCATGGAGTCATGTTGCTTACACCAAATTCTAATCTTCAATCAGCATGATGTAAAAGGACCCTGGATTCATCTGACCAGGTACTTTTTTTTACACTCTTCAGCAGTCCAGTTTTGATGCTCCAAAAGGAGATTTCCTTTTCTTATTCTTTGGTGACAGTATCAGCACCCGACATGGTCTTTGGGTTTTGTAGCCTATTTCAGACAAAATCCAATAATGGTACATTCTGAAATGACTATACGCTGATGTTGAAATTAGATACGATTTGCCCAATTGTACCCCATCTGTCTGCTTGCATGACTCTCAACACTCTCCTTTCATCCCTGTGACCTACAAGCTGTTTTGGTCCACAGGATCAACAATCACTGGTGCTTTTTTGCTTTTCACACCCTTCTCGGTAATCCCTTGAAACGTTTGTCTGTGAAAAGCCCAGAACAACAGTCGTTTGGGAGGTGCTAGATGCATGCCTATCGCCAACTATCATGTCACGTTCAAAGTCACTAAGGTCACTCGTTTTGCCCGTCTCACTGCTTGGTGGAACACTAACTGATGCTAGAAATGCTGATCTGCCTGATTTATACCACACACTGCAGTCATGTGATGTATGACTATTTGGAATCTACAGTTTGAGTGAAGTAGGGGGGTATGTAACCAACTGTCAGTTCAGAGTAGTTTCCAACAGATACCTTGTCATTTCATGATATGGTCTGACTAGTTTTACTATATTCACTTCAGACAAAGCAATAGTAATGAATAATCAGTGATTTACACATCAAGTGTTATGTCGGATTTAATAAATTGTATAACCTGAAAAAATGTATGAAAATCATGTGGCTTTTATCCATTAATTGGATTAACTATTATTTCTGAGGAGATAACCTAGAGAGAGCCAATAATGGAGAGACACAGGAGAGACATGGGAGCAGTTGATCCCTTCCTACTTAGTGCTTTCAGGTTAAATGACCATATATCTGTTCAGTTATAGGGCCATAAATAGAATCTACCAGTGTAAATATTATCATAGCTGGTGTGGGGATGATGGGGTAATTTGTTTGCCCTGCATATGGATGAGCCCCCCGACCCCGCTAGCTTACACTTGTACTGGGGCTGCATTCTAATAAAAACCTGTAATTAGAGATGGCAGAGAGCAAAAGGTTGAGAAATATTGGGCTGTTTGTGACATAAATTATGCAAGGTCTTCAAGCAGATGGTAATTATGGGAGATGATTAAATTAATTGCACAGTGATTTGGATAATTTGTTATTAATAATTTATATATGTGTATTTAGAAGTGCATCCCTCCCTCCCATGTACCAAGGCCTAAGTGACAGCAAGAACCATTAAATGTAAATCATGAAATCAGTGCAGACTCAAATGAAATTATACACTGCTATCAGTTAATGTTGCTACAGTCTAAACATTTATGCTAAGCATGACTTTAATAATCAGATATTTCAGCTTTCATTGTCTCAGTAAAATGTCCTTCGAATAACTTGTAACGTGCAATGCATTTTACTAGAATGAAATGACTCAACGAATAATCAGGTCATAAGGTTCTCAGTCTTGGCCCCAGTGTGGTGGGATGAGCTCTCTCTCTCTCTCTCTTTCTCTCTTTCGCTCACTCAGAACTGCTGAATCCCTCACAACATCTAAGAACATCCAAGCGCATATCTTTTGCACTCACTTCCCAGCTGCTTCATGAACTTTCACTGTGCTATGGGTTTAAAGTTTTAAAGAACTGTACTCGATATCAATTCTATTTACCTATGTAAGATGCACTGGCAAAAACTGTGGTGTTAGACTAATTGACTGCATTTTGAGGATCACATGTCTAGATCTTTGCTGTCTTTGAGTTATATGTCCCTTTGGAAAAAGCATCTGTTAAATTTGTAAATGTAGATATAAATTAATATTTATCTGTTTGTGCTGAGGTTGTATGAGACTTATGCCCTACTTTTTGCTTGTTTGTTTAGGATCTTAGCCGCTGGCTCTTATTGAACAGATTATATCACTTTTCCTGAAATCCATTTAGTTGAAATACCTCTGAACAGTGCATACATTGTTATTGGAACAGCATGGAAGGGCAATGAGTGATGGCTAGTGACACAGCTGGAAGTGTAGCGACCAAACCAAGTAGATGCGGAGAGTCTGTCACGAATGTGTGGAGTGATGTATAGGGTAGTTGCAATGAAGGTGGGGGACCTGTTGATGGGCAGTGTCACTGTAGTTGCAATGCAAGTGTTCAAACGATTGATCAAATTATCATATCTGGATGCCAGGGACCACCACTTGGGATCTTCGAGCTGGCTGCACAACAGTTGTTGACTGACTGACCTGGAGCCAGTGTTTGAATGACCCTGGAGAGATGTGTCAATCTCAAAGAGCTGTTGGGATTTACTGTGCAGTCAGAGCCATTGCCTATATCTAGAGTTGAGAATATTTTCCTTCATTTGACAAAGGTCCTCAATAGTGGTAGCTCTACTGTGCTGATAGGCTATTGACAATACCCTAAGAGCGGAGGCCATTTGTTGGCAGCATTTTTGACCTCATTCGGTCCCCAGTTGGTTACACAGGACTGGCTCACTACTGCGAGCCTGATCTTCACACCACATGAGGAACAGAGCGTGTCCACACATGTGACAAAGCCAGCCGTGGAACGCGACTGTGACATCTAGAATGTGTCTGTCTGAAATGGGAGCTTTTCCCAGCACTGGTGCTGGTTGTAACTAAACCCCCTCGCCAATTCATACTGAGATCAGCTTCGGTGAAGGCAAGCGTACCATTGAAAGAGGAGCAGAAACACAGCTGCACAAGATTACAGTCAGGATCACAGACATATGACTGGACTTGTTATCACAACATTTTCCATTTGACACAAAAATGTAATTATATGTCAGGCTGCAATATAAAGCAACCCAAATATTGACAGGGGTTCTTCTCAACCTGTTGTTGTGTAATCCCCAGCAGTTCAGCAGTGGGGACCTGCCCATTGCTGTCACCAAGCCAGGCTGCCACAGTACCAGAGCTGCCAGGGGTCAGGCTGGATACAAATCTCTGGGGACCGTAAACAGATTGCATGAATAAGAACTGCTAGTTGGCAGTGCACAAAGAACCAATGTCAAACTGTGCCAGAGACAGAAACAGGCACAGAGGAATAACTTTTTGTGGGGAAATCTGGTGTGTTTTTTGGACTCTTGCAGTATAATGTCTCCTCACAAAAACATAAACTTGCACAACAGGAGGGAATCAAGCAAAGCTCTCCTGCTACGGCTGTGGTATTTACTTTCCATTCGGAGTTGGTTTAGGCAGAGGGTCACAGTAAGGGGACTTGTGAGTCTTCAGGCCAAAGGCACCAAACATTTTCAGGAAAGCTCACCCCGGCAAGGTGACGACCTTATCTTGTAAACTGAGATTTGTTTTGTTTCATATTCAGGTTCACAAAGTCAAAGGCAGGCAGAGTTCTGTAAAAGTTGAGACTACATCAGTTAAGTAACAAAAGCCGCATGTAAAGTAAAGTTCACCTTAATTAGGTGTTTTCCCTCCTCTTTAAAGTTCATTTCAATTACACATCTGTGGCGCTCTGTTCCCAGGCCCAGTGATTTGTCATTTCTCCACACGCACGCCGTCACACAACCAAACAATGGGGGGGGGTGGGGGGCTCTAATGCCAGGGAGTCAGATAAATAACCCGGTGCGGAAAAGGCTGTCCCTTTCTTGGCATTTCCAACACCACCAGGATTCTGCCGACCGCAGCGTTATTTACTTATTCAACGGCAGGGGAGTCACAACCTTGTTTCTCTCCCAGATATACAAAACATGAAAAGGTTATTCCTCATTAACTTATTTTTTAATTCAATACAGTCAGCCACTTCTGTGAAATTTTGCAAAGGTTGGGCAGAGCTTACAAAATACACACAAAACGTGCAAAAAATGTTCCACAGTGTCATGAAACGTGATAAAAGGAAACTGTGATAATTAGTTTTCTGCTTTCGCTTTTTTAATGTTTATTATATTTTCCCTGTTGGAATACAGCTATTGGTCGCTGCGGGGCTGTGATTAAACCTAACAGCTCTGAGGCAACTATCAAAACATCAGCTGTAATAAAGCATAAAAGTGGAGTTTCGGAGTAGTTTACTGTTATGGGCGCAGTGCTGGATACAGACAGCAGAGCAAAGGTAAATGCAGAGGCAAAGGTAAGAGCTCCCATTAGTCAAAACTATGTTAAAAGTTGAAAACACCTGCGAGCTAAATCACACAGTGCTACATACATCTAAAAGAGCAAAACATTTGAATGTTAGGATTATGATTTTTTTTTTTTTTAATCTGTAACATATATTTTAACCTTTATTTGTGATAGCATTATATATTATACATACGGTATAGTGCACCGTAAAATATTTTTAAGCAGGTATCGTAACTCACGTTCTGTATAGATGATGTATCTGCGAGCTCCTGTGTTCCGTGCAATACGAGGGCTTCCTTGCACTGCCATTAGAGGGGTTAATAGTAAGAGAGAGAAGTTAAATGCGAACTGTCCCAGGCGCTGATGCCTTTAATGAACATTTCATCTAGAGCATTTATCAAAGAGAAGGGAGAAGGGCAGGTTAGGAAACCAAAATTGTCATTTGTATCTCTTCTGAGCCTTTCACCCAGTCTAAAGCCCTCTGGTGTATTAGCTGTACATGCAGGATGAGTGGGTTTGGGGTTCTTTGACCTCCGTTATTGTTTTTGCAGTGTCTAACGCCAAAGCATCTATTTTCCTGCTCCATCTCTCCAAATCTCTCCCAAGCCTCCCCAATTCCTCCTAGTTCTCACTCCCCTCACTCTTCGTGACCATGAAATCTATTAGGTCGTCTTGTATTCATGTATGTAGAGAGCCAATTGTGCATAAATATACCTCTTAAAACATTTCACACCATACATTTTTGCTGAGTTTCAGTTATATACCAAATACGAGTCAATATCAGCGTTAGACTTTCTGCAACATCATTAAAAAGCATGACCACTGCTATTTTTTATTTAAAAGAGGAGATGAAATTAAAATTAATGCATGAATATGTGCTACTGTACATGTCAGTGTGCACAGTCACATATCTACACATTGCAGCATATCCTAAAATATTGAGAAATTGTTAATATCAATATTGTGGATCTACCTGGATATGCATATACTGTTTTTGCATGTAACTCTCAAAAGATCGGTTGCTGTTTTAAAGATAACTCCAGAAATTTCAGCTCTCCACTAGTATCCTTAGTGTTGAAATGGGTGTATCCGCTGTTGCTGTGACTGAGTCCATCCATCTGGTTGCTGTTTTTTTTTCTGAAACATTTCCAAGCATTACACCTGTTTCAAGAAAGTCCAGTGATGAGTCAGAAGTCCACTAACCGCATTTTCGCCATTTGTGTTTCAAATTAGACTTTCGACCTTATTTGAGCTAAATTCTATTTACTTTTTTTCTTGGATCCTCCAACACTACAATTCAAAGCGATGCATGTTTTGTTTCATGCAGTTTTTCCAACTGCAACTTTTGTGTCCCGGGAGCATTATAAGAAAATATCCCTGATACAACAAAAATCACACATACTTATACTTACTGTACTCTGCAGTCTCAGTGATTGTAGATTTTACTTTATCAGTACTTTCGAAACCAAATTTATCCAGCAAAATTAACTCATATTTTACACAAAAGTTCCGTAACCAGGAACTGCACTGAATATTGTTTACTTTGGATCTTGTGTTCGGATAAATTTCACCATTCTGCCAGATTGATCCGAATGCGTTTTGCTATGATATTAAATAGGGCTTGTTTGCATGCAAATAATATGATCAGACTGACAAATGAAAACTCATGTCTACAGTACAGCATGCTTTAGTAGACTAAAATAGTTCAATTCTAACCTGCTGTTATAATGCACTGAGAATCTCCATTGCAAGAAATGCACATTTCCATAAAATTGCCCTTTTATAGGATGTGTTGACTGGTTCTGTTTGCCTTTTGTTATGTGGGAGGATTAAAAAGCTGGCTGGTGGTAATACATTGATTAAATGAATTCCTACATTACTTTGTGAGTAAATTGTACTCATGTTACTCTTGTATTGAGTAATTGCTTCACAATGAGAAATAAAAAAAAAACCGTCAAAAAGAAAACCATCTTAAATCTACCAGTTAATCAAAAAAAAAAAAATTTTTCCTTCAGCGTCGTTTCATTCCCAGTTCTATGTTTGTTGGTCCCGGGTGTGATTTTAAGGAATGTAGTTGTATGTCCAGCGAGACTCCCCGAACCTCACTCTGTTGGGCTCCCAGTCCAAACCGGCCACAGCTGGTTTTCACAGATGGCACAGAAAATAAAGCCACATCGTGACAGTTGCAACAGTGAAAAAAGAGCTTTTTCTTCCATGTTGTGTGTTTGTGATTTTTTTTTTTTTCCTGCTGAATACAGCTGTCAGGACCCCACCATGCAGAAAAGCCCAATATGGTCCACTCCCCTGTGGGGTGTGAGAGAAGCACACCCGCCAGAGTTTCAGCAGCCTGGCACCCCTGCGGGCACAGTTCCGCTACAGCGTGAGTTGCACAGTGCAGTGCAGCGGGCACTGCTGACACATTCAGTTTGACATCGCGGTAACAACTCTGTTAGCTTTGCTAGCTCTAGTACCACCATTAGCTTTGTTAGCTTTGCTAGGTCAGTGGGTTCTAGTGGCCTGCACTATCAGTCTACAAAAAGGAACACTGAGCAATGGCGGGAAAACTGGTTTCCTTCATGGTGTAAGGCAGTGACACACTAGTGTGCCTCCTTTGTGGCTCCTGCCAGCTTACATATCTATCTCTTTTTTATCTTACAATCACTAAGACGTTGCTGAAGTAATTATGCATTTCTTTCTGCATATGTTCTCTTTACTGCCTAAGGTGCAGCGTGTAAACCAAACGTAAAGTAATTTTTCTGCTACAGCGGCCAAATGCAAGCATATCAATAAGGCTGCTGAAAGCCATTCCTTGACTTTATCATTGGGACTCACTGCCATCTGCTTCTCATGCTGAGTCTCTTTGTGGCTGCAGCTTTGTAGAATTGACTTAAATCACACTGGCAGTTAGTGGAAAAAAATCAGATATGAGAGCAATGATGAAGAGAAATCTATATAAAACATAAATCTGATATTGTTCTTACAACAATTTTCACCATTCGGACTCGAATACTGTGTACAGTAGGGCAATTTATTGGTGAAAAAAGTGCTATCAAGTTTATGTACTAAGGAAATGTTGGTTGCCAGCCAATAAGGCCATTAACAGCATTGTTCAAACTCATTATGCAGTAAAATACACAATAATAACTGTAAAGGTACAAATGCAAGATTTCCTTGAGTACGTAATTATCTTTGCTACTGTTGTTGGCCGCTCTGTCCCGAATGTAAATCCATAAATCACTTCTTGGATGGGATTAGCGCTGTAATTTCTGATGTGGGTACAAGTATGCCAAAGTAGGCTTGTTCAGTAAGAAAGAATTGCTTGACCACATAAACAGGTGACATGGAAATGGTACACTAGGTCTTGAAAATTTGTGTGCCCTTAGCACAATTACAAGCGGGGAATGTTCTAAATAATTCTGGCAGATGTATTTGCAAGCTTGATTCTGAGATCTGCAGCAGAACGGCTCTGGTCCCATCCTCCCCACTCTAGAAGTTTCTGTGTGGTTTTCGGCAGCACAAAGCCTGTTGTTCTCTCACTCTGGTAAATGTCAGTGTTACATAAACACAGATTCTGCGGTTACTGCCAACTACTGTACTGTGCTCTCTTTTCTCTACAGAACAGCTTCTCTGTAACAGTGTGCTTTGCAAAGACGTGGAACATCAATTGGGCATCTGGTTGCCATGTCCACGCAAGTGTTCTGTTATATATTTTTATATACATACGT
Organism: Arapaima gigas; assembly: GCA_900497675.1. Lineage (NCBI taxonomy): Eukaryota > Metazoa > Chordata > Actinopteri > Osteoglossiformes > Osteoglossidae > Arapaima > Arapaima gigas. The sequence continues at coordinate 414,907 of UFQX01000095.1, read as the reverse complement.
CTTTCAATATGCCCGCAAGATGCTGGAGTGTGTAAGCTTAAGATATTGTACACTCTGACAACTTCAGGTCAGGTGCTGTTACTTAAAAAAACCTTTAAATGAAAATATGATAAAAATTAAATGGTTTTATTCACATCATAATTTAGAGCTTGTCTAAGTCTGATCTAAACTTTGTCTGAAACCCTATAAATTCATAGGCGGTTGCTGTTGTACCCTTATGTGGCATATGCAATTTCACAAGCTTTAGCTGTTTAAATGGACAGTGCAGTATACATGCTGTTGAAGAAATGTTATACAAGATATCTGCTATGTAAATAAGAAGTTACAGCCGTTTGTTTCTTACCAAAGCAGTGGATGGCGTAGTGATGCGAGCTGCTGTGTTTCCCCTGATGGACGCAAGGTAGAATCCCACTTCCTGTTCCTGTAATACCCTTGATCAAGATACATACTCTGAACTGATTCAGCAAAAATTACTCTACTGTATAAATAGGTAAATCACTGTTATTCACTTTGAACAAAAGTGTCAGCTGAACAAATATGTAATGACAGTGTACTACAGAGCAAATGTAATCCAGGCATCCCCTCAGAAGGTCCCGATGCCCACAGGAGGAAATGCTTTGGGCCCTTGTGCCGTTCTTTCCAGTGCTGTAACTCTGTGTTATGAACAAAGACACAGACGTAACCTCCACCCAGGAACCTGACCTTTCATTGCCACTTTAAGCCTCTGATCTCAACAGGGGACCATCTCTCAGAAGAGCAGCTCAGACTGACAGACTGGAACCGTGTAGTAGGATGCTTGCTCACCTACCGCCAGCCACACAGTACAAGGCCATCAGGAGTGGGGAGCAGAGACATGTTTTCATGCCGTTTCCCGCCAGGCTTTGGACACTCAAGAGAGAAAGGAGGGGTGGATTTGTTGAGGGCGGAATGTGCACATGGTGGACCTGTGCTGCGTCGATACACTGGATTCCCTTCTAACCCCATGCCCTGAAGATCATATAAAATTTCCATTTATCTGCCTCATAGGCCCCAATACAGCATCATCAAAAACATATCAATCTAAGCTAATGATTTCAGTGTTCATATGGAGCAATGGGCTGTGAACTGTAGGGAAGACTAGACTGGTCCCAGGGACTTGAGCAATATGAATACAGTGCTCACAGAGTGGCCCCCCAAGTGATGATGTCCCAGTCACACACTGAGGACAGTACAAACGGCCCTGGCCCTGTGCAGGCATTTGGCTCCCATTACCAAAACAAAAAAGGAGGAGGTGTTGAAGTGCATATGGAAAACACCATTAAGAGGAACTGTGGAGCATTTGAATAAATCGAGTCATTAGGCATCCGTTTGTTGGAGAGCTGCACCCATCTGACAGAGCAGTATGGCAGCTCTCTCCGCCAGCTTCTGTTCCCGGTTCCAGTAAATAGACAAACAGATTGTCTCGTTTGCATTTCTCATCTAGCAACAGCTTGTCTGTGGCTGGGTAATGCTTAGCCGTCACCACACTCTCCACAGCCCCCCTGGAGTTTCAGCGGAGGTACACTTTTAATGTCAGGAGCCCGTTTCCCGAAATAAATGCCTTCTGGTTCGCCAGATTAATCATGCTGTGCATGTTACACAATAGGTGTTTTTTTTAGCTTACTGTTCTTGCAATAATACCTAATAACTTAATCATCATGTGGAATAAGTTCTAGGTCACACCAAAGAACAACACAGCTCACCAATGTGGTTACATCTCTGACATACATGTTTAAAAGTTCTAGGATCCCCCCGCATCAGATTTCTGATGGGCAGCAAGCCACTAGATAATATAATGTGAAACACCGTGCATGCAGAACATGAAAGTGCTACTTTTTGGTTTTGACCATGCACCCACTGAGCTGATCTTCCAAATTAGCATTACAAATCTTCGTATAACCTTGTAGAAACAAGCTGATGGACATTTCGGCAGTGAAATGCATTCTGACATGTTGTTCAAAACAGCGTTTACTAGCAAAGCAGGGGCTGTGACGGCAGGCAGTGTATTTAGTGCTGCCATCTTTGAACTCAAAGGACGTGGGTCGTCCTGCTGTAGTACCCTTGATCAAGAGAATTACTCTGAACTGGTCCTGCTGCATAAACAGATTACTGCTGTAACTTAGCATAGCATATTTCTTTGGGGGGAAAGTGTCAGTGAATTGAATAAATGCAAAATAAGCAAATTACCATAGACGATGACAAACCCCTAAGAGTAGGCACTACCTAGATGTAGAAGTTCAACCTGAGACCCATGAAATGTAATATGTGCCAAAGCAGTAAAATGAGTAAAAAAATAGAATAAGGAATTCATTTTTAAAAAATCATTAGCTATATAAAGCTGTAATGATATTATGTGTGTACTGGTAATTTCCACAAGTGCAATTTTTATTTAATGACTTGTACATGTTAAAGCTTTTCTGTATCATTATACACTGTTGTTGCTTCATGTTTCTAACATTCATATTCGGCATCTGATTTTTCTTCTCTTGAAGTTCGTATGCCATTAAACAGATTGTTGAATTGTGATGTTGCTAAACTTTTCCAGAAGTAATAGCAGATGTTATCCTATATTGAGGAGCACCTTTGTGTCTCGTTGTCTAGATTTCAAATGATAGGCTAAAAAGGATGCTCTGTGGAGCCACAAGCCTTCGTTTTTTACTGCCCATCTCTGTGTGGAGTCTCTCACACACGTGTTTGTATAGCTCACAGAGAGCTGCTAGGGTGTCATGTCGCTCAGTGCCCTCCTATAAATGATGCGAGGCCTGAGAGCTCCCCCCAGCACTGTGGTGGCCTGATGAAGTGCTGTGGAATTTGAGTGTGTTCATCTGAGCCTTTATGCCATTGCGCTTTTGCTGGCCAGATGTCCCGAGACACGAGGCGCTGTTTCTCCTGGTGCTGCTAAGTGAGGAACTGAAAGTGATGGCAAAGCAAGCTGGACCCTCATACCACAGACAGGGACTTCTCCTCACTGTGACATCAACCCACAGCTTCGCTAGCGCATCCCAGAGTCCCCCCAGCCGTTTGAGTCCTTTTTACAGCAACTCCAGCTCCCCACCAGAGAGGCAGCATGGGACCACAATAATGAGCTGCCCATGAGAGTAAGCGGACACACCGACTAAGTGTAAAGCAGCTCTCTCTCTGGAGCAGTGCTGCAATGACAGACCCCACAGTAACATAGGGCGTAACTGAACAGAGAGGCACGAAGGGCCCTGCACCCAGGTGGAGCCTTTTTCTTCCACATGCTGCCATGTGTAAACAAAGCAAATGGTCCACTGCTCATGCTGTCAGCTTCCCATTTTTCCTCACAGTAAAACACTTATAATACTGACCTTTCCTGATTTATGTACTAGGTGATGCTCAGGAACTGTTCTACACAGCACTGTATTACTGCTTGCTTTTTTGTTGTGTAATATGAAATTCCTAGAAACAAGATTTATCAATTAATTTGAAGCTCATTTTGAAGTGCATTTATCGAACACTTTCCATTTGGCCACAGGCGTGCACCATATGTTGACCAGCAGCAGTAAACACACATGTTTAAGCACCTGGATAAACAGTGTGTTTAAAATGCATCTGTTTGCACATTTTGATATCATTTGGGACAAAACGATCTTTGGTAAAGTCACAGGTGTGTGTTCCAGATTGGAGGAGCAAATCAAATTATGTTCCACACCTACTTTTATTCACTTGTCTTTAGAAAAGGTAATGTTCACAGGAAGAAATAACAGAAATGGCAGAAATATGGGGCCTGCTTTGAGAGACTTTTTTTTATTATGCCACACCAAATTTAACAGCATAATATGGAAATGAGTACATAGGAGAGGCTTATGTGGGACTTGGGAGGGAACAGGTACAATATGGATGGTATGGCTTAGATGTGGTGCTTTAGTATTACTGGTGTCTGTGAAGGGGGTTGACAACCATAGAACAGATTGTTTGAACCTGCTGGCTCTTAAATCAGTGGACAAAAATAGCTATTTCTAAGCTGTGTGGATGGCTAAAAAGGCCTGTTTAATTCTTTCCATAAGTCATGCCTTGGCAGGATGTTTTCGACAATAATACATCATCAATGATGAGCAATGACATTACTTGTGTTGTGTTTTCTGATATAATTTTTTTTAAAACCCAAGAAAATTCACTATCATAGGTGCACAGTGGCTCGGTAGGTTGCACTAGAGCCTCACAACACCTAAACTGCATAGTGGGGCATGAGTTTGATCTCAATGGAGTCTGTGAGTGACATACACAAAGTGTGGCCATATTTGTGTTAATATTTCGGTTTGCCTTTATGCATTTTGTCATGTTATTTTGTTTGGAATTTGGTCCTCCAAGGACCGCCATTTACTGCATTCACGAGAGCGCTGCTGCCAGTCGGGGTTGCATGATGGTGGTTGGTGCCACTCGGTGTATAAAACCATAGAATAAGTGGTTTTCCCTCAGTTTGAAAGGAATCCTGGAGCCACAAGCTGTCATTTAGCATATCACCTTTTAAACCTGTCTGTACAGGTGGGTAATTGGCTATAAAAGTCTATAATTTGCTTTTAGAAAATTTTGTAGGGACCCTATAAAATGTGTTAGTAAGGTTTAAGATGTTCTTGTTTTATGACCAAAGTTTATTTTGTAAGCTCTTGCACATTTTCTCTATGGCAATCAAATGAACAATGATTTTGCAAATATTTTGTGTTCCATGACTGTAATTACTTGTCCCATCACTGTTTAATAGTTAGTATTTGCTGTCAATTTAGTTTCATATAAAATGCACTTTGGTCAAGCCACTCATTAGTGAGAATATGACTGTATAAAAATGTAAATGGCAACAAGTATAGCATTTGAGAGCGTGGCACTACGTTAATGATCTGGATGGAATTTACTGGAAGTTTCAATTTGGTCAGCATTTGGAACATGTGTGGAAGATGCTAGAAAGCTGCAGTATTAAGTTACTTACTGTGGATCTGAGCACTTTGTACCGTTATGTTTGAATTGTTATGATTACATACTATGTTTGTAAGCTACTTTTGGGCATTTAAATGTACCATCAAATGAAAAAAAAGGAAGACATTTTTTCTGTGATGCACATATGCTTAGGTTTGTGACCACAGACTACATTTCTGAGTTTAATAAACAGTTTTAGAGTAAACCTCACAAGCTGTCATTTAGTGTCTCACCTTTCAAACCTGTCTGTAAAGGATAGCGACTGTTACCCTGGCCTCTCTAAGGAGGCCTGTAACATGTGCGATTTGCAGGAGAACTTGATGTTTGTGTGGGTTTTCAGGTCCTCTGGATTCTTCTCAAAATTCAGACACATTTTTCAGGTGAAATGATTTCTCTAATTTGCCCAAAGTATGTGTGTACTGTGTGTGGTTACCCTGTAGTGAACAGGCATCCCGTCTAAGATGTTTGCTGCTTAGCCTAGCACCTTATACTTCTGGGATAGGACCCTCCCTTAGGATGTGATTTGTGGACAGCAGAAGAGTCAGGTGTACAGAATACATGAATATAAAGCATGGTAAACATATAGGGAAATATCTATTGTAAATCTTAAAAAAATAACTAAACAGATTTTTCTTTCAAAATGAAATCATTTTCAATGTTTCTCCATCCACTGCCATTTGTCATACTTGCAAAGGTAATGCTTGAAATGACGTGAAGTACGCACAGTGTCAGGGTGTGGTATGACTGACTGATGCAGTGGTATAGCAGCAGCAGCAACCGTGGAGAAGCTTAATAGTTCATACATCCCAGGTTCAAAATCTCCAGCTTATAAACAGGCAGTGTGGTGGCATTTCCTCCACTAACCTGCAATGGGAGTGCACTGAGCCACCTGGCTCTCCTGTCACCAGCGCTGCACCGCTGTGGCACCCACAGGAGCTCCCATATGGCCCAAGTTACGCCGCAACGTCCCAGCTCCACATTGCCAATCTGGTCCCTGGAATTCAGAGTATAAGAGATAATGGGAAGTATGTGTGCTGAAGTGGAGACGCAGTCTCCTCTAGTGCTATAACACTGTAGCACAAGAGAGAAAAACAGGGAGCATCCTGACAATGTTAACAGTTGGGAAGCAGGAAAGTGATGACTCCTTTTAGAGAAATAGGGCGGATTCTGTAGCTCCAGATGGACCCGGTCAGAGCCAGAATGAGAGAACAGATTCTCTTGTCTTCAGCTTTATGTCCTAGTTCATAGAGAACAGAAACAGCCATTATCCTTTCTGCCCTAACTATACAGCAAGTGGAGCAGCAAGTGGAGTATTATTTAGTGATAAGATAATGCAGTATCATTACTGTGCCTCTCATGCTGAACTCTCAGCTGAACTTCAAAGTGTTTAAATTTGCAACTCAATCAATACATCTTAAATAAACAGTGTTAATGGCCAACACTTTGCTGGATTAGATATGAAGAGCATGAACAGTGTCAAAAGAGCCAGAATAGGGCAGCATGCCAGTCCGAGGTTCTGTGGCCCCCATGGGGGAGGAGTGCCCTGCATCCCATACACTATTCATCTGCAGAAGTCTGTTTCTGAGCGAAGCACAGCCAAGAGTACCCCTTGCCCCCCCCCCCCCCCCCCCCCCCCCCCCCCCCC
>UFQX01000095.1:0-399024 GCA_900497675.1 Arapaima gigas | reverse complement strand
TTTTCCCCCCCCCCCCCCCCCCATCTTTATCACTTTTCCTCTTTTTACTATCATTCTGTTGCACTTCTCAAGTCTGAACAACATCCCAATATCCTCATTGTAGATCCTGGTCAAGTGGATCAAGGAGTCAGTGTCTCTTTTCGTACAGGACCCTTCATGAAAAAGGACAGATCCTGGTTACAGAAGAAGTACAACAGTATATCCATAACTGAGACCCAGGAGTCCGCTAAACAAAAGCTAACTGTTTTGGCAGCCAGGCTACAAAGATGCACAAAAGAAGCAGAGGCCAAAATAATAAATGCCCTCTTCCCCAAAGAACCTTCTAAAGTGTACTCTCAGCAGCAATGCAATGAAACTTTAGGCACAGATCCACCATAAGCTGAAACAGAACAGTATTGGAAGGACATACAGAAAAGAGGTTGTCACCAGTACACAGTGGGTAATATACCTGAAAGCAAAATATCACAGTTTCCCAGACACTACCACAGCAGCAGATGCCCAACAACCAGTCATAAACATGTACAACTGGGCAGCACCAGAGCTTGATGCGATTCACACTTACTAACTAAAAAACCAGGTAGCTAGAGCCATCCACAAAAATTCCAGGTTCACGCACACCATCTGGAGCATTGCCATGGTTAATTACAATGAATTTGTTCACTTCCTTCAATGTTTTTTTATTTTGATTTCCAGCCTTAGCCTCCAAGGAGGGTATCCAGGCTGGTTGGCATTTTGGCTTTTGTAGCCTAATGTTTTTAGCATTGTTGCTGCTGCTGCTACAGTATATACCAGGCTGTTACGTTTCAGTCATGGTGGTGGTTGGGATTGTGGATACTGCTGCATACTTCTCTGGATTCTGATTGTATGGTTTCCATTTCTAGTTGTATGGGATTTGGCATTTGCATTGTGTATCATTAATTTCCAGCTTCGATAGGAGGCTTCTTCTGATTAATCAGAAAGGCTGCGTGATAATTATCCCTTTCTTACCCACTTTTATGCCTGTTGTACCTCAGACTTGGGCCTCCTACCAGAGGCCTGGGAGTTTGAACGTACGGCACAGTATTTTTGTTTTTTTCTAGTGTTGTACTCCTCTGTATTGAGACTGATGTTGTCATACCTTGGATCTGTTAGAACCATTTGTCCAGCTTTGGGGTCACAGCACCAAGTGCTCCTGTCACCAGTGGGACTATCTTGGTTTTCGCCTTCCACATTCTTTCCAGTTCTCCTCTCGATCCCTAGTGTTTCTACAGCTTCTCATATTCCTTCTCACTGATGTTTCTATCACTCAGAATCACCACATCTATCATCACTGCTATTTTCTCCCCCTTATCTGGTTGGTTGGCCAGTACTTATTTATCTGTCTAGATGTGTCCCAAAGGATCTTGGCTCTGTTGCACTCCACCACTCTCTGTGGTACCTCTCATTTAAACTTGGGAGTGTCCAAGTCATATTCCTTACAGATGTTCTTGCATATGATCCCTGCCACTTAGTTGTGCCTCTCAATATACATTGTCCCTGCTTGCATCTTGCAGCTGCTACTAGGCACTGGATTGTGTGGGTGACTTCTTTGCATAGTCTGAACATAGGGTCTTCCCTGATCTGGTACTTCTTATGTTTCGATTGACCTTGAGCTGCCATAATTCATGCCACTGTATTGTTCTTCAGTCCTGCCTTTTCCAGCTATTGGTAACATTTCCTTATGTTGGTAGTATATTCCATGGAGAGGCTTATCCTGCCATCCTGATATTGCTTGGATGTACTCATGAGAGTTTCATATCTTATTCAGGACAATTGTTGTCACACAACTGTCCCTGAATAAGATACAAAACATTCTTAAATGACCATTCTGAAATACCTTATGTATAGTACTCCTGAGAAATTTAGCACAATTCTTTCCTTTAAATGAAAAAACAGTGTGTGTGTGTGTGTGTGTGTGTGTGTGTGTGTGAAAGGGCTCATGGACTAGTCGACAAATCAAGGTTGTCTTTTGAGGGGCACTTCCAGCACCTTGAGTAGACAGGGCTGAAGGAAAACCGATTGATTATCTATCAAATGATTTCCATGCAGCAATCACAATGGCTTTGTGTGTGGACCTCCCAGAATTTACATTTTGCTGTCAAACAGCTCCTCATAGATTCCCCAGGCTTCAAAAACACTATCCACCTTTGTTGTTGTTTGTTGACTTCTACCTCCTGAATGGGGGCTTTCTGCCACCCAGGGTGAAGGGCTCTATGCACCTACAGTGGGATTAGCCAGGCAACACCTCGAGTGAACCTTGGTGCACCTGCCCGCAATAGTGGAGCTGAGCACACCAGCAGGCAAACATGTTTGTTCATGTCCTGCCTGCCTGGCAGGAAAATGAGTTGCACAATTGCTTTCGGTTGAGTTGTCTTTGGAATTCTGCACTTAGCAGTTTGCCAGTGACTAATGATGGTGTCTAACAACATGCTACACTGCTTTCTTAATGATCAGCACTCTGAGCCTCCTGCATTTCACACTGGTCCATCCTGTACAAAGGAAAAAGTAGAGAGAAGAGCAGTTCTTCTAGCTGTAACTTTGGTCAAACTTCGGCAACAGAGTTCCATTATCGTGGTTTACAATTGCATTCATAACGTAGTCATAACGTATGGTCTACTATATAGCTGCGCTGCTCTGTGGACAGATGTGGTCATGTGGTGTCCTGTCACAATCTTCTACTGGCTGATGGTGAGATAAGGCATAGCTGAATGAGCAAGGCCATGTGGGGTACATAAGGTCCCCTTTCCCTTTCCAGAACACCCCTCCTTCTGTACTCTGTGGGTATGAATCTAGCCTATACACAGGATCCTATAAACAATGCTAGTGTTAAGGGGGCCTCACAAATAACCACAGCTATTCTGCATGGTCAGCATTCCTGAATCAACATTTTTTTTGTCATTGTGTCTGTTAAAACAATAATAAAATCTAATTGTAGCAGGCATTCGAGTCAAGGTGTATTTCTGAATGTGATGTTACTTGGCTTTGTATATATTTTATGTGTGCCCTGGATCTTTGCCCTTACTATACCCTTAAAGCCCAACAATAGATGATGGTGCTCAGAGCTTCACATCTGTGTGAAGAAAAGGAAAATGAACCTATGAGACATATGTGTTTTATTCCCTTTCATATGACTCAGTAATACTCTCTGGAGTAGGGAGGAGGCAAATGGCATTCTGGAATCCTCTTCTGCCCCAGCCATGTGACCAGCACAGTTTAGATTGCATGTCATGCCATTTGGACACAGTGGTGCAGCTGATTTCTCCGTTAGTGCTCACACTTTATCTCCACTTGTCCAAAACATTGGGCAGCAGTGGTTGTGTTTGCTGGCCCACCACCCCCCCCTCCCACTCCAGCCCCCACTCAGATGGATTAGAGCCACAACAGGTTTACACGCTGCACATCATTAACTACCCTCCCTCAATATCCAGCAAATAACAGGCAGAGCTCTCTTTCACCAGGACATCCATTATAAGCTGACACTTTTACTGCTGCTGCGTGCTCTGGCCGCCCGCTCCCACACTGAGGAATAGAGCTAATTTAGGGGTATGCTGACCAAATCCATGGGAGCAAAGTAAAGATTGACCAAAACCAACTTGGAACATGAAACTGTTTAATGTAATTGAGCAAATATACTAAATACATTAACAACAAGCAAATAGCATCAGACACAATGTGGGGTTTATGCTGCTGTTGTATATATTTCCTAATTTTTGTTCTGTCGTTACAGAAATACATTTTTGAATTTGTACAATTAACTTGGGGTTTATTAGCTTTTTTTAAAAATACAGTAAAAACCCCACATTGATCCCCCCACCCCATAATAAGACAAATTCAAATATAACACAATTGCGATTAGCTCCTGTCCTTCTGCTCAAATGCACAGGATTTACTGAAGACAGTGCACGCTTGGGTTAAAGTTTTTATTAGAATTATTTTTGCTCTGGGAGGGACTCATGGCTCTCCCACAGTGCACTGATGCATGTTTGTAAATGGGTTTAACTGATGTGGGGAGTCATAGGGCGATTGTTGACCCTCACTGTGTTCACTGCCTTCCCAAGCTTTTGGGCAGGTGCATCATTGCGTTCTGTGAGTGCCGGTGTTCATACCTGAACCGAAGAAACAAAGCGTGAGTTCCCACAGTCCGGTCTCCTGACCTCTCGTTCGTAATGCCTACGCCGGCATATTAATTTATATTAGGGTGGTAGTTTTGTTTATAATAACTAGTGTATTTCCTTTCCGCTTGAAAAATATTGTCTTTTATTAACCTTGCAGTAGGATGACCCCGAATTTTTATTGCAATATGGTGACAGTTTACTGTACATTAACTTTTGAAGTTAAATTATACTTTTGTATGCAGAATCTGATCATGCTGTTACACTGTGTGGTTTGAACCCATCTGCAGTACTTGCACAGCAACTTACTTACCTCTGCATCATTTCAAGTTGTTGCCTCTTTTCAATGAGGACATGAACATGTTTAAAAAGATGCTCCTGTGTACAGTGAGCTGTCGTGATTGGCTAGGGGGTTACAACAGAAAAAAAAGTGGTGATGGTAGCCTTATCCCCAGGTGAGAGCCCTGCTAAAGTGACACTGCTGTTGTATTTTGGGATGGATATTTAGCAGGTTAGGTTGTGTGACAGCACATGGTATTATCACCTAGGAATTAGTGGAAAAAAAATACACTAAGGTGTCAGGCTCCACACCCACAGGCAGACAGGTATATATTGAGCGGAAATTATTCCATGTATTACTGCACAAGGTGTAAATTTGTTCTATCTTCCTGTTTGACTGTGTATTGTAATTGATCAATCAAGAAGCAAGATGTGACGCCACCTCATAATTCGGGAATTACAGTAATAACATAATGTGGCCAATAGCAGAAATCCTGTCAATATCAAATTTGTGATGAGTTTCTTGCTCTGATACGTCTGAATTCAGGCCAAACTGTCCGCCTAAGCATGGGAATGCAGGTCAATGTTGCCTCATGACTGGTTGGTTCGATCAGTTGAGTATACTCCCAGACCGTAAGGTGTGTCACGCGGAAAAAAAAGAGTGTTTATTGAGGAGTTCCAGGTCAGAGAAAAGTACAGCTAAATGGCCTTGTGAACAGTTTGGAAGCCGAGCTGCCGTCGTGTCTCGGGAGTTTTGTTTTGTTTCCATTATTTCTTTTTGAGCCAGGCCTTCGCTGTAAACAGCACTTAATTTTCCTGAGACAAAACACAATTCTAATAGAAAGTTTCTGCTTTCAGACATCTGAGGAACTCCTGTGTCGAACAATGTTTTGTTTTCCAGATAGGTTATTAATGTAAGAACAACAAAGTGATATAATGTTTACGTTGCCCTGTGACGGGCTTTTCCAGGGTATAAACCCACACTTTGTAATAAGTAACCGTTGCGGTTAAGAATTTTAACATATTTCTGGTCATCGGCAATTTTGCATGAGTCACTTAGGCAAAACAGTCTCTGCTTTTGCCATTTAGCTGCAGTGGGTCTTTGTAGAAATAACCTGATCGATGATCATACGGCACATCTTTTTTTTTTTAAATAAAAGAAAGACTGAAATGGTGACATGGTGTTGATAATTTGATCTCCTAATTGACTTTTCACAGCATGCTACCGGGACTGGCTTCAGCTTGTGTTCTACTTCCTCCACTAGGCTTGGCTTCACAAAGACGACAGCAAGCACTTCTGGGACTCATCTGCTTTAATGTTTCCTTTTCTCTCTTTTTCTGTCAACAGAAAATACGAAACCAGAATGCTGATGGCTTACAGCAACCTATGGCACGAAGACTGCCACAAAGCACAACATTCAAAGACAAAACCACGCAAGAAGATGAAAAAGACAAAAAAATCACTCAATCCCAGTGACACTCTTCAGAGCCTCTTTCCACGTCACCGTTCTGCACCTCCTCGTTCATCCTTTTGCTTTTGATTAATTCAACATATAAAACAAGTTGGTTACAACAAATCAAATAATACAGAAAACAGTCCTCTTCAGGTGAAATATATCTACGCATGTTTGATTAAGACAAAATAACCTCTTCCCTGTACCTCAATGTGTGGAAGACATTAGTCTCTAGACACCATCTATTGCTCACACCTTGAAAGCATTGCTTATTATTGCAGGCCCTTGTAATTACCATCATACCTTTTCTAGTTTTTTATTTTGTTTTTCTCCCGGGAAGAATCTTAAACGATGACTCTTTACTTGGCACTGACATTTTGCATAACAAAAACACAAAGTATACAGAAGTGTTTCTTTCAAATCTGGACGCATTAGGGCATAACATTCATACTAAACATATAGAATAGAATGAAATGGACCCATGTAGTAGTGAATGCTGTAATTCATAGTTGATTATTCAGTAAACTTTTGGATCAAAGCTTTCATACCTGTACATAGTGTAAACAGGTTTGCCTTGTCAATTTTCTCGTAACTACGATGAGAACATATAACTCAGTGTGTTTTTGCATATCTATATTGAAATACTGATGTAAACAGCTAAAACAGAACAGTGCAGTTTAGTTTTTAGCCACAAAAGTAATGTGTAAAATAGGGCAAGTTGAATTCCAAAGTGAGTACAGCTCTCATAACCTCATCCCATCCTTTGTAACCTGCTGAAGTCAAAAGCTTTACAAGAGTGGTTTGTTATAGAAGGGTCCTTTGTCACCCCAACAGCAGCTGGGACAGCTGAACAAAAACACCAGAACATCCATGCAAGAAGTACAAATTTCAGTGTCTGAAGAAATTAAAGAAAGAGAGAGAAAGAGAAGAAGAGAGAGCAATCTATTCACCAGTCAGTGCTTCCTATTTCCTATCAGTGCTCTCCATCAGCACAGTCCCTAAAATGGGCAAGCATTCACTTGATGTCTCCGGGTAAAGTCCAGTGTTGGCAGTGTACTGGTTGGTACAGCCCTCGTTGTTACTCACTCCTCTCCGTCCTCCGGACTCCTGAGACAGGAACTGGCAGTGACCCAGCCCTCTGCTGGACCAGCTGGGCACAGAGCTTCCACAGGCTGGTTGCCATAGCCTCATTCTGGGCCTCTTGGGATGGTAGGCAGCGGAAGCAGTTGTTGAAGTACATCCCTCCCAGTCCCTCCAGCTCAGGTGCCACGGCACAATAGACAGTGGTCGCTGCCCCTTGTTGCTGGAACAGCAGGAAGAACAGAGTTAGAACACCACCCAAGAGGATGACGGAGAAGTTTTGTGCACACCTGGGACAGTCTCTCGGGTGGCATGTGCAACTGTAGCAGATCCATGGCTATGTATGACCCATCCACTGCCTCTGCTCCCCCATAAAGCACAGACCCTGTCCACTATCCCACTGCATGGCCCAGGAACTCCAAGAGGTGAAACGCTCACTGAAGATCAAGTCTATGCTAGATACCTAGGAACCTGCAATTGTCCTGAGTGCCATGGCTTTGTATATATAAATCTAAGTTCTGTACCTACAGAAGATGTGATTTTGGCCAATTTGCACGCAGAGATGTAAAGAAGCTGACACAATATGATCATAAAACACAGACGGGGGCTGGTATTGTTTTAAACTGAAAAGGAGCTCGAACATCATTATGAATGGGTTCTCAGCAGGTTTTAGAGACACTCCTTCAAAGTCGAGAATTCAGTATCGTCCGCTTTGTACACTCTCTGAGGCTCTTTCACTAAATTGGGCTTCAGGGGAAAAAAGACAACAAAAACCAATGAGGAAAAACATTGGTGCATTTCCTCACTTTGCTGAAAGATTTAGCTCAAAGCTCAAACACAAACTGCAGGGTGAGATGACTCTCAAGTCATCTGATGAACAGTGTAATCTGGCATCTTTCGTGTTGTACGAAACCCTGCCAACAAATGAACTTTGGCGCTCTAATTAGGTGTTTCTATATATATGATGCAGCAGGTGCAGCAGCGAATTCTGACTACTTATCCCCCATTTGAGGGTGTTTACATTGCCAGTGGTCAATAGGCAGGTTGAACCCGAGATGAGCGGAAGTTCAAGCGCTGGTGTGGAGGAGACCCAGCCTATCCAGTGAGCAGGGCGCGGGCAACAGCCATGGTGTAAATCACATTTTGATTGTGTTGCATGGACACACTGTAACCATGTCTTCCCAGTATCAACTTCTGTAGTAGCTCAGCTGTGGTGTTAGTTTGGTCAGGTGCTGTAACTCTAGGTTAAATGTCCTTCTCTGACTTAGTGACACTTTTATCCCTTCATTTTGCTGACCAGGTCAAACTGCATACATGAGTCCATTTGCAGTACTGAAGGAAACATGTACCGTACAGCCACCTACTTCTATACCAGAGGGTATTTTAAAATCAACCTGAGTACCACAAAGTACCACAGCTTCTCAGTAAAAAAAAACATGATGCTTTGGCCAAAAGTAGAGTTGCATGATTAGGTGATGTCTGACATTTATTGCACCTTTGTCAAAAGTACAAGAACATGATTCAAGTACTTGCTCGTAGCACTGTGTAGGTAGCACTCAGCAAGGTAGTAGTTGGAAGCTTTTGATGGAGGGGGGAACACGACTGTGGTCCATGTGTTGGCGGATAAACATTCCTCTCATTATGACTCTGTTGGCCAGGTTAAAACACGAAGTGGACGTGGTTTACTATTTGCCATTTTGGTTAACCCAGAAGGCTTTAATGGAAAGACTGTGACTTGTATGTAGCGATTGGGTAATAAACATCAGAAGCTGCAAATATCAAGGAATGAAATTTCACTCTCTCCTTGGACCTACACGGTGCTACAATGTGCAGTGTTGCTGTGGACGTTAAAATAGAGAAATATTACAGCTCTTCGTATGAGCAGTCATTACGTGGTTGATCATGGAAGTCTGTGGTGGATGGCTTACAGGCACTTCAGTTAAGCAGTTCTGCTTGCAAATAATAAATACGAGATGGCGGTACGGGCCTGCTGCAGTGTACTTAAGAATGGCCGCTAAACTTGGTGACAAAAGCACACAAACAAACTCCTAAATCAGAGCCCCAGTGGCCCTTCGTTCTTTGCTCCTCAGCCTCACGAAAGCTCCTAGCCTTTCCACTTAATCGGGTTTGAGAAACGTCCTTGTTCCACCCAAACAGTTGCAAGCTGTCAAGTCAGTCTGTTTCATCAAGCTTTTTAGAGTGTGCAAAATTACCTCGGAATCTTGTTTTTGGATTAAGCAAAGAGGGTCTAGTTAATAAGGGACCGTCGTGCTGTTTCACATGCTATTTGTCAGGCTTTTCAGCAGTGCCCTGGTGGTGAAAGGTTAGGGACCGTTTAATAAATTACTGCTCCCTTATTGAGAGATCTCTTGTCCCTCTTCATTAGGCAATGGTATTTATCGCCTGCCACGCGGTACACTTCCTCCTGGGCTCTGTCCTGACAGGGCTCAGCCTGGCCAGCTCTAATCACAAACAGGCAGCTGAAGTAAGCCATTCATAATTTGTAACTGGGCAAGCAGCCGGTGATGGCACAGGTTTCATCAGTCAGGTGACAGCACTCTGCAATGCCTGAGCAGGACTGGGGATGTCTGGGGATGTCTGTTTCCAAGCACAGCTGTGCCGATATCTGTGCGGGTCCCTATGTATATGTCCCTATATACAAACCCGCGACTTCCAGTAGGATTCAAGCAAGACTGCAGAATGTTGCACAAAAAGTTTTTGTCTAAGCCAAAAAGGTTTCTTTGTTTACTAATTATCTAGACACTAAAGAGTTGAGTTAACTGTCGACAAGTTGAGTGAATGACACACTTCAATATTTTCTATGCAGGCTTTTAAAATAGTAACCAAACAAAGGTCCCGTTTGAAGTAATTTGGTTAAAACATTTTCAATTTCAATTCAATTTATTTTTATAGAGGCTACTACTCACACAGTGAGTAGATTAGAATAATGGAACAGAAAACAAGTATATGGTAAAGCTATAGATAAAGGTCAAATGTTAATGAGACCAACTGTACAGGGTATAAGTGCAAAACAGTAAACCTGCCAGCAACTGTGGAGATGAAAACAATAAAACTCCCAACCAGGGGGAGAGGGAGGAAAAAAAAACCTCTGGGGGTCCAAGCGGCAGCGGCTGCCCACCCCTCCTGGTCTTCTATACATAGTAAATAGTGCCAGTAATAGCACCTAACAAAGGTTATACTACTAAGGATAAGACTGTGCTGGACAGAGAAGCTGAGTGAAGTGATGTTGAAGTGCAGATGAGCTGGTCATATCATCAAGGCAGGGGTCTATATAAAAAGTAAACAGTCTGGGGTGAGTAAACTAGCTTAACGGAGTGAGCAGAGGTAGTGATGTCCGCTACTGAGAGCAGTTCCAATTGTCCACCCACACTAGACCCTCTGCAGATGGCACAGTCTCCTCACTTTGCTACTGGACCTTCTTTTTAAGTCCCTCAAGCTGAAGTGATGTGCTACTGCTTCATGGGGCGTTCCAGCTGTCCCTTGGTCATAGTACACGACCACGATTCCTGCCATGTTCTAGTGATATTTGGAGGGCCTCTGAACATTCTCCACAGACAAGTTGGATCAACAAAAGGCCATTTCTCTGTGGCAGAACAGTGGGCAAAAACAACAGCGCTAATGACAGAACAGGAGGCACAAACACCCGCTGTAATATTCAGCAGAAATAACGGAATACCTTCCATTAAACGCAGCTGATGGGTCTTGACGGTGTGCTATTTATTTTTAAAGAAATTTTATTGTTAAGCTGTCATCACTTCGAAGAATCGATGGGATTGAAATGAAGATGAAAACATAAGTGCTTTACCCCTTAGCGAGCCCTTCAGGAGGATTGAAAAGACACAGATTAGATCAACCTACAGCAAGCAAAGCCCCCCTCCCCGAAAGGGTTTCCCCCTTTTTAAACTGTTATTGTAATCAAACACAAGCTGTGGGCCCTGAAACCCCTCGCCCACTGCCAAGTGCAGGGGAAACTGCAACTAGCACACTGTTAAATAACTCTTCAGCGGTGTGACTAATTCATTTACTGGCATTGCCTCACTTCCAAACCAGCCACTTCTTGGGGGAGACACATCTTGAATACTCAACCCTTCATTAAAGAAATAAATAAGCGCAAAGAATTAATTGGCGTCAGAAAATGAGCAGGTGGCTTTTCAGCCTGTGCCACTGAAGAGCACAATCTGCTTTCTGACAGCTTGATTTAGACCCGCAAACTCGTGCGGCAGAGGAGAGGGAGGCACCAACAGGGAAACAAACCTAATATGACTTTGGGAACGTTTGTCTGTCGTGCTGACAGGCTCAGCAGTAAAACCCACAACGCAAACCCCCAGAGAATACCTGCTCCGAGTTCCGCTTGCCGAGCCACGGTTCGGCCGGAGTGCACGATCACCCAGCCCCAGCGACGGGGAATGTGGCGGAGGTTTGGAACACTGACTCACGCAGGCACCTGTGCTCATCCCAGGGTTCCAGAATAGCCGCAGTGACCACGTCTGAGTCACAGGGGCTGCTTTGAGTGCTCGCTATGATCAGAGCACAGTCGGGGCTTTTGGAAAAGGGGAGCGGAGAGGGGGTTGGGGCTTTGAACAGCACACATTGGGAACAGGATATAATCCTTCTGTCTTAAAGCAGTGAAACAGCACAGTCCAGAAAATCCCCCATTTCTCTCCTGAGAACACAGGCTGCCGTAGCAGGTGGTAAATCTATACCAGCTCTGTTCTTCTGCAACACCGCAACCACAAAGCGGCCAGTGAATGACTCTGCAGCGCCAGATCATCTATATGGCATTTCCTAATTATACCGGGATATTTAAGCCTCTTCTTGGCTGGGGTACAAAGTGCCCCCAAAATGAATCTGAGGTCAGCTGATGAATTGTTATTTTTTCAATCACTCACTATTCTGTGAGCGCAACTTTTGTTTGGCAAGTCAAGTGTAAGGAACACTTTAGCTTGTGAATATGCAGCATTGTTTTCTCGTCCTTATTTTTCCAGTTTCACTCTTTATACATTTTTAGACATAATTTTCTGCAGTCTTAGACAATGTGATGTGACTGTTAAAATACTGCTGGAGGAATTGCACGCCATTGCTGTTTGACTCAACCCCTTGCCACCTGGCCCTGGTGACCCCTGTTGGCAATAAGCTTTACGAGAGAACGCATTAACATGCCGAGCCACCCATCACTGTCATTTATCATAAGAAGAGCTGTGAAATCAACTGTGTCTAGACCCACTATGAAAGTCCACTGTTTCTAATTGCTGCCGTTTACAGGGGGAGGAAATGCATGCCCCCTCCCTGTGACTGAACCCCGTGTGTAATTATGGGAAACTGCACTGTGGTGGTATGCATATCTGTCTACCAGCAGACCTCCGTAATTTGTCCATTCTAGTGACTTGTTCAGCAGCATGTAGCCATTATTATACTGTTTTCTAGCCAGTATAACCCTCTTGGTTCTCCCAAGAGGATGCATTGAAGAAGGTGGTACGGTAGTGCAGCAATATTCAACAGGGACGAGGCCAAAGCATTAATAAACTCAAACAAAGGAAGGAACAGGATCCCCTTCCGTAACACGTAACATTTCTGCGGTTCTGGGTGGATGACAGGTGTGAGATTGGGGGGGGGGCTTGGCTCCATCTTTCCAATAAACCACTTTAACTACTGCAATAACCCAGCCCGCAGCCCAGAGGGACTGTAGTGGGGTTTCATCTATGTCTTCCAATTACAACATGCAATTAAAAAATGTTAAGCATATTTAAATAAAATAATGGAAATGTAGTAAACGTATTTTGGCAATAAACAGAATCATTCTACTGCTAAATCAGCAAGCGTTTATGCTGCTTCCATCACTGGTGACTGTAGCACGAGTGCTCCTTGGGCACAAGCCTGTGGTTCATCCAGTGGGGAAGGCCCACACCGATGCCATTCACCAGCATCACACCACTAGTTCATAGTGCCCTGTAGTGTGTGCGCTGCTGTCGCTTGCCTAGCAGAGCTGTCACTGTGTTTCTACTGTAAATTAGCGTTCTTTTCAAGTATTCTGTGGTCCCTGAGTGTTGTACAGCAAGGACACAAACCACATTTGCTATACATTAGCATAGGAGAGAGAAGGTGGTTGCCTCTTTACAGGACTAAACATTATTTAAGAAAATAAACAAATAAAAAGAGAAAAAAAGAAGAGAAAAAAATAAAGTTTACTTTTGATCATGCAAAGTTTCTCTTAATATGCATGTCACGAGTATTCAAACATTAATATAAAGTTCTCTTTTCTTCTCCTGATACTAGATTTGTAAATAAAACCGAGACATGTAAATCATTCTGTCCTTGGCCCATTTCTGTAAAAAGGGTGTAAATAATAAACAACTATGCATGCTGAGAATTTAGCAATTCTTTCAGGTACTTTTATAATCCAGAATTATCATATGGCATGCGCAAAGGGGAAAAATTTGAAAAAAAAAAAAAAAAACATTTTTAAGAAGTTTGTTAAATGGAAAAAAAAATGTGTTAGCTAGTAATGTTTTCTCACTAGATGGTTCTTTACATTGCCTGTCATTCTCATGGTGAACTCGCTATTGTTACCTGTCTTCACACTGACAAAGGTAGGGTTGAGGCAAACCAAGACACAAATGGGAGGCGTGTTGGTGAGCTTGACTGTGGCGGATGCTCACTACCATTGCCCTGAGGTTTCAACCAACCTGTACACTTTCTTCAGTATGACAGACTTCATCGAAAATCAAATGTAGTCTCCTAATGTCTTTGAAACATGCTTGTATGTGCTAGGTTACACCAATATCATTATACCTAAAAAGTACTTATTTGCAGGATTGGATTTTGTTTTGTAAAAAAAAAAAAAAAAAAGACTGGTTTGGCTGCTATCTGATGTATATAACCAAAACCAAAATTCACCAGCTTTAAATTGTGATATTTTTACCAGGTACAATTAATTATGTTTCTTATACAAAAAAAGAGAGTGGGAGTGGTGGGGGGCTTAAGAAGTGGTATTGGGGGGTGGAATGTTTTTAAAACAAGCCAAGAGGTTCATTTATATAATATAATAGGCAGGTGCTACGATAAGAAACACCACCTACCTTTTGGATATGGTCTATAAAAGGTGATACGGTTTATGGTGAGATGATGGTAAGGTGATCATGGTAAGCCTCAGCCCTATGGACTGAATTGTAGAGGATAAAGTACCACAGGATAGGGGCTGTCTTTTGGAATGTTTATTTTCAATCATGTAAGACCCATGGCGATCACGATAGATGGAATTGTCTAATTTTTAATCTGTGCTAAAGATATTTTAAATTTAATAAATAATCATTGTAACAAGAATATGTGTTGTGCTTTATATAAATATATATTGTATAAATATACATGCTGCATTTGTGTAATTATTATTTATGGTGAATTACAAGATCAAAAAAACTGCACCAAATTCTCATCGGTGTTGCTTCCCCCTTAACATCATAAGGCGGAAAGATGAAAAAACACCTAGGACTGTTTCTGTTGAAAGCAACATCAGCTGAACACAATATAACTGAGGAATCCTTTGTCAACCATTCTGGTGAAGTCTCTGCAGAGACATGACACCTGATGCACACTGATGCTAGAACCACATACCCCCACACGGTACCACAGCTTAAAACTGCCAAACAGGTCTTAATGTGTGAGCTCCAGGATTGCTCAAAGAGTGGCTCAGCACGCTCTGGCTCATACAGCAGGTGCATTGTGAGGGGACGTTTTAACGGGGCAACGGCGTGACCTCAGGCAGGTCACCTGTGCAGGTCCCTTCAAAGAGCTCATGGTCTGTGTGAGCGTGCGGTACACAGCTGCACGGGGTGACCAACAACTCACACCAGATAAACAGCTCCAGTGACAGACAGGTCAGCTGCTCTGCCATTCAGTGTGCCCAATGAACCGGGTGGGAAAGGATTTAAGCAACAAAACGCACTCCACTTCAGGCTAATTTGCTCGACCAGAAAGCTGCAAGCGAGGGGAAGCCTGCAAAACAGATGAATAATGGCTAGAATCAGCGGCCTTTCAGAGAGTGCGGCCTCCTGCCGCTTGCTGTGCCAGGCCAGACAATACAAATGCATACTGTCGCTAAGCAAACAGCACACCGCCAACTAGCCCGCAAACAATCTGGACGCCGGCCGCTTTCAGGCCGTCCCTGTGGAGGAGATGGCGCGAGGCACACGGACGCTTCCAGGGAAACGATGCACATCAAACCGACAATTAAGAACACACCACACATTTGCATTTTGCTTGTACCTTGGCACTCATGGGTCACACTTTCATACTTCCAAACCCATGATTTCCTGATTTCTAAGCACTGGAAGCATTTTCTTTTCTTTTATACACACTTCCTGGATCTTTTGTCCTATTGTGATTTCTGAAACTTGTGTTACTGTTTCTACCTGGTAAATACACTGCGATTAAAACACGCATCACAAATGATGCATGAGAACTTAATCTATGCAGCGAAATGCAGCAAAATTGACTTTAAAAAATAGATTAAAGGCTGCTAAACTGAATTTAGTGATATTTACAGATGGAATTTCCAATGAATAAAAATCAGAAAAGTGCATAAACCCTACTTAACATTTTGCATACATTGTATTTTATTAGACGCTTTTTTAAGCAGTTTCTTCTTAATAAACAAAAACAATACGCAAGATGTGGGTGCTCCAGAACGAAACATACAAATTTAATTCACTAGTTAGAAGAAAAAAATAAATTCAATAAATTTAGAAGCTATTCAGTATGTCCTGCACAACATCTAGTTTAACAGTTTGGAAACTGGGAGAATGGGAAGAACCACAGTAACTGCACGATCCGTCCAGGTTCCTGATTTATTTCCGCTCTGAGTGTACAAAAATGGATCGCGCAGAAAAAAGAACTGTTCTTACACTCTCAGCTATTGCTTGCTTCACAAAGTGCATTTTATTATACATGCTTTTTCGCACTGGACGAATCAGCATGTGTTTGAAAAACACCTCTGCCGGTACTTTATAAATGATTAACCTGGTACCTGTCAGCAGACCCATCACAAAGGGTACAGACCATGTCATTAAGTAGTGGTCACATTAAAAATGCTTATCACAAACAAATACTACAAATGCAGAGAGCAACAAAGAACAACAGAAAAAAAACAAAAAAACCTACTTTCTTTATTCTGACTGCTACATTTTACACCTCCTACACTCTCCGCTCATATACAACAATTTGGGGAAAGCATCAAAGCATGATAAAAAGGAAATCAGAAAAGGTCAGTGTTTACAGGAAACAGTTGGCCAAGAGTTAAAAGTTGGAGGATAGAGATTTGCCTACGCAGACTCAGTGGCAACCTGAGAGCGAACAGATGAGCGGGAGCGCGGTTGAGAGCACGTGCTCCATGGCCTGCGGCAAGATCGTCCCTCGACCCGCTGACAGAGCCGGGAACTGCTCAGGCTCGCAGTGCAGCACACAAGGTCTAGACTCAATTCTAATTTTAAGCATGACAAATTGCCATTGTCTTTAGCCACAAATGAGGGGCAAAGGGCTCAGAAAAGGAACAAACGGGACGGCAGCGGAGCTTCAACGCCGCATTCTCTAAAAGCCCTGCTTCCTACGCCCGTCCTGTGGATGCCTGGCATTACTTTGACAGACTGCTGGGCTTCAGCTGTCTGCCCATCGCTGACAGACAATCTGTCTGTCTGTCTGCAGTTTGCTGTCACACACACCAGCTGGACCACAAGGCCCTTCCTCCATCGTCTCCTCAGCTCATTGCCCCCTCCGCCCCCCATGACTGGCCCATTCGGCAGAGGGTCAGGCCAAGGGTCCCATGCCGCTGCCTGTGGAGAGATGAAAGGCGATTCATCTCAGACTGGGACAGGCCCCTAAATGAACCCCTATGATTAGACTCTCTCATTCCTGCATCTACAGCACGAGGCGGCAGCACCTTGCCCTTCCATATGCATTAAATCCCATTAAAAGTGCCTTCATTATAGAATGTGCTAGCCAGTAATGGTGGTGAGGATGGTGGCCGGCTCCCCGGGGTAGCATTAGGGTGATGGCGACACACACTTCCCGTCATTCCCCACAAAGCTATTTTCACCTCCGAGGGCTGAGGAGTAATGAGGAGAGCTGATTTTCTGAGCCTAGTCCACACACCTAACCTAACCTAACACAGACACGTACGCTAAGCACAATCGGCCTAACACACCGGCCAAAATCACGGCCCACCCTGGATCACCCCTGTGCTCACTTACACTGCACACAACCTGAGGACAGAACTGGCATCTTCCACTCAAACAATTCACATTTGAATCCCACCTCCTGCTGTAGTACACGTGAGCAATATACTTACGTGAACTGATACAGCGAAAACTACCCGGATGTACAAAAGGGTAAATTACTGTAAATAGCTTAACTTTTGAGCAAAGCATCGGCTAAATAAAAATAGCACACAAACAAACACATATACCAAGCTCAACAGTCTCACACACTCATAAACTCTGCATGAGACAACAGCTCTCACTGGCACCACTTACACACAGCCCATCCTGAGAAATGAACTCTGATACACTCAGAACTTTAGATACACACAGACACGCACATTTCAAAATATATCTATCACTTCAATACATCTAATTTGCCGATTTCCTGTGCTTTCACATTTGAATGGTAAAAAAAGTAAAAAGAGAAAATAAACCCTCTGGGTTGGTGCTTAATGTGAGAAACATTTATCTGATAACCGCATTTTAGTTGTTTACACAAAAACAAAACGTTTCAATGTTTTTCAGTTGTGAACATCTTTTTTTGTACTACAAAAGTTTAAAAAAAGTCTTTCACATTAATAAAACTGCATTCACTGTTGAGCTTATATGGCATATGTTCAAAACACCTTCTGTGGAATCACTGTTTATCGGTACCCTGAAAATTCAACTGCGGGTAAACTGTGGGTCATGTCATTCGATAGCATGGTGAATCTTTGTCTGTTGCAGTGTTCTTTGACAGGAAAAGGTTTACCCTGGTTTACCCATGACATCTATCTCCTGCTCAAAGAAAGGGAAACAAAGCTAGCATGTTATCTCTCTTTTTCCTTCATCATCACAAGGATACTAGCTAGAATCTCACCTTCTGTTGTAGTACCCATGATCGAGGGTCTTACCTTGAATTCAGTAACAAATAACCCTGCTGTATAAATTGATAAAGTGAATTTGGCAAAGAGCATTAGTTAAATAATATATTTAAGATGTTTAAAACAGAAAGTTCAAGAGCCGGAGGCTTTTAGCATGCCTGGAGGTGCAACAAACCCCCTTTGCTAACAGGCACTATTTACCTGAGCTATGTATTGACAGCAAAAATAAACCAGACAGACTGTGACACAGATAAATGTACCTGGAAGCAGAGACCAACTAATGCCCAGAGTGTTTGGTTAAGCTGATTTACAACAGGTAGCACTAACTTGACCACATGCTCATAGACAGTAGTTAGTCATGACACAGGGCTAGGAATCAGAAGACAACAACTGAAAAACACAGCAGATCCTAAGACAAAATGGCTATGAGATAGCATGTGCAGCCCCTAGGGAGTGCGGAGGGCAGCCCTGTCAATCTGCAGCTGCTAGATTTAATTCGCTCCATTACGTGGGGGACACAATGAGAGGCTGGCATAAAACTATTGCTGTGAGTGATCCAGAATGCTGAGACTACAGGGCTTGATTTCCAGTGAAGATCCAAATCCAGCCACTAGGGTGACAGTACAGATGCTACCCCTGCCCTGCATACAGCAGCCACAATCCAGGTGAGTGTGACATGCATCTGATCTCAACAAATGTTTATCTCATGTGTGGTGACTTGCAGACTAATGAAGAGGGACTTAATTCAGCAAAACTGTGACATGAATCCCTGAAAGCCTCAGATCTATCACCTGTTATCTTTACTGCTGGCACTCAGTCATGTGGGAACGTGCCATTGATGCCTTGCAACAAAACACAATATGGAGCATTGTTTCCAGCGTGGGTGAAGGGAGCATCACTCCACGTGTAGACAACTTTATCACAAGCTGCGTCACACTCCATTCCGAGGCTCAGCAGGGGTGAAGCGCTGAGTGCGTCCAGTGCTTCACCATCGCCACCCTCTATAAACAGCTGAAAACAAGGCCAAAACCACACACTGCAGGGCTGGGAAAGGTGAAGGATGATGCGCACCTGGGGTTGAAGAGGGGATAAACAATTTTGAAGTGACATTCATTAGCTATCAGTCAAGGGCTGGAGCGTCTGCCTGACGCTGATAAGATCGAGCGTGCGTCAGTCGCGGGGTGCATTCAGTCACACTTCAGTGTGAAGTGTTACACTCTGTGTGTGGGAACGCAAAAGAAGGCAGGGAGAGAGAAAGGGGCAGCCAGCAGGGGCCGAGCGAGGGTTTGGGGGAGGGGGTAGGACCAAAATCACCCAAGGGGAAAACGACCCTAGTCAGAAGGACTTGTGCAGCCACTGTGAAACTATCTCATTTTTATCTTTCAGGAGGACTTCCGAGGTGATCCGTAGAACGTAATTATTTTCACCTAATAAAAGCAACATATGCTAAGACAATAAAAGCTCTTATTGGACATCTATTCATTAAAATTGGTTGTAAAAAAGGAGAGAAATCTTGCATGGGGATTAGATTTAAAACTGCTTCTTGCATTTGGAAATGGGCTTAGGGCTCTTTTAAAGGTGCCGTATATCCAAGTGTTAATATGAAATGGGTGAATAACACATGGGAAGGGTTGGCTTTATGGGCCGTACGCTGCTATGCCAAAGATCTTGGAAGACTGAGAAATTCCAGCCATTTAATCTTCCTTACGTGTGTGTTCCCTTCCAGGTGGGAGCTCTGCAAGGGAACAAAGCCTGCACTCACTGCAAGGCTGGAGGTCACCAAAGGACAGCTCTCAACAGTGGTCTCACTGGAACAGCAAGTGGCAGGGGCATACCCAAGGTATTTGGCATCCAGGGCGGGCTTTTTTGGGCGTGCACATCCACCCCATACGATTATAGTGTAAAACACCAGCACTGATGGTGCACGCCGAATCACCGTCCTCTAAAACCGTAAACCACATTAAGCAACGAGGGGCTCGGTAACACCCTGCAATGGTTAAACACAGCTATTTACAGATATACAGCAGCAATGCATTATGCACTGCTGCTGCATTTGTGTAAATAGTTAGATGTACTGTGTGAGTACAGGTGTGCAAACATGCTGACAAAAATTAAAGCTTGTGTTCCCACAGTCCAGTCTCTCAAGTCATTGTGTCATGACCCTGACGATGGAGGGAGGTCATAAAAATAGTGAGAGAGTATGGAAAAATGCAAAATCACCTTCTTGTTGGAGGCATCGCCTTTCTATTATGTATGTACATCCACAAAGCAACAAAAAAGTAAGGTAATACAGTTTCTGTCCAGACTACACTTGATACACATACACTAGTCCGGGCAACTGATGGTAGCAGCACCTTTATGTTGGCTTGACCAACACCAGACACCCATTACTGACAGAAACAAGAACACGCTGAGCAAAGACCCTCAATAATTATTTTACTTTTCCCTGTTTCAGCCACCCCAAATTCCACTTTTACAAGGTTTTTTTCTTAAAGTAAATTTCCTGCAGTCATTCTTCACAGTCCTGGGACCCAGGGCCAACAATCATCCCCTCACTCCTTAGTACAGTGTTGGCGAGTGGCCCCCTAGGCTATGAACCTTAACCACATGGTATGCACTCCTTCAAAACTGTCATCCACTACACATTATTAGGGTTGGTTTTATGTCTCACACAATTCCTTATATGACTTATCAAGACTTGCAGGAAGATAAAAAGGTTTAACATTGGTGCAACATCCAAAACACAGGCTGCAAAAAATCTGTAAACAAACTTCTGCAGTGGCTCATTTGTCCAAACAGTGAATGTATACATAACAAACCATGTGATTTGGCACATTACACAAATGATATACATAATAAGACATGAAAATGTTAAGGACAGCACTATATATTTCCACTACATTTAAGCTACACTCTCCCCACAAGTACAACGTATAAAGTTTAAACGCCATCTTTCTACATTCTCCAATGTCCCTGCCCTTTGCACATTTATACAAAAGGTAGTATGATATACAACTGAACACATACATCCATTTTGTTGCAATTCTGTTTCATATTCAAAGACACAAAGACAGTTTTTCAGGGAAAATGTATCACAGAGGTCTGGGAAAATGCAGGATAAAAATGTATGCATTAGAAGTTTGAACAACTACCCGTGAAATCACTATTCAACAAAACTAACATTACTTTTTTACTGTAGTTTTACAGCACTGAGCTGTCTCTGGCATTTTTTTATTTCTTATTTCCTTTCACTTCTTTTTTTTTTCTTTATTCTTAAATCCTTGTTTAAAAATTATTATTTACTTCTAGTGTGATTCTAGAGGCACTATGCTGTTTCATATATCGTGCTGTAGCCTCGTATCTGCAATTTCCTTCAAAATACATACCGTTCTTATCTAATCAAACAATTATCATTTTACGGCAACAGGTTACTTTATACTCCCTAATACGCAACCCCCGGCGCTGCTGCTTCAGTCCTCCTCAGCAAAGTATCACGATGTGAGGCGACAGGTCTAAACTCGCTTTCTTTTCGCCTGCTCTGAGCCCTTCGGAAGCCTACGCAAAGAAAAACAGCGAGGCGCGTCTCGACCGAAGGAAGGCGAAAAAACTCGCTGCCCCCAGCAAGGTTTGCTTGCGAGCGACACTCCGCTCGAGCAGCACTCCGCTCGAGCGGCACAGCGGAGATGAAGCCCGGCGCCGCCGCCAGGCCTCCCGGTTCATTTAATGATGCAATCAATTTCACAATTACACCACTTTCACACACCGACCTTATTTCTGACACTCATTTGTTCCTTGTTGCTTTTTACTGTTCCACAGCTGCTGGAAACCCACAGACATTATTGCTGCCCGGTCTGAACAAAGCCCTTTCGTTAACTGCGCGGCCATCTCAAGACAGACGCTACAGACGCAGGCCTTCCCAGACCTCTCTACGGGAAGAACGATTTGCAATCGTTCAGCCAGGTTGTACTGCAGGTGAACTAGAGCAGCGCAGCGATGCACCTGTCTGAATGGAATGCTTACTCATTGTGCTGTACTCGGTGGGAAACCTACGTTTATGGAATTATAAGCGGGTTGTATGGAGAGGTTATCAGCATCCTCTTATTATCTCCTCAAGGAAACACTTCTATAATTATGCAAGAGCAAAGGCTTTATGGTTTTGACACAATGAAGCCGTCTGCACCCCGATTCGGCAGTCAGGGCAAATAAAGGCAGTTGGGCAGGTTATTATCTCGATCGTTGCCTTTGCGCACATTCACTTTGCACTTATTGTAAATGACCCCCGATTTTAGAGAGCACCGCAAACACGAGTAGGAGTGGGCGCAAGCACAAAATGATGCTGAACAACACACGTGAGCCAGACGACTGGCTGTAGCATCGATGCGGTTCGGAGGGCCGACGGAGGAGAAGGAAGAATGAAAGCGTGTCTGTGGCGCGAGTGCGCAACAGCAAGCAGCCAGCACCCAGTAGCGACGACAAAGTCATCGTGCGGGAGTCATTTTGAATCCTTATATCTGACAATGCCGCCCTGTGTAATTACACGTCTTTTCAGCGGTACAACCCACCCGACTCACACGGCGGGAACACGCACAGCTGATGGTAAGGAAGCGCGCAGATGTCACATTTAGTACCTGAGATAAGCCTGTATCGCTGCCCTCCCCACTGAAATTCACTTTTTTGCATTTAAGTTCCGCACGGTGTTAAGCACGCGTGCGTCTCGAAGGTGTGAAATCCTGCTCCGATGAATGTCATTTTCCACCACCCTCGCAAAATGCCACTCTCCACTGACATTGGTGACTCGACGCACCCTCTTTTAAATAAAAAATATTGCAGCGCCATTAAACGCCAATAGTAATGATATTAATTTGCCAAGACTGTGTCATTTTCACAGGAGAGTGGCTAGCAGAAAACATTATGAAAATGTCCAAGAGGAGCGGTAATTGACTTGATTAGTGTGACCTTGGTTATGAAGGTACCGTAATGGGGGAGGAAGTGGAGCGTCGACTGAGTTATAACCCTTCTCCCTTCCGTGCTGGAGGGCCGGGGGTGACTCCGAGCTGCGCTCCCCCGCTATGACAGAGTAATACTTTGTGACTAGCCGAGCTTGTCTAGCTACTTAGCGCTTTCTCCCAGCGAGTAATGAGGGTGCTGGGACGGCGGCCTGCCAGGCAGCAAAGGGGTCCACGGGCCCACTGCCGGGATTAACAGACTCTGAGCAGAAAAGCTTTGCATTTAGAGCAAGAGGTGCATACAGAGGCAGCTGAAATAAATGCTGTGAGCAAAACCCCCCTTGGCTAAATTTCATCTAAATCTCTTTTCTCTAAGCCTCCCATAACTCCCCGACCTTCTCAAAACCACAATTTGTTTATCTAAAACTACCACCCTGTTGCATACTCACACAAACATTTAGTCATATTTATGCCAAAGATGATCTCACCAGAATGCTTCTGATTTTCTCCTCCAAGTGACAGTTTCTGTTTTTGTTTGTTCTGTACTGTTATGAATCTACACCCCATCTGGTCAACTGGTCCTCTTTGGCTTTTTGACTTAAAAAAAAAAAACAGTGGAGCACATATTTCCACCTTCCCCATTATTTGAAACATCAAAAGGCTGGAGGTTGGGTGTTGTTTCCAGATCCTGATGAGTAAACAGCAAGAGATTAACACACGTTGTACTTCTCCAAATAAGACTGCGTTCTGCACGGCAAATGCTTGCCCTGAGAAATGCAAATGATAAATACAGAGTTGCCAGACTGACAGTAGGATGGAGGTGAGAGCTCAAGGCTTCAGTCGAAATGTGTCCGACACCTCTCAGCATGTCCCGATGTTGCTGAAGGGGCACATACCGTAGGGCAAACATTGACCAACCGTCTAGATGGGAAAAGGCACATTTGCACGTCACTACTCGGTGAGGCAAATGAAGAGCACGTGCTGTATATTCAGAGGTAACTTTGTCTTCTCACATGTTAAGTACAGGGAAACTCATATCTACTTGCAACTTGCAGATCAAAAAACTTGATAAACACGCAATATTTAATGACCTGCAGCCAAAAATGGTGCTGCAGGAAAGGCAAAACAACCTTGCTTATTTTCGGAGTCACTTGCTGCGTTTGATGAGGGCAACAATCACACAGCGCAGGTGTATTTTGGGACATTTGTTAAACATCTGTATGGAAAAGGCTGGCATAGACACGCTGGGGGCCTCGTCTGATTCGAGGCTGCTAATTGGCTGCCTCTTGAGAAGGTCAGAGATCGGGCACCAAGGACTCGCTCTTCCATGCTTCTCACATGAAGCCCTCCTTTCATGTTCAACCACTGGCCTGAATACACCTTATCCTATCCTACCTAAGGTATAGCTTTGATAAACCCTGAGGCCCCGAGGAAGCCAAGCTGAAAAGCATACCACGAGTACTTCAGCGAACTGTGCAGCACAACTTTTCACTTGTGGATGCATTTGTTCTCATATCTGGGACCGGAAGGCCGTGAGGGCTCCATGCCTTGTTGCAAATGCTTAGGGGTCTCGGACACCACTTTGTCCTTAACGGCTCCAGTGAGACCCCCTAACCTGAAGGCAGCACCAGCCCTGTCTGAGGCAAGAGAGAGGAATAAATTAGTGCTGACACTTCAATATTAAATTATGCTGCTGTCAAAGTAGTCACCCTGCCAACAGACTCTGCATTGTAATAAAAAACTAATTTTCCCCCTTTCAAGGTCAGAGCCCAGGGAGTCACCTTGAACTCTGAGCCAGGGTGCCCACCATGATGGCGTTTGCTGTTTAGTAGCCAGCAAAAAGTGAGGTCAGGTGCTCCTGCCCCAAGGCTAAGCTGTTTTAGGGCCAACTATCAGCCACACCATGTCGATTTGTGTATTCTACTTTCCAGCATTGCAGCAGAGCTTGTCAAACTAGCCGATATGGAATGAGCACCATTGCTGACATTTGAACACCTTTGCTTTGTGTCAGTTTGTTTTTACATAATGTTTGCACCTTTCTTTGATCTTCAGTGTAAGGCTCTTAACTACAGTTTCCCATGTAGTAATTTGCATTTTACTTTTCAAAAATTATTCTGAAACCACAGAACACAGCATACAGAAGTGACCTAAACACATAGAATGTCGTGATCTCTTATTAGCTCAGCAGTGTTGCAGAGGTGCGCATTCCTTCTAGAAACAGATTTTAGCAGGTTATAGATTCTAAACACTTCACTTAATTAAGAAGAAATGTGGATTTGGACCGCAAATATGTCTACAGTGAAATGTGAACTATGGGGACAAGTTGCATGAGATCATATTTCCGGAATTCTACATCACAATCTGGTGGAAGGGTTTAGAGGTAAACCCCATTCATTATAAATCATACAGATTCCCACATACACTATCTACTGTGGGTGATTCTCAGTATTCCTTCTCAGTACTCTCTTCTCTCTCCTGTCCACTAACATTCCTTTACATTACCCTATTGGTGGATGTCACTTCTGAGGCTAAAGAGCTCCATTTCAAAGCTCTGGGAAGAAACAAAAATTTTTTTTTTTCCCCCCTGAAACAAGTACACTTGCCTTACTTTAGAGACAGAGCCACTTTATGAAACAGAAATTTTAGTCGCTACAATTTCCTGTTATTTGCTTCCTCTTTAAGGTATCTGGGAAGGGACAGCCTTTATCTGTAGCAAGACTTGTTTGTTGTATTTCTAGCAAAAGACAAAGAGCAACCCCAACCAAGTCTAAAACCTGCTCACAGAAGGACACCAGTGTGCAGAAGGTCACCAACTCCAAGACAGTGGACAACTGTTCGTGCAATTCAAAGACGTTCTGTAGGCTCCGATGAACTTTTCAACACTCTTGATTTAGCTCAGCTCTAGGATATGTACAGATAATTCTAAGCATGCACGCAAATGACATGATTCCTAGAATTGGGGTGTATGCAGGCCGGAAGTGGAGGTGCCTGCTTTCTGGCAACAAACCTCCAAATGAGGGGTTGAAAATTGCAAGCCTAACAAGACCTTGCACCCTCATGCCTTGGCCAAGGTATCGAACCCCGACCCATCCTCATAACAAACATAAGAGCATTTCTACATATTCAATGCTTTTGTGTTCAGCTGCTGTCAACATGGCTTGTTAGAGTCATGTAATTTATGTTTGAACTTTGCCTGTTGTACAGTGACAATGCCTGTTTTCACGGTTTACTGTAAAGTCTGCAGAAATAACATAAAGACATGTCAAAAATTATAAAAATTCTTCACCAGTCATTTCTTTAGGTAAGAAAAACATTTTAGATGATGAAGTTGTAAAACACTTACTACTGTAATGTTATTTGATTAACGGTTGTGTTCAGACTAATAGACATAAAATGAATCCTAAAAGCTAACAGCAGGAAAATAATGTGTGAATACTCTGAAGGAATTTTTTTTCTTCAAGGCACTAACTTAACAAAATATCTTCTAGGTTCTAAAATAGGAAACACATAACTGTTGGGGAAAAAGGTAATGATCAGATGACTAACTGATAGAAGAAACTACCATGAATTCAAAGAATTTCAATCACTTCTGTATGTCATGTTCTCATGCTACATGGGAATCTGTGGTCTTCAAAGATTATGAAAGTACCACCTCCATAGTGTCATTCAAATGTTTTTGTGAGTAACTGCAGTCGAGGGCAGTATATTAAAAGATCAAATAAAAAGAAATGAAAAAACCAGAAGGTAAAGTATTATAAACTACCGTATGTTCTTCTGAGCTAAAAAAAAAAAAAAAAACTCTGCAAATGTGTCTGTGTCATTGTGGGTGTTTGCGTGGTTGTGTTTATGGGATGGTGTCACGATAAGCACCTTGGTGCATGTGCTCAGAGAGTGGTAGTGCTGTATCCATACCAGTACTTGGCTGGAAGGGGGAAGGCTCCAAGGAGCAGACATCTCTAAAGAGGGCCCCCTTGCTAGGAATCATAAAGCTGAATCCGCCCACTGATCAGATGTATAGGCTGGAGTCAGGTCTGGATATATAATGACATAAACCTTGGTGTTGTTGACTACACTGACTATATGTGCAGGGATCCGTCTGCTTTGGGATGCATTCAGAGTAATATGAATAGCAGCATGGAATGAGGACCTTCTAAAAACAAGAGCATGGCAGGATGCAAACTGTCTGCCAGACTGGCTGTCTGTGTCTCCAGCCTTTGCCTGAGTGAAAGGCAAACTGCTTTAGCAAGTGGCATGTTATTCATCTGGACTTCAGTTAAAAGAACATTTAGCTAATTAAATGATTAATAAATTTAATACGCTGTTTGAAATTACACGGCGCTGTATGTGAGTGTGCCGAATTAGGCGAGGTGGGTGTTCAGGACTGTAAGCTGTGCCCTGATAATTGAGATTAGTCTGTTACTGCAGTGACCTTTTCCCTGCTTTATATCCACCATCAGAAGGAAATTAAAAAATAATGCACTGACTGAGGAGAGTTGCCCAGCACATACAATACATGAGGGAAAATATATTCTTTCACTAAAAATACCTTTCATTTTTAGTTGTGTGTGTGTGTGTGTGTGTGTGTGTGTGTATACAGATATATATATATATATATATATATATGTGTGTGTGTGTGTGTGTGTGTGTGTGTGTGTGTGTGGGTGTATACACACACACAAGGTATTTTTAGTGAAAGAATACATTTTTCCTCAGGTATTGTATGTGCTGGGCCAATGTATGCCATTGGTCGCAGTGAGATTTGTAAACAAACCAAATGGCTTGAGGACGGTGGCAAAATGATCTTGAACATAGCATGAAAAAAATCACATAGTGAAACCGGAGTAGGCATCATTGAAAAGGTGTTTGTGTGCGCATGTGTGTTCATGTGAATTAAACCTAACCCTTCAATGCTTCAAAATAAAGAGACCCAGTGGTGGATAGTTCCAGTACAAAGGAAAAGGATGGAAAGAACTGATCGAGAAAAACACAAGAGGAAAAGTAAAACCAAGGCTTTTGGGAAATAGTGAAACTATTGACAGCTGTATTGATCTCATTCACGCAAGTCACATGCATAGGCAGGCTGGTTCAACACCTGCAAGCTGAAGGCTGAAAAACATCTGCTAAGCATCCAGGATGTGGTGGAAATGACAAAACAGGCTACAGCATCCAGAGGTGCTGAAGAAGCAGGGCATCCATGACATACTACAACACACTTGACTTAATAACAATCCCAACACAAAAAGTTTCCTCAAACACTTCAGGGAACTTCCAAGTAAGGAAACAGCTTCCAACATTCCAACTGCGCATTGTCTCCAAGCACTAAATTGAGTTTGTGCAATCTGTGCACTGATCAAGAGATAATCAAAAACACTAAGTGATTTATAATCACAGTGTGAAAGTGGTGGCAGGTACACCACCAGTGGAAGAAATGATGGAGCACGATATATAGAGCTGAGGAAACCTTTTGCTGGTGACACGCTGTGGAGGTGGTACCGGAGGTACATGGGCTAGCGGAGTGAGGTAACTATGTGCAAAGTTGTGCCTCACTTCCCATCAGAGCATGGAGACCCCATACTCTCAAACCCCACAAGTGCGTCACAGGTGGGTCAGATGTGTCAAAAAGTCAAAATGGAATGACAGTGTAGAGTAGGCAGACACCATGTGGGCGTTAATAACACCAGAAAAAGATTAAAAAAATCAAAGCTGGCAGTGGTGCTTTCCCCAGTGCATCAAGGTCTCCTTTCAAACCTTTGAGCTTGGTCATCATGTCTCCATGCCTAAGAACTTGATGCAAACTCCCTACTTAACACTGTCCGTGACATTTTTTTTTCTTTATTTTAACAATGTGTTATAGATTATCATCACCCCTGTCCAACTGACAGCAAAAATCAGTCCCACAAGGGTTTCCATGCATACTTTCATCTGCTGACTTCAAGGGGCATTAAAGCACTTTTACAAAGACAATGAATAACAATACCTTTACCCCGCCACTTTGGCACTGAAACATGTGAGGGATCTTTAAAAAGACAAATGAGAATCGTCTCAGTGGGAAGGGGAAAACCTCATTAGAACTAGGTCCATAGCTACTGGAGCTTGTCAAGGCACTGGCATAATCGTGAGAGGCCTGGAGGTGGGGGGATTTGGAAGTTGGAGGCTTTGAACACTGGACCAAGCGACTTAGCAAAGAAGAAGCAGCAAGACCACTCATATGCGTACACAGCAGCCCCACTCAAACAAACAGGAGCAACAAGGTAATAACCTCCTATTGAACTGTTCCTTAAATTGCTTGGCCTTCAGCACTAAACTCCACAAATTGCTTGACCCTCTGTATCAGTTTACTGAGCAACGGAAACCCTCGAATTAAGCACCTATTTAAATGCCTTGCAGCGTAAGTGCGCCTGCTGCAGGCCCTGGAGGCCGACTGTGTGTTTCAGACGGGCAGATACATTTCGGTTTGGACTCATTAAAGACATCAGTTCTTAAAAGTCTTGCCATAAAGGTGTCCATTAAACATGGACTCGATGCATCCAGAGAGTAGGATGGCTTGGGGCTGCAGTTGTGGTAAATATGCTGGGACAGAAATGGGGGAGCTGTACAAAATCAATTTCACAAGTGTGTGTCCTACGCTCTAATCCTGCTATGCGGTCACTGTAGACATCGACTGACCTCTCTGTCCATATCCTTCTACCAAGGACTGAGATAGCTGCCTGATTCTTACAACAGGACATGGAGAGAGGAGCTTTGATTTCAGTCAGGCATTATTCTGAAACTCTTTTAGGTGGGTGAATGTGTCAAGTAGTAAGGAAATCAGAATGGCAGGCAGGGAGTTGTGTACAGAGTTTCTGTGTTGCAAAGGACCTACCAAGGAAGTATCATACCTCAAACTCATCCTCAACCTATACGGTACTATGCTGAGCAGCTGCATAGACAGCAGCTACCGAACCTACGGACCTTGACCATTCTGAAGTTCACACATCCACCCCTATAGGCAGGAATATCGCTCCTATCAGCTTGCTAAAGAGAACTATACCGTATTTACAGTGTAACTTGTTCAACAATACTGTACTCCATTTTGGTTGAAATTGCAAAAGAAAGGCACGGGCAAAATAATTTAACTTATACAAAAAAACCTATTAAAATTTTCACCTGACTAACTATTTTAATGCAACATTAACATTTTCCACCCACAAAGTCAGGCACCATTTGATGTATCAATTTTTTAAATATTTTATCCTCTAAAACGTCCGTGTGCTTTTTTTTTTTGCTGGGCGGAAAAAAAAATCAGATGGGGATGATAATTTGGTAAAGTGAAACAAACACGTTCATATATCTATGACAAATATTCAGCACTTAGCAACAGTTACCAGCAAGGCAACAAAGTTTGTGCATGTTGTTTTTCAAAAAACAAGTTATCACATTGCTTAAGGCAGACATGGCATTGATTCCAGCTCCAGTTATTGCAGAACAGACTTCTGGTCACTCTGCCCACAGTTAACATGGTCGCCCTTCACCTTAATGAGGGCACTTTTCAATTTCTTTTAAGGTTTGGTACATTGCACAAAGTACCAAAAAATGCTTATTATTTACATACTGAGGAACAATATAACATTCTAAATAAGAAAAATAATATTAGTAGTAGTATTACTGTGGCAGCCATGCTTGTGTGTGTATATGTGTGTATTTTGTGTAGAGCATTTTCTTGCTCTACACACATCCACAGCCAAGTGTGTGTAGAGCAAGAAAATGCGTCAGTGCCATGGTTGGTGCAAACACTGCATGTGTCAGGTTGAGTGCGTGTAGAACGTGCAGCACTCATGTTCACGTATGTGTGTACAGCAAGTGCGGGTGCGGGTGTGTGTGTGTGTGTCTGGAACCTGGAGACATAAATATGGTTAGTATCATAGTTGTTACATACACTCTGCATGTGATGTCAGAGACCAAATTTTAAATTTTCAAGAAAATAAGTAGCTTTTTTTGCAGTTCAACAAACTTGACTATGTAGAATTTAGACAGACACCAAGTATCAAGCCTGTAGATTTAAAAACAAAAATGTGTATAAAGAACAGACAGAGACTGAGCTTTTTAGATACAGATTAGATTTTGGTTGAAGACCTGATATTATTTAGTGTGAAAAATTCGATAATAGAGGAAATGAGGATGGGGAAAATATTTTTCTACATTATGCGTCGATTTCTGTCCAATTTCTTTCATCTTCTGTAGTCATACCAGTGTCACATTCTGTATTCTGTACATTTCACATAAGGAAAATTGAGTAAAACTGTGTTTGAAACTTTTTTACTATATGTAAGTTAAAGGGAACTGAACACATGTCTTTTCACATTTGACTTGAGGAACAAATGTTGAAGAATATGCTGGTGAAGCCAAAATCCCAGCAGCCCTTTTTCTTTCAATAAATGCCTTGAAGGTCTTACATAAATATGTCCTTCTGGTCTCTCTGAAATTACTTGTAGCATATTTTATAGCCTTTAAGAGAAGCAAAAGAGTTATTGAAGGGTAGAGGAGCACAGGAAACTGCAGAAAGGAAATGGTTGAGCAGTTTGCGGTGATTCTGGTTGGATACTTGTGATTTCATGTGTCTCAAAAATATGCGAGAAATGGCAAGCGACAGAAAATGCTAAAAGAAACAAAAATCCACTCTTTTCACTTAGACCTTTCTTTGTCAAAAATTGAAGAAATAGCAGCATTTTGGCCCCAACATTTTTCTGGAATAAACCAAGTTTATAAATAGCTTTTCAAAACTGTTATTTCTGGGCAGGGCATGGAGGAATTTTCATTTTGAAACTACTCATAAGAAGAACAAACAGAAAATAAATGCCAGTGACAATTCTTAAAATGAGGAAAAACATCTCATCCACACACCAGATTTAACAAGTTCCTACAGTCAACACATGTAACTTACATTTAAATTTAGTGATTCAGACAATCATTTCTTCGAAAGCAACATACAGTGTCGTTACACTTACACATTATATAGTTTTTTTTTTTTGTTTTTTTTTAGGGTGTTTTATTGAAGCAGTTCTAGGTAAGTTTTACAATAAAAGGTGGAAATCAAGCCAGGAACCATCTAATGCAAGGTGGCAACCGTAAGCATTATGCCACCCACTGCACCACTATGCTAGTTGTTGACATATGAGCAAAGACCATAGTCAAACTGTAATCAGCCTGGAAGTCACTGGCCACAATTTTGGTCACAGCCAAGACAAAAACATATAAAACTGATCACCCTCTTTAAATTTCCACACCTCCACCGCAATATGTCATATGTCACCTAACACGAGGGGGTACAGAATGTTCATGCATCACAGCTCAGTTACTGTCTCATCACATCCCACATTACAGAAGACACAACAGATCTGTGGTGCTTGGTTGACTACAGCAAAGAGGACCGTTAGCTGGTGGATGAGAATTCCCAGGCAGGGAGAACAGAGGACTGTAACAAACAGCACTCCACCGCCAAACTACCAACTGAGCCCTAGAGAACAGGGACACAAAAGGAGACGGTCTGAAGGACATAGGGAGAAGAACATGACAGATATTGTGAAGAGTAACTAGAAGGAGGGCTCCCAATAGTTTGCTAGGAGTCTATTGTGATATCCTCATTTTCTACTGTTCATTTGGTTGCTTCTGGTGTTGTTCATAAATGCCAGCTTTGGCATGGGAAAAACTTCCCTTGTGTCCCACCCACTGTAGCCACCTCCACCCCATAATCAGCCACAGGAGTTTATAGCAAAAAGAAATGATAATCATCCATTTTGCATGTCACTAATTTTACGGTAGAAGTTTTTTGACACACTTCCCTGTAGTAGCTGTGAAACAAGATAAAGTAGTAAGACACAGCATTTATCCAGCCACTGCTGTGGATGTCCAGCGTGGACAGGGACACGTTTTCCACCTGACTGTGGAATACTTACTCTGTACTCTTCCATTAGCAGTGGGGTCGTCTTTATGTTAGCCACTCCCCCCAGCCATACCTCAGGACATGTGAGACAGCAGGTTCATTGCCAGTTTCGGCTCTGCAGAGCACTGTGCTGGAGAGTGCCCTTTACAGGCAGAAAACAGACGTCACCACATCCTGAACCTCTACTGCAACAAAATGTATAGTGTCCCATGTTCAAACTCACACTCTCTCTCTCTCTCTCTCTCTCTCTCTATATATATATATATATATATATATATATACACACACACACACACACACACACACACACACACACATATATAACCCAACATTACTGTGGGCTTGCTCTTCATGTTACTACAACAGAGGCAAAATGCCAAGTCTACTTTTCAGCAGAAATTTGCTTTGCTTTCAGACAGCAAGCCAAAATTAAAATTGATGGCATGATACAATATAATTTTAGGGTTTGTTTGGAAAAAGAGAGATATGCCTCACAGTGAGGCACGTCAAAGAAGCAAGAAGGGTTTTGGCAGCAAGTACACGTGGAACAGGAACAGCCTTTTAAATTGAGGAAACAGAAGCCGAAATGATGAGCTGTGTAACGTGAGACTCCTTGTGGACTCCTAAAGGGCCCTTACACAGGAACAGAATTAGGGACAGATCACTCTGTTTAATGAAACACTTACACAGCCAATCAAAATAAAAGTGTAATGCTGTACTAAGGTGGAATGCATTGTTCATCCCTACAAATACATCCAATGTTGTTCTCCCCAGGGAATAATGATTTATTGCTGGCTAAACTAGACTCTAGTCTTTTTGTTTCTAGGGAAATTGCACCTACGTTTCCTTTCTCATGTCAAGAGAAAGTGTCTAGCACACGGCTCAGGATGGTGGCAGTCAGTAACCAGCGGCCCAACAGCTTGGCACGTGCGTGGCTGCGTGTGTGGCGTGACAGGATGACAAAGTGTGCTTTGTCAGACTGTTTACACTGCTCCGACAGCAGCATTTGTCCAGTACTGAAGGTCAGGGGGAACCAGAAGAAAACATTAATATTTCCTTTAATGCAAGGTATCAGCCTAAGAAAACGTCCACAGATCGTATAACTGGAAACACCACTTTATAATTCTTGTTTAAAAATAACCTCTTATTTAAACATGACAGTCAAGTTTTTGAGACACTATATATATATTTGTTTTCCCACGTAAAATAAAAGGTATTTAATAGCACAAAAACTTAGGAATATTTAAATCCTACCCCCAAAACACATACACATAGTCCACATACATAGCCCCACATACCCCAAAAGTGAATGTAACTCTTACTAATACATAGAGATCCCACACACTGAGGTCAGTCGTTGGCACACCATACAGCTCATTAAACTGCGAGGCAACGCAACCAAATGTACGACACATTCTGGCATTGTCCACCAGCTTCAATACTACACACATCAAAACGCATTTGCCATCACTAGCAGCACTAAAACTTTAATTGCTAAACCTCTAATGCTAATTAAATCTGGATTGTGTTCATTTGATGCTGCATCTCAAATTGGATTTGGCCATTTAATTTATTCAGTGGAATTGTGCTGTATGTCAGTGTGCTATTGGTGCACTGAGTCTTTAAACACCAGATTACCACTTGATCTACTGAGATCTTATCAGGGAGGTCCATACTGGTGAAATCCAGATTTTTGTACCGCTACATTTTCAAACTGGTTTCTGTGCTGTATGCTGAGCTATACGGGAAGAAGGTGTAAAATCAAATATCTTTCCATAAAGGCATAAAATTAACAAACCTTTGAGCATTTTGTTCATATGCATTCTAAAACTGTTTTATTGTTAAACACTTACGGGAAGCAGATAGCACAGAGGTTAGGCCCATTACCTTCCATGCAGAGGACTCAGCTTTGAATCCGCACTCCTGGTGTAGGACCCCTGACTGAGGTACTTACCCTGAACTGATACAGTAAAAGTACCCAGTTGTACAAATGGGTAAATCACTGTAAACAGCTTAATATATAAACTTAAGACTATAATTCCTTTGGAGGAAGCAGCTAAATAAATTATTATTATTATTATTTTTATTTTTATTGTCACTCAAAGTTGTCTCAACCTTGTCTCAAGGTTTCTGTTACAAGCACTGAGAAGGGAGCGCCAGGGTTCCGGGGGTTGCAGAAAGTCACTTCTTCATTTCCTGCCATTGATGGTAGAGTGAAGGAACGTTTTATCATTTTCCCTCGTGTCTACACGTTCATTTGTATGTTATTATTATTATTATTATATAAATTTAGTATACATATTAATATATACTAAGTTTATATACTACTACTACTACTGCTACTAATAATAATAATAATAATAATAATAATAATAATAATAATAATGGAGAATGATCACAACAATAGTGAAAGGCTCCCATCATGTAGACACTCAGCACTCAGAATCAAACATTCCTTCCACTCCACTTCCACTGCAACCCCCAGCACCCTGGTGCTCACTTCTCAAAGCCTGTGACAGAAGCCTTGAGACAAGGCCAGCCTGACCTCTAAGGTGGAGTGACATTGACCTTCACGTCCCTCTGCTCCACTCCCGCAGTGGTCTACTGTGTGACCAGAAGGGATGATCTCAAGATCAGGCTTCAGCATCCCTGTACTACCCCCACTCAGCCCTCAAGGGGGGAATCCTCACACTAGAAAGGGAACATGTTTTACAGAACAGCCATGAGCTGCAGAACTTGCAGATGAGCTTATCAATGGCTGCAAAAATGAGCAAGGCTGCCTAAGCAAAACAATGTATTAATAAAAGTGAAATACTCCAGTCATGAACTCAAGGCTTACACCTCAAAACAATAGTCATGCAAGTCGATATAAGAATCTAAAAATAAAGAGGTTTAAGGCAGCATGCATAAATATAAAATAGTTCTTAGTGCTCTCATTTTCCTACGTATTGCTTTTACTGCACACAGTAAATTGCTTATTTCACTGCTAAACAGACATAAATTTCCATTTAGGTTAAACACATTTAGCTGAATCACATATAACAAACAGGCTTTTCACACAAGTAGGAAATGAGCCCTCCGATGCTGCCGGGACCCACTGTAGGATGCGGATCAGGTAATGTCATTCACTGTCTGTCTGTCTGTCTCTATATCTATCTGTCTATCCAGAATAAAGTATTTGCTCCTCGAAATATTGAGGTCCTTCTTCTGAAAATCCCAGAA
Source organism: Arapaima gigas (assembly GCA_900497675.1). Taxonomy (NCBI): domain Eukaryota; kingdom Metazoa; phylum Chordata; class Actinopteri; order Osteoglossiformes; family Osteoglossidae; genus Arapaima; species Arapaima gigas. The sequence goes on along the minus strand of UFQX01000095.1, from coordinate 362,863 downwards.
TCAACAGATGACTAGTAACTGGAAGCAACTGATGCAACTGGTGTATTCCTAGTATTACACAAGCAAATCAAAGTGCATTGGTGGGACAGCAGACGGCGCAGCTGTTAGAGCTGCAACATACTTACCTTAAAATTGCTCCAGTAAAAAAATTAGTCCCCTGTATAAATGGTTAAATGTTAAATAGTCCCTGTAAGTTGCTTAACATTTAAGTCGCTTTAGAAACACATCGTCAGTGGAACAATCAAATGTAAATGAATTTAATGTTAATGCAATTCTGGGCCTGGGGAACACCTCCGTTGTTCAGGTATCTGAGCCACTGCACGATTCATGAGATGTCATGCTGAGCTTAGTTTCCTCAGTGTGTGAGAGGAGCAAAGGTGCCCAACTGGTTAAACATTTGCCTGTGAACCTGTGACCATTGGCCACTGCTCAGTTCTCTGGCTCTTACAGCTTCCTCTGGTGGACTTCGGCACGGACTAAAACCTAAGTACATCAGTACCTGAGACCCAACCGCACCCGACGAGCACAGTGAAATGCACATGACACACATGTGCCTGGAGTCGGGCCAGAGTGCACACCGGAGCAGCCATGGCAGCAGACGCAGAAAGCCATCGCCTGACATGGGCCAACATGGTGTTTTTGGCTCTGGCTCTGGCCAACTGCACATAATTTGGACGCACTTCTACACTGGCACAAACACACACTGAGCTTCATAGACGCTGCACATTAAAAGTCACATACAGAACACGGGACTAAGAAGGAAGAAAACATAAATATAATTAGGACACAATTCAAGTACAGTGTTTACCTTGTGGTACAAATGTGCCTACTTTTTTGGATGCCTTAATTCTTACAGTTATGCAATGCTGCTTCAAACCAGTCAGTTACATTTATTTACTCCTCAAAGTGGTTTCAATTGCCATTTTTGCTGACTGATGTTATGTACATTACCTGGAACCAGGCCAACGAACCAAAGACCTACATCTACAGATCTACAGGACTTGACTAACACGATAAATGTTAAAGTTCAGGCCAATCAGAAGCTGCCCCTTCATTAATGCAAACATGCACTTCGCGATGCGTGCAGTTAGGAAGCTGAAAACATGGTACTTGCACACGCATCAGCAGTGTGTGCTGCTACCACAGATGGTCCTCATCTTATGACGGGGATCTGGTTCCATTCCCACAAGCCTGATGTAAACTGACTTCATCTTAGGTCGCAAATGACACTTATTCTGTAATATATAAACCATATGCAAACAATTAACATGCATGAATAGTATTTTGTATAATAAGGCTTTATTATAACCATAATAATCCGTAACCATTTGTCCTGGATAGGGTTGCGGTTTATCTTAGAATCAATGGACACAACGCTAGGAGACTATATCCTGGACAAGATGTAAATCCTCAGCAGGGTATCCAAACATACACACTCACTCACATACGTACACTCACCGGGCAATTTATAGTTAACAATTAACCTGAAACTTTGGACTGTGGGAGAAAACCAGAGCACCAGAAGGAAATATTTGCAGACTGAGCTGGTTTCAAATCTATGTCTGAACAGCCCAGATCCTATCAAGTGACAGTACTACCTGCCATGTTGCCTGGTTTTGATATATTTCTATTTTTCCATATTACTTATGTTGACATAATACTAATACAGAATAAAAATGTAAATAGAGCACTGCGCTAAAATTATATTTTCATGTCAGTCATTATTTTAAATTTCATTTCTAAATCTATTGTCTATCACTTCTGCTTTTCACCACGACCAGATCACTTATTTTTTGCAAAATGAGGGCAATTAAAAACAAGGTTTTGTACATATAATGTAACCAATTGCCAAAAACCCAAACCCTGACTCAAATCAAAAGAGTAACAAACATACGGTGCCTTGAGGCCAAAGGAGTGATCACCATTAGATGTTAGGACCAATTGTCTGGAGTCAAAAGTACTACTACAAAGTTAATGGGATAGCCGTCATATGTGTGAATGGTCACAAGTCATATGTTGTATCTCAAGAACTACCTGTACGCTCGTCTAACCAAGACACCCAGAACCCTAATGTATATACTGTTTGAGCAATTCTTGAACAGCTAATAAGTGTTCATGTAAGGCATCCTTCCCACAGACTCTGTGACAACAAGCTTCCCTTCATATCTGCCATCATTTAACAGATGCTCCTTGCACCCGTGCATGTTCTGGTCAGAGCGGTAGGGAATGCATGCTGAGGCTGGCTTCACACTGGGAGGAGGCACGGGCTACAGTACTGGTAGCTCCTTAACTGGATCAAGGGCAGTGCAGAAGCAATGATATGTGCTGAAAACTGCATGTCCAGGCATGGGTTTAGTTCCTTCAGTAAAAATGCAGACTGGTGATCTCAGTATCTATCTGCCTCCAAACACCCCCTTCAATTATTGCAATTGAGCAGAGCAGAGCAACTGGGTGCACCCCAGCATACTCCAGGTGAACATCTTCTAGGGCTATATGGACCTGAATCCATGTCTAAGCTCATATGCACTCCATGGTCTTTCACCCTTTGACACAGTTTCCGAACACCGAAAACAGTGCTGTGCACTTATCAGTTTTCTCACATTTGAAGCTGATGTTTTTGTTTTCATCGTTCCGACAAGACGCTCGAAAGACCAGACACAGTAGCCATATACGCAGACACAACAGAAAGCTGTCATTTTTTTGTGTTCATTTTTTTCAGTCTATCAGAACTATATATATTTATTTTTGGTAACGAACTGACTCTTCAAAAACATAGGCAAAAAAAAATGGTTTCACGTCTCAAGATTGATCGTTGCACCTCTTGCGCCATTCATGTGTATGATTCAAATTTTCTAACCTTTCTTTATTGCGGATGTGAGTACTGTACAGTCACTCAAAAAGCTTCATGATAGGAGAGCTGTCACACTACAAAGAGAGGCATAGAAAATGACTAGGAAAGTTAACAGAACAACCAGGTCAAATAATTGTTATATGCCTGGGATGAAAGGGAACAAGACATGCTTGTTATTTCAAATAACATTAAGAAAATTCCTAGAAGATGAAAAATTAAATAAAATGAAACAATTACGAGGGAGCAAAAATAAAACCAAAAGCTATAGTCACTTCCTCGAGAAAACTGGGGGGTTTATCTGTACATTTGGCTAAGGAGGAAGAGAAGACATTCATCTGAGCTGATCAGTGGGTTATTAGTTTTTAATTCAGTTAAGTGACACTTTTCATCAAAGCAACCTTGTTGAAATGACTACAATGATTTACCCATTTATAGAGCTTGGGAATTTTTAGCATATAAATTCTGGATAAGTACCTCGCTCAAAGATATTACAGCAGGAAGACAGCAGGAAAGGGGATTTAAACCTGGGTTCTTTGAGTTCAAAGGTTTTGGTGAACCACTATGCCAACCACTCCCCCATCTATTCAAACAGGTGTGGAAGGTGAGACTGTCTTGTTAAGTTTATTGACACTTGGACTTGTGGAACAAGCAGCAACTTCCAAGGGCCTGGAGGTGGTATCACGATGTGTTCTATACCATGCTACTCCCGGGCCTCCACCTGTGTTTAACCATTTATTTCCCTTACAGAAGAATGCAAACTCAAGTTTGTTACTACTCATAGTGGATGTTTAAAGTATAATTTCTCTTTTCAAATGATTTTGGTAAAAATCCATCAATTTTCAACCATAATGCATTATGAAAACAGAATGTTGTCAAAAAGGATGCCTCTTACAAGATTTTGTGTGTGCTAAACATGGCCTGCTATTATGTTAACGTACAGTGATATAAAAAAGAAAGTACATCGTCTTTCAATTCGCTCTCTCTCTATATATGGCACTGGCACTGGCAAAAAGAAATCAAACATTACACACAGAACCTTGTGTGCAATGCTATGTGTGTGTATGTGTGCCCTGCACGATGATCTCCTGTGTACTGTGTGGCATGTGCTACATGGTGTTTTACAGCGTTTTAGTGATATTTGGCAAAGTGGGTTTGGGGGGTTTTTGGATGGGCTGTGAAGCATCATTATTTGTCCTGTAAGAAATAATAGAAATAGCCAATTTTATTTACGCGGCCTTCCCAAGGACCAATTAGTCATAATGACTGTTTATGTATGTATGTGAGCTACTAAAGGGTAACACAACAAAGGACAAGTCCTGGCTACTGAGGAAGTACAAAGGCATGTCCATAGAGGAGGGTCTGGAGGTTGATAAAGACTAACTACTTACTTAGGCAACCAGATTGTAAAGATACACAAAAAAAAGCAGAGGCCAAAAGAATAAATGCCCTCTTTGCTAAAGAACCATGTAAATTGTACTCTCAACTGCAGTCCAACAAGAGATCAGCCACAGATCCACCAAAAGCTGAATCAGAACAGTACTTGAAGAACATATGGCAGAAGGAATTATCACAATACAGTGGCTAAGAAACCTAAGAACAGAGTGACACAGTCTCCCAAAGCAGCATCCAATCATCATCACAGCAGCAGATGTCCAACACAGAGTCAAAAGCATGCAGAACTGGGCAGCACCAAGGCCTGACAGAATACACACCTTTTGACTAAAGAAACTTAAAGCCCTCCACACCGTCTAGCTACACAAATGAACAAAATGCTAACAACAGGCTCCCACCCTGATTGTCTAACCCAAGGATGGACAGTACTGGTCATGAAAGACCCCACTAAAGGACAAGCACCATCCAATTACTGCCCAATAACCTGTCTAGCCACAACATGGAAGCTCCTGTCAAGCATCATATCCAGCAAGCTGAATGCATATGTAAGTACATGAGCCCTGCCCAGCAAGGGATTGGAAACAACACCACAGGTTCAAAACACCAGATATTGGTAGACAGACCTCTCCACCAAGACTCCAGTGAATGACGATGAGTGTTACCTGGGTTGGTTGCAAGAAACAAAATAATTTAATTTCACACAAATGGATATTAGGATGCCAAGCACTATACAAGGTCAGTAAGATGTTAAAAACTTTCATCAAGAACTTAAACCAACTCAAAGACAATAGCCCTGGTGACCATAAAGTGTGGTATATATGAAGAAAATGCACTACCCCTGATGCTGTTCTGCACAGGCCTCAACCGCTTCAGCCAGATAATCATTCTCTTTCAAGAGCTGAGCTGCTATCAATCATCTCCTCTCCATGGATGACATCATGCTGTATGCCAAGCAAGGAAGAAACACTGACTCCTTGATCCACTTGACCAGGACCTACAATGAGGATATTGGGATGTCGTTTGGACTAAAGAGGTACAGCAGGATGAGAGTAAAAGAGGAAAATGAATGAAGACAAGGGGAGCTGAACAACCACACAGTCACATAGCAGACATGCAGAACAACTACAAGTACCTGGGGATCCTCCAGTCACAAGGGAACCACGAGGCAGAAATTAGGAAGATGGCAACATCCAAATACCTCCATAGACAGGTCCTAAAAACCAGCTGAATGGGAAGGACAAAATCAGAGCCATCAACACATATGCCCTGCCAGTCTTCAGATACCCAGCTGCCATAGTAAGTTGGTTAAGAGAGGAAATGGAAGCTGCATCAAGACTTGAAAACTCCTTACAATGAATAGAGCCTTCAATCCAAAATTTGACACCCAGACACTGTACATCATCCTGAAGGAAGGGGGAAAGGGCCTATAAAGTATTAGTACAGCTCTCCTGAATGAGATACAGAAAATCCATGAGTACCTCCAAGCAATGCCCTCTAAAGATGAGCTACTAGGAGAACATCTGAAGCAGACGGGGGATGTGATTAGCAGGGAAGCACAGGAAGTGCAATGACAGGAAAAGTCCCTCCATGGAATGTACCGACACATGAGGAAATGCTACCAATGGTGGGAAAAGGCAGAACTGAAGAACAGTACACAGGCACTAATCATGACTTCACAAGAACAACCCTTGAGCACCAGGTCTTTCAAAAGAGAGGCACCATACCAGGCAAGACCCCAGGTTCAAACAGTGCAAAGAAGCAACTGTCACAATCCAGCACCCAGTAGTGGGCTGCAAGATGCAAGCAGGAACAGCGTACACTGAGAGACACAACCAAATGGCAGGGATCATACATAGAAACATCTGTAAGGAATATAACTTGGACACTCCCAAGTCTAAATGGGAGGTACCACAGAGAGTGGTGGAGAACAACACAGCCAAGATCCTGTGGGACTTCTACATCCAGACACATAAACATGTACTGGACAACCAACCAGATAAGGAGGAGAAAACAGTAGTGGTGATAGATGTGGTGATTCTGAGTGGTAGAAACAATCAGGACAAAAGAATATGAGAAGCTGGAAAAAACACCATGGTTAAGCAATGGTATTTCATACTAGTCATCAGTCATCTCTCCTCAGAGTGGTTTCAAACACCATATTTGCCATCCCCGAATTAATTATGTTTTACATATAACAATAGAAAACCCACACAGGTCTGTTTAGAGTCATTAACAAGAACATTGTGGATGGAGAAGGTTTAGTAGAGGACTAAGAATATTAAAGAATTACTAAGAACCAAGGGGCTTATGCATTCAGTCCACATGGATACAGCTCTTATACTACTGAAAAAGGAATTAAATGTTTCCACAAAGATGTAGGATGTTATGTACATTATCTGGAACCAGGCTAAAGAACCCAAATGTTACATTTAGGGATGTATAAGCCTCGGCTACCATGAAAAATTTTAAAGTTCAGGTCAATCAGCTGCCCCCACACTGATGCAAACATGTGTCATGATGCGTACTTGTAATAATACACTTTGTTTATTTCTTCACTTTGGTCTCCTCTGTCCCGAGGATACAGTTCTAAAAATCTTGTGTTTTTTCAGAGTTAACTTTGCAAATCTAAGTCATGCTGCCATTTTCTTTTTGGAGACAAGGGGCTTTCTCTTAGCTACTATTCCATGACAACCAAAACTGTTCAGTCTATTTCTGACTATAGAGTTATGTACTTTAACATTTATTGTGTTGACCAAGGTCTGTAGCTCCTTAGATGTAGCTCTTCGGTACTTTGTGAGTTCTCTGAGCATTATATGGCCTGGCCTTGGAGTGAATTTGACTCCCATTCTTGGGAAGATCAACAACTGTCTTCAATATTCTTCATTTGTAAATCTTCTTGCTGTAAAATGATGAATTTCAAACTGATTTTGCCTTTTCACCCTTCCCAGCAACCGCTCGTTTTTTGAGATCATCGCTTATGCATTTTCTGCTTGGTAAATTTTTAATGCATACCTGAATGCTCACGAACACCAAACTACTAAAATTTTACTTTTATAGAGATGGTCACACTTCTTAATGATCAGGTAACAGGTGCATTGGGTTAGCAGCACTTGGCTACTTTCTTAATTCCTATGGAATTAGTATTTTCCTACATAGTTTCTGCATTTGGTTCACTTCTTGTTCACTAAAAATGGCACAGTGAAATCTGTTATGTATCTGTTATCTGATGCTAGATTTATCTAATTTTAGAAGCTGCTGAGGACTAGATCACTATTACTTGTGCCTTGATATGTAAAACCATAAAATTGAAATAGGGTTTACCTTCTTTTTCATATCACTGTTTGTAGAAGGATCAGCTAGTGTCACATACTTTTATTTAAAGTGGAAAAGCATTTAAATATCTGTAAGTACACAGGAGAAGATCTGTCAAGAAATGTCACACTTTAGATTTAATCAGACAACAACATTTTGGCCACACTTCAGCTGAAAAGCCCTATGTGGTTGAAGTACAAGCATGTATACGATAAGTGAAAATAAACAACAAGAAGAAAGTCGCTTTAAAGCTGCCACAAATTCCTGTTTGACTGACACAACTGTGTGACCGTGGTACACAACATGCACAAAGCAGTACAGTGAAAACCACCTGGTGCAAATGCTCAGAAAGTATGAAGTCAATAAAATGACCGACAAGGACTGGGAATAATGCTCTGGTCTTACCGAAGGTATTAAGCAAGGGCCACGAACCCCACCTAGCACTGCAAAGCAAAACGATTTCCATCAGCATCATACCACCCAAAACCTCTTCCATCGCTGATACAAAAGTTAGAACTAGCTATGTGAGCTGATGGGTGAAGACAGCACAAGCACGTCCACGTGTGGGCAGAACAGTGGGTAGCTACCGGCCCTTGTGCGCCGGGGCTGACCTCCATGCTACGGAGTCTGTCGGTCCCCTGCGGTCACAGTCACATATTAATTATTAAACTGTGGTGAGAATTCCAGTAACACGCCTCATCTACGACAGAAGTTCAAAGAAAGACACGCTATTCATAGCGCTGAGCGAAACCGCGTTTTTCCATGGGGCCACCGCAGTTCTCTCCGTCTCCAGTCGGCCTTCCTCTCTAACTTTCACACTTGTTCACTCTACGGGTGTCTCTTACCACATCCTGCCCTCCCCCGCTGTTCTCTCCACGGGCTTCCTCTGCACTTTAATCACAACAACACACGTCTGATGTATTAGATCAGCAAAACATAAAGAAAAACTGGTACAATGAAAAGTTAAAAGCTGCCAAAAGTGCAAAACAAGCCCAAGCACTATTTGGCATGATATGAGACAAACATATAATGTGAGAATGTGAGTAACCTTCAAAGATGCAATTGTTCACGTTTGCTATACTTTACGCCATTCTTTGGTTGGGATGCTCATCTCACCTCCCTCATTCAAGCACAAAGGGCTTCAATATACATTGAGTCTGACCAGCAGCGGCTGACAAATAAAAAACTGTACCCCTTATAGGGGCTTGTGAATTTTCAGCCTTACCACTGAGCAGAGTGTAAAATGTGATATGATACTTAATATAGGGGGATATGATAAGCAATTCAGAAGTTGTATTAGCATTTAACTGTAAACAACTAAATAATGATGACAGAAAAAAGAATACTTCCTATTCTATAAACCTAGGCATACTGAATCTGAGCATGCAGAGCCCATTGCAGAAAACCAAAGTGAGGACTCCTCACTGCAGATGCACAACATCTCTCCAAGGCCAGAAGACCACAGTGTATGACTCAGAACCACTCCTTGTGGTTAACCTGAATCCCACTAAAGTTAGCATCTTCAGTGGGGGTCCTCAAGAGATCTGACAATGAACGCATGTCAGTGAAGAGCAACCTTCCACCTGGTGCACTTCACAGTGCCATATAACAAGATGAGTTTCCTCATTGTTCTGGGAGAAATAAACTATGTGCATAACAGAGAGACATGTACCAGACATGCGCGCGTGTGTGTGTGTGTGTGTGTGTGTGTGTGCGTGTATGTATGGGCCTGTGTGTTTGCATACACACACACACACATACATATATATATGCAAACACACAGACCCATATGCATGTGTACATACAGGTTCTATAAAAACAGCTCCAGCCTCCTTGCAGGATGTAACTGAAGGCCATGCTATGGTTGGTTAAGTTCACTTGAGGGCATACAAACAAGGAGATTTCTCCAGTGTGGGTGACATACAGGACAAAAGGGAATTCTGCTAAACCTAATTTGAAGGGAGTTTAAGATGGTTTACATGAGCACAGTGAAATAACACAAAGCAGTTCAACGTGAACAGGGCAGACATAGGGGGCTGAGCATTTTTTCAGCGCTATGAGTCTAAGGGAGAAATGGTACAAGGGAAACCCTTAGTTTCTGGTTATGACAACTTCATGAATGAGCATCATTACCTCTCTTTCTACTTTCTTCTATCCTAAAGGTGCTACAATCTCACACTAAAGTGAAACATTGTCAGTGCTGTGAAAGCCACTTCTCCAGTGCAGGGCTGTGGTGGTCTGGAGCCAATATTAGGATAGCTCCTGGACAGAAACGTAGTGTATTTATTATTATTATTACTATTACTATTACTATTATTATTATTATTGTTATTGTTATTGTTTAATCATCATCATCATCATCATCATGAACTTCCATTGCAGTCAGTCAGCTCAGAGCCTTGAGTGTTCCTAATAGTCCCACCCCTATTGATACCACCTGGTCTATGACAGTGTTCTGCATTTTGCTGATTTTGATATCCAGGCCCATGTACTTGTAGGGTTTTTGAGCATCTTTCAGTCTGATATTTGCATTATGTGAAATAGCTATATGTATAAAAAGCAGGTTTTCTCGTGGTTGCTGCAGCACTATGTCAGGATGGTTTGGTGATCAAGTGGAATCAAATCATTATATTATATTATACTATACTATAATTCTAAATGCAGCTACCCGTGTATTGTATACTGGCAAAAATGGTGGCATTAAATTGACTGTACTTTGAAAATCACGTCTGTTTCTCTTTGTCTGCTAGTAAAATGTACTGTTGTCTCAGAAAACTACATCGCTTTGGAGAAAAGGGTCTGCTAAATGAATAAATATAAATGTAAAATATCATATTATTTTATATATTCATGGCTTTACACAACTATGTACTTTACTGCAGATTATATGCTAAATACTTTACTCAAGGTTGCTAAAGCAAGACCCTGTCCGTAATATCAAATTAGAATTCTCCATGAGCTCCGCATAACCTGGACCTCCTTGCCTTCATCAATAAAATGATGAAGAGTGTATCCATAGGTACATGAGACAGCCTTTGGTGTCTGCATATTGTCTGGACAGACACAGGTAGCTCAATGACAACTTACGCTGTCTGCCAGGGTGCTTTATTTCTCCCATTTGAAGTTTGGCAGTCTGCCTGCCAGGAGGCTTGTTGAAGAACTATGACACCACTGTTGTTCCCACTGCTTTGTGTGTGTAAGTGCTATAGTTGGTCTTGGAATTATGTAAAGAATAAAAGATGTGGTACAAAGGGTTTTCCACAGGCAACTGTTGTGTCTATGGTTACTGGTCCTTCCAGGTGCCTGTGTATACAGTACCGTGTGTATGAGCAGAGGACCCTTCAGGTGCTCAACAGATCAGACAGGAGGATAGGAGCTCTAAAATTCGATGCCACCACAGAAATGCTGAATGCACACATTCCATCACCAAAAACAAAGAGCGGGTCCTTCTTTGTAACTTGGCTGTGTTGCACAGATGCCTCTGGACCCCTGAGTTTTGCACAGCTTGCATCTGTTGATGAGTTAAGCATCTCGACCCGTGGGCAGTGCTGCCATTTTGCACCATCTCACAGGCCTCTTCAACATCGTTTAGTGAAAAATAAAAACAGCAGTAAAATCAACCGCGCCCATCTGGTCTACAGCACAAAAAAAATTATTTTTGGGCTTTTCTGCTGATAATGCACTGCTGCTAGATTGAATGTATGTCCTTATAGACATATTTATATTATTTAACCTTCCTAAGGCAGGGTCTGCAAAAAGTGAGGGGTCGTAAAACACAGAAACCTTTATAGATCAAAGTCCTCAGGTAAGGCTGCACTGACATGGGAGAAAAGCAACTAATCATTAAAATAAATGAACACACACCTGAACTAGTGTGTGACTGTAAACAGATCTGTAAAGTATATAAAATCAGCCATGCAGATGGGTGCTGAACTCTGAAGAAATGAGTGGCCCAAACCGTAAGCACCAAAGAGCCTGCAATTGCCTCCATTCCTCAAAATCGTATTAAAAGTACTTTTCATTATGCTCTGGGGAGATATACCACTTAAAAATCACACCATTATAATTTTTCACATAGCAAACAGCTTGCACATTTTATGTGGATATAATTACTTGATTCTGTCATGCGAACGAGATGGAGGCATGTAATCCCAAGGAAAAGTAGGGGGGGAAAGAAACCCCTTTTTTATTATCATTATTTTTTGCATGTAGAAAAATATTGAGAAAATTACTGTTACAAATTGCTGTCAAAAGAAAGGACGTAAATAAGTCCACTAAAATCAAACCATGTCACAGAATTGCAAAGCAACAAGAAGTTCAGAATAGCAGGTACAAATATAGTATGAAATTAAGAGGTGGTGGTGTTGGGGGGTGTCAGCTGCAGGTGTGTGTGTGTGGGGGGGGGGGGGGGGGGGTCCNCAGCCTGGCGGAGGGGGGGGGGGGGGGGGGGGGGGGGGGGGGGGGGGGGGGGGGGGGGGGGCGTACCCTTGATTCATGTTTAACTGGACACAGAAGGCAACTCGTAACGAATGAGCTATTGGAGCCGTTTTAACAAGTCAAGTTTAACAAATGAGGCAATATTGGTTTTCAAAGCAAGGTTTACATTCAATCAGTCAAATGGCTCTCACCAAATGGAGAGGGGTGAAAGGTGGGGGGGGGGGCTTGAGTCTATACCTTTTTAAAAACAATCTTCCTTTTCTCTGTGTCATGCTGTAAACATTTATCAACATGACAGTGTCAGGGGTAGGCCCCTAATATTACCCTACTGGGGCCCGGGCTGCTTGTCAGAGAGGCAGTTGTCTTTAATTATGCCTGTAGAAATAGCTGGACAAACTCAGCTGAGGAAGATTAACCGGGCCAGAATATGATCACATTTGACTAATTCTTTACATAAATCTTCAGCACACCAGTGCAGGCCCACAGGGAAGCTATCATCACGAAATTGATGCTTTAGGAAAATATGAATTAGAGCAGCTGAGAGCATGAGATTCAATCTTGGGCTTCATTTTTTTTTTTTTTTTACATGGGAGAAACATCTGGAGAAGCCGTGTTGTCAGGGGTTACACTCACTATCCGGCACTGGAGTGTCCCTCACTTTGAATGGCACTGGGTGACACTTGTGGTTTCCAGAGACATGATGGGGGATGGCACAGGGCTGACCCGCTGTTGTAAGCGGTTTATTTGGGGTATTAATTTCGTCTGAAGCCAAGCGGGACACCCTGGACTACTGCCTGTATTACTCAGTCTGGCAAGAAGGGGAACTTTACTGTGCTCCACCAGACCGACACAAAACAACTAACTGTGCAGTGAGGTAACTGGACTGTCAGTTGTTGTTGTTGTTGTTATTATTATTAATATTATTATTATACATTTTGCTGATGCTTTCTGTAAAAGCAATATACAGTGTGAAGCTATTTACACTGAGTTATCCATTTATAGAACTATTTTTACTGCAGCAATTCTGGGTAAATACCTTGACCAAGGGTACTACAGTGGGCAGAAAAAGATTCTGATTTGAACCTCAGACCTTTAAGAGACTTTTTTGCACAGGTACAATTATTTTTTCCAGAATAAATAACTTGAGCTCCGCACTATTCATCAAGCAGGGTGATTACATGGACCAAATGAATAATGTTATGTGAGGAATGGGTGCAACTGTGCAACAATCAGAGGGATTTTTAACTTCAGAAGTTTTTAGATAACTTGTTTATTTTTGGTTCAACCATTCAAAAGATCTTCAACAAAAGCTTTGACTTGTTACCATTAAACCACACCCCAAATTCAGTTTTTGATAATTATACATCATGGATGAATTACTCTTACTTTTTTTGAAGGAAATGTATTTTACTGCTATGGCCCACGCAAGAAGCTCCTTTGCAGTTGACTTAAGTGTCCGACTTTTTTCCTGCAGGAAAAATTGACATTTGATCTGCAAGATAATTTGAGCGAATTCTGGAATATTCTGTCACCTTTTTGCAATGTCTTGCTGATACATGAATAGCGGAGCTAAAAACAGAAACCTTTTACACTTGTATTGTACATGTTCTGTATTTCTCACAATATTTGCATATTGTTTCTCTTTCTATCATACTGTGACCCACCTCATTTCTGTTCTGCTGTTAATCAATGAAAAAGAAAAGTGTCAAAACACCTTAAAACAATGCTAGACCAATAGCTCACATCCAGCAGCTTCTCCAAAACACCCTGAGCTGCCTGTGACACACAGCTGAAAAGGAAGCAGAGCTTTCGTTGAAGAAATCACACTCGTGCCCTCCATCACCTCTTCTCAAAAACAGCTCATTCTGACGCAGTAAAGCAAAGGGAAAAAGTTGTTACCGATTTAAAACGGTCATATTACCATAGACTTGTGAAATGGCTCGGTCTCACCAGAGGAAGATAACACAGAAAAGTCCTCCCTTTTCAGACTGAACTCTGTTAACTTTCTGTTCATTGCTGAGCACATATCCTTGAACTGTAGTTCCCTGGTAGTGCAGGCACTTCATATGAGGTATACAGGAACCGAAGCTGTGTTTCTGGAGGAGACAACTGCAAACGCAGAAGTCCATGCTACTTGAGGGCCCCAGTGGGGTCTCGCATTGTCAGGAACAAACCAGAAAAACAGCAAGCCGACTTGTGAAGTTGCATTTAAAGAGGAAAACGTACTTAGCTGGATAGGGGGCAGAAACCTAGCTTCATTTTAGCAACATCAGCCCACAGGTGACAGACATGATTTGGACTAGAAATAAGAGAACATGAAAGTGGCACTGTGTGAAACCTGGATTCTTTCATTTTTACAGGCCAAAGCTGATCTCTTCAAAAGCAAGACCCATGTCTTCACTATAATATGTCACTTGTTTAATTGGAACAGTACAGCCACACATGTCAATGATCTATTATGCCCCTGTCTGAAAACAGGGGGTTTGGGAAAGAAAGCAGATGTTTATAAAAAAATCATGACAGGAATAAAAAAAAAAAAAAAAAACCTCTTGACATGGATTGTGTGACTGCTTTTAAATCCTGCTAAGAGGGTTTGGGAATTTACACTAATGGATCCCCAGCACAGATCTACAGGTAATTAGATTAATATTCACATTTCACAATTTAGCTTTTAATATAAAAAGATTAAAAGTACCCCCGAAAGGATTAGGCATACATTTAAATAACACCAATGTGTTTCCATTACCAATGAAAGGAATCCGAAAACTAATTAGTTGAAATTTGAATAATGAACTAATTGGATATACATTTTAAATAAGCCAGAGACACAGTATAGTTCAGCTGTTTAGAATTCAATCTGATTTATTCCTTTATGCCAACACTCAGACATAAGAAGATAATATAATTTGCATATTAGGGATCTAATGCAGGAGTATGAAAGTGCTTCATGCTAAGTGCAGTGATGCAGCAGACAACTACTTTGGACAGCGTTCCTTTACAAGCAGCACTCAGGGACAATCTTCCTTCCGACGGACCAAGTGTCATTAGCTTAATCCACCAGTCCCCTGACAGCCCTGCGAGGCAGTGCGGTCCCACACCCTTGCCACGGCAAGACTGTGCCCGGACAGGCAGGAGAACCTGGATCGGATTCACTGTATACAAGGTGGAAAATAACAGCCAGTCTGCACAGCTGTAACCATGTAGAGGAGGGGCTGGGGAGGGGACTAGATGCAAATTAACTAAGTGTGACCATGACAGTATCCAGGAATGGGAGTGGGGAAAGATTTATGGCTTATAAGAGATTTCCTCAAAAATCATAAGGCCACAGTTGTGAATGTTGGGAAATGTGCTATAAAAGGAGGCAGCGGTAATTTACAGCTTGATTTACAGCATCCATGTCAACACTGTGGGCCAGGAGCCCGAAGTGCATTGTGAATATCATCACTTCTAAGTTCAGAGGCCTTATACGCAAACAAACTATGCAAAGATAATTGATTTCTCATCAGCAGTTTCTAATTTGTATTTTTGAATAAAATTTATTAAAACTTTTAATAAAATACAAACGTTCCCTTAAAAAAGATATGTAGCAATGCCTCCATTCCAGCTGTCTGGCTGGTTGGCCAGAGTGATTTATAACCTTTCAAAAGATTTTTTAAAAAGGAAGGGACAGAGATTCTAAACATAAATGTGACACACGGTTATGCAAGCTTTTCATTGACTTAGGATACACTTGTCTCTGTAAACACAGTGTAACCGATATGTCAGAGTAGCAGAGAGCACAGATCACACTTCCACATTTCCCTCAGCCAGTAAGGGATGTCCAGAGGCTCACGTGACCCTAAGAAAGGGCATGGGCAGGACTGGAGGAAAAAAGGTTTAAGATAGTGGTGTTTACACAATGTAGTGATGCAAGGGGGCAAGCCCCCCAGTCTCAGGCTCCACCTGCTCTCACTGCATTAAAAACTGCCCTGCTGTAAACCCGTTCCGAGGGTGAGCAGATCATATCACCGGACGGAAAATACAAACCTACCAAATCAGAATAGCTTTGTATGTGAGTAAAACAAAAAGACACAAAATTCCAAAAAATCTGGTAGCTAATTACTTGAAAATGTCCACCTTATATTTTCTCACAATATACATAACTGAAATACGGCCTACAAGCAAGATCCGAAAAAAATAATAATTTGCTTCCAAAAGCAGGAAACCGACGACTACCAGGTCCTAGGATATGGGTGAATATGACAAGAAATTTTTCCATTTTACTTGTTATCTTTTGTATGACTTTATAAAGCACGAGCATTGTCTGAGTTTGTTATAACTGATGTCTTAATGTTTCGCATCACAAACATTCTTTTTAGAAAACGTTATATGACAAAACAGTGATCCCATGATGGAATTTGCCTTGAGGGTAAAAGGTTGCATGTTCAAGTCCCAAGAGAGGCACTGCTGTTACATTCTTCAACAGCATACTTAAACTTTAATTACTCCAATAAAAATCTAGCTGTAGGAGTGTAAAAGAGAGTGTTTGCTAAAAATCTCAGTAAATAAAGAAGTGCATCTGTTCCAGAGGAATACTCTATTTTTTATATACACCTCAGAGTATTTTACACTTGGCTTTAAAACAAAAAGTCTTCCAAGTGGCCACTTTGGAAAGTGTCGATCTTTTACGCACATTCGCCGCATTTGCGCAAATACGCGCACAAACGCAGTCATTCACTGAATCAGAACCTTTGCGCGTACGTTTACCGGCATCATGCAAAGAGACGAATCAAATTATCAATCTGGAAACAAAAGATTGCAGAAAGACCCAAACATCACACACTTACCCGAAACAAATAACCAAGGCAGTGTGTTAACACGAGGTTTGAGTGGCCCACTGTGTATAATTTAACATACAACGAGCCAGAACGTGGAGCAATGTGATTGCGTGTACAAAACACGAAGGGCAAAACACAAGAGACAGGAGCAATAACCAGACCTGAACTCTTTAAGTGCTAATTATGACACGAGGGACAGAACACAGTTGCTGCTGAACCAAGCAGAAAATTGCTGGTCATTTGTAAACAGGTAATGATGTGGGCCAGGTGTGCTAGCATATGCAATGGACAGGGCTGCCGGGGGGTGGGGGGGGGGGGGCAGTTGCCAGTCAGACACGCCAACGCTGCCCCTGGCATAATGCACTTCCTGTGGAAAACTTCTGTGCAAAGCTGTGACCGTACAGGGTCCAAGCGTGAGGTGCTGATGGAGGTGTTCTCCTTGGGACACATAGTCTCCTTTATGTCTGCATCCCTCTCTGCAGTTTCATATATCAAGTACAAGAGGAGAAAATTCCTGAGACAGTTACAGTATCCATATATTATATAAACCTCTCCTGCATAACCACACCCCTCATTGTGGCGTACAATCATCGCAACCTCCACCGCCAGCACATCTCTGCCACACGCAGCTTATGGCTTTTCTGCTGAACTGCTGCCCAGTTTGGGGCCAACTTGTTCAAAACCAGACGTATCACTCAAAAATACAAGTGCTCAGAGGTTTTTCACAACAACAGCCGAAAGAGATTCAAAACAGTCTCATTCTTCCAGGACAGGCTTTAAGGTAAAGCCTGAAACGGCGCTATAAAAGGGTCCCAAACAGCGTCCTGTCTCAGCCAGGACAGGAAGCAAGAAGGGGAGACTTGTGTGATCTACAAGGACGAGGAAGCGAGTCACCTCAGTGCAGTCATTGCTTCATGCTCCGCTTCCATTTGAATATCTGATAGACAATGAAAATGGGCCCATTAAATTGTCCCTAGCGCTTTTCAGGAAGGAAATGGGGGAGATAAAATGATCTCCAGGGAGCCACAGGGACGAAAGAATTGGCTGGGGCTTTAAGAGCAGACCTGCACTTAAAGGTAAAAGGCTTTGCTTCACACTCTAAACAACCTTGTCTTAACAGAACAAAGCCAGATTTATTTAGCATGACTTTTGATGATGGCGGCCTCCGTTCATGTAAAATGGTGTTTGACTTAAAAAGGTGTCTGAGGAAGTGACCTCCTTGTGCTTCTTGGTGCATCCTGTTGTTGAGAGGTCATAATGGTGTGGTGCCCAGCTGGATCTCTATCAGGTCGGCACAAAAGCACCGCAGTGGGCTCAGGGCCACAAAATAACGGTCCATTGCTCTATCACCCTTTTTGCTCTATCCTCACGAGTTCACCAATCTTAATGCTTTTGGGGAGGTTTGTCAAGACTGTGTCTGCTTATCAGGCCAGGAAGGTGTACAAAGGAGACAGTTAAGGTAAACTGAAAGACCAGTGGTGAAGATGGGAATGGAGGACTCAAAGATGGTGATGGGCCAAAAAGTAGTACAACCAGTTGACCCACAGTGCACCACAAACATCGTACACTTGTCCTAAAGCCTAACATCATAACAGACTTCATTCAAAAGCATCACTTAAATGAATAATAACAGTAACAAATAACTACAATAACATAGTCATCACATAACACCTGCTAAAATTCATATTGTTAGTTACATTCATCACAATTTTAAAGTCATGTCATATATATTATGCATGTAAAATCTGACTGGTTTGGATAAATATTTTACAGCAATCCCATGGTATCTGAATTCTCTATATCCACATTTTCACAATAATGACTCTTGAAAATGAATACAGAAATAATGGTATTCGAACGGAAGTTTTTGCTATAACAATTTTTTTCAAAGCTTATCCACAATAAAAAAAAATGAAACATGAATAAAAATCTAAATAAATTTTACCAAAAAAAAAAATTGATGAATAATATACAGGGGACTGTACTTAAAAAATAATATTGCATGTATTGGAATAAACCATATGGTATACTGTATGAATTTATCTGAAACAAAATTTAGAAATGTGTGCCGCATGCTGGTGTCTTATCAGCTGTTTCTGCTGGTTTTGGTTTGTCTGAATGCAGTTCTGTTGTTCAGTGACATCTACTGTGCATTTCATTTTTTGAATAAACCTATTTAATTATATACCGGTTGTTGTGTCAAAACACTTTGACACACATTATCCCTTTTACTCAACATCTCATAACACTGTACACCCGCTCCAAACCTCACTCATGCACCCTCTCATCACCCATGCATACTGCAGGTGCTGCATGAAGATGGCACCGATGGCAGCACTAACACACAAAATTTCCTGTACTGTACATACTGTACCATGTATTATAAACATGCAAATTAATGATAATATTAAATGTTTCATAACTAGGTAACTGGTGTTTAGAGTGTTTTATTGTGCTGAACTCATTGTTTGATATTTGTATGAGTGTTTTCCGAAGGGCTCAGAGCCCATTATTTTTTTCTTTTTTCCCCATTTAAAATAATGGGAACTAGGCACTCCGTATCCGATGCATTTTCATGCACAAATCAGACTCGGATAATGAGGGATTACTGTATTTATCTCTCTTCCATTTTTATTTGTATAGTTTTGTAATAGGTCGCATATGTTACGATGGTAAAGCCAACTGCAGTTGTCTTTAGAACTTTTCCATTGAGGGAATTTTTTTTGCAATTGCATTAAAACATATTATCAAAGCACCATCCCCAAGGTGTTAAAAACCACAACCCAAGACATGGGAGACCGAATTTTGAGAGAAAAGTAAACAAATTTGTGTGTCAAATCATTCTGTTACACATCAGTGCTCCTCCTATTCCACTGAAGAATCAGGAAGATGTGTTGCATAGATTTCTGGATGAAGCAAAGAAGATGCTGGCTTTGCACGTGTGTACTGTTGTTCACTTGGACACTGCGCACTGAATGATCACAGCACCTTCAGGTGGAAGGTTCTCCTGCACCTGGGAATGTGTGGATCATGAGGGAGGAGCAGCTGTGTATCTGAGCATCTTGTCCATCTGCTCCAAGCATTTACACAACTGCTTTCTCAACCCCTCCTTAATACTGTTCCATATGGCCAAATTAAACAGGTTTTCAACCTCAGTCCACAGCCTGTGCACAAAGCAGTGTTCTAGTCGTAATGAATGAGTTTGAAAATAACTAATGCTGACCTAAACAAATTATTCAGAAGGGGAAAAAATGTCTGTAGATGGACATGCAGTGTCTTGGTGTATTGTCTCCTTCTGTATGTTGCTGTGACCTAAGGCTGCTCATAATTATTAAAAAGAGTACAAAAGTGAAAAAGGAAGAGGAGACGAATCAGTCGAGATCTAGCACGAGATCTTCTCCAAGTCAATTTAGCTCAGAACTTATGCTGCAGAGATGTACTGAGATGCTTTCTCCAGGTCATTGTATCTTAAAACCCTACCCATGTTGCACTGATCTACCGGGACATCTTCTCCAGGTCAGTACATTTAAAAACCTGGCTCACAGTGTAGAGCGAGATATGAGGAGATCTTCTCCAGGTCAGCCTATCTCAAAGTCCAGCTTACATTGTACAACGAGACTCATGGGAGGATCTGACCCAGGTCTATACATCTAAAAACTCAACTCACTTCACAGAGAACTGTACAACTTACTAAACTGTGAATTATAAAGATTTGTTTGAGATTTGTTTGCACATGAATGTGGCTAGGAGTGCACAACTGTCTGAAGTGAAGCATTTGAACAAACTGGTAGGAAAAAGTAGGAATTTCAGAAGACTCAGTTTAGCACCCGGGTTAGTACCATTTATACAGTGGTCCTCTTCCAAGATACTGTTGGTTCATTGTGTTGCTGGTGAAATGTATAATTTCTCTTTCATGACACGTTGCCAGATAGGCAGCCTCTGCAAACTGTTCACTATTAAAAGTTTCCAGTACTTCCCACCATGTTTAGGCTATAACTGAATAATGGTAAGTTTCCACAAAATGCAAATCAAAAGTGTTCCCTCTCATTAGCAAAAACAGTTCAAACCTGTGTGCGGACCTCCCTTCTTGTCAGACCTGAGTTACTCCCACCCATCACCCACAGTGCAGTGCGAAGAGCGATCAAGGTCAAAGACATGGCACTTCCGCAAGTGGTGCGAGCCGCTCTGTTCGGCTCCCCCCCTTCCCTCCGTTCACTGGAGCTGTTATTCCGATGAGCGCGCTTGCCTTTGAAGCGGGCATTGTTCGGGACAAGCACTCCCCCCTCCCCCGCACTCCTCATGCCCTTCAGACAGCGTTCAGACGGAACCGGATCACATCGTGCCAGGCAGCTTGGAAAAGAAAACTTTGGATCCTCTTTTTTCTAAATGCCCAAAACACATCTTGGCTCTCAGGTGTCAAGCGGATGACAGCACTGTTTGGATGTGAATTTCACAGCCCTGATAGCAGCCTGGGGAGACATTTACAGACACCAGTTGCATCCAGCGCATTGGTCCTGCTTATTTTCTATCGTAACACTGGAGAGTTTCATAGCTTATTAAGGTGCTTCTAAGCACACACTTCATGGAAATCATTTTCCGTTCGACAACATTACAGCGGTTCTCTATGGAATTGGAGAAAGTGTACTTGCATTATATATGGCAGATCAAGGTTAAGAATGTATTTATTAAAATGGATAGGTTTGGAAACGTTTCAGTTCGGATTTGAGAATTTTAATTCCCTTATACAGAAAAAGAAGTTTTTGTCACACACTTTAGTCAATAGCTTTCTTTGATTCCAGGTCCAGTAGCATCTATGGCTTTTTTTGACTAAATAGTAGAACATTTTCATATAGTTAAAACTGTAATAAACAAGCAACATCATACATATCTGTATTTATATATCACTATCCTTTTTTTGTTCTTCTTAAGCAATCAAAAGAGGCAGAAATCTGTTTCTGCTACAGGCACTACAGGCAAGTGAGAATGGTCTCTAGACTCCAGCTTTATAAATACCCTTTAGAACCGTGAGACGTGGAGGTCCAAGTCATTATGCGCTGAGATTGAATTTAATTTATCTAAACAAAGGAAAACAAATGCCTTTCCCCTCGGTAATTACTTGAGATGTATGCTAACAATACTCTGAAAAATAAAAGGCACTCTTAAGTAATAGAATATGTGATGCAGATTACAATTTATATTTACAGAGGAAATAAGCTTTTAAAAGCCCAATAAACATGTTAGTGAGGCTTTGTTGGCTGTACTTATGTCAAAGGCAGAGCTCTCCTTATTTATCAGTATTGGATCACAATGTACGGAGGTGTTCTACAGCTGCTCAGCGAGAAGGTGGACGATCAGACAGAGGGCATCACCACATATTTTGTGAACTACCACATGAGAGCATCTTCTCTGGAGGTTAATCATACTCTCACCACAAGCTAATCTGCTGGCAAACAACAACTGCTAAGCTATTTTTCTGAACGGCCCCTTAGAACAAACTCAAACAGTCATCTATATGGCCAAACCAGAAAATGGGAGAAAGCACAAGAAAATATGCAGAAACTCACATATGGCACGGAAGCAAAGAGGCTTACCTGCAATTTACAGTGTCAACATCAGGCCCAGGATAGCAGCACAGGAACAGGAGAGAGAGGGGAAAAAAACAGTGTTAACAGTAGAACATACCACAATTTCAGTTAATAGTTTATTTCAGATAAGTTGTCGTAACATTTATTAATGAGATTTTATTGGGAAATTTCAAACAGCTAGAGTGCAAATATATTAGCGGCATGTTCTTCAGACTCTTCTGTAAGGTTGTGAATTTATAATAGGTGCCATAGTGTACATTACAGTAGTTTGGGCAATGGGGGACTGTCTGGTACAGGGCTTTCTCTAAGTGCAGAGGTCTGAGGGATACACTTGACCATTGTGGGGGGCTATGAGGTAAAAGGTCAATCTAAGGAAGCACCTCTTGCAGATGAATATCTATAACACATTTGCACTTATTCAATTAGTTGATGCTTTTTCACCTCCTTACAGTTATTTACACATTTATACCGCTAGACAGCTTTTACTGGAGCAATTGGGGGCGAGTTTCATGACCAATAGGGACCACAGCTGGAGGTGGCATTCAAAACTGGCTTGTTTGTGTGCAAGGTGGGAGGTCTAACCACTAAGCTACCTGCTGCTTCTATGGAGGAAAATATATTGTTGCACACCGCTTGGTCCGGTGAAAGAGGCTACTGATCTTTGCTGTCCTTCTTGTTGGACTTGTAAACCCCAAACCCTTTCAGCCTCTGCCAGTTCCCCTTGTGTCCTGGTGCAGAATGGACTCAACATTGGGGAAGAGCATGATCTCACCTGAAACTACATGCCCCTTCCCCACCCCCATTCATCAGCCCCCCCCCCCCCCACCATGAGTGTCTGAAAGGTTGATAAGAAAGTGCAGGTTCGCCTCGCTTTCCTCGCCATTAACTACAATGAAATGAGATTTCCCCCACCCTCTGTCTCTCCCCCTCTCTCTCCTCTCCATCTTCCATGGCTCTCCCCTTTCACTCCATGTTGCCCCACTGAGTCTTCCACAGTACCTGAATGGACAGGCCACAGCTCCTGCCCAGTGTATACCACAAATGTCCCTGAGCACATTTACCTAGGGATACGTTCTGTAGCTTACCGGTAACCTTTTCCACATGTCTATTCCTGGGATCACCGTCACACTTTAATATCAGTCAACCATTTGAAAACACTCAATTTGCTTAGGCACAGTAGCTTTAGCAACAGAAAACAATGCACACATTGGGCAGCATTTGATGTTGTGGTTTGATCCTCAGGACCCAAAGGACCAAGGTAGGAATTTCCACTCCTACTGTAGTACTCTTAAAAAAAAAGTAGTTACCCTGAATTGCTACAATAAAAAATAACCACTGCAGGTAGCATTCTAGAAAAGTATCAGCTAAATGAACACATGTAAACATAAAAAACACGGCCGTGTCGAGGTCAGCCGGGAGGACAGATGTAGTTCTGGACAACATCGGTCAGCCCTTTTTTGTGAGGACAAAGTGAAAGGATCCTGTAAAAGGCACAATCATACCTCACACCTCACCAGACCTCTACTGTACAACTCTACAACTACACACCAGTGACCTAACCATCCGAGGGGGTGCAGGGGGTGGGCCGTCGAACAAAGCAGCCAAAGGGTTAATGGCAGGCCCCCACCTGGGGTCGCCTGAGCGCAGCCGCCAGCGCCTCGGTCCCCAGCCTCGGCACAATATCGCGGGCCGCAGCTGATAACACTCTAATAGTCCTGCTTTGAGGAGCAGGGACTGCGCCGTCCTGATTACTCATTCATCACACCTGGCAGCTCCAGCGAACCATAATTACTCTTCCCTTATCCACCCGCACTGTCATGTCCGAGGGGGCGGAGGGGCTCCAGAGGCAGGGACGGGGTGGGGGTGGGAGTGGGCGAGGGGTGGAAGCGAGAGGGCGGTGTAAACCAAGTGCTCACCATTACGACACCCTGCCCCTCTGACAAGCTACTGAAGTGGAATTAACATTTTTAGATATTCAGCTGGGAGGGAGCAAGGGAAACGGATGTTAAACTGGCGGCCGCATTCCCCCATACCTTCGCCTATTTTCTTTTTTTTTAATAACCTGGCAAGGCGGAGAGGGGAAGGATTCTTATCTTAAACATACAGCTTGGACGGACAAACTCGTCCTTATGGTTTTAATGAGAGGCACGAAGAGCAAAGGTCAGAGTGTGTACCTGCAGGGGGAAACAGTGTGTTGTGGTGGTTAGTGCTGCTTGCCTCCTTGCAGGCAAAGGCCCTTGGTCCAAATCTCACCACCTCTTGCGGTACCTTTGATCAAGGTACTTACCGTGAATGGATGCAGGAAAATTGACCCCACTGTATAAATCACTGTGTGTTGCTTGGGTGAAGAGTGTCGGCAAAATAAATAAACCCAAACTTATTAAATTGACCATCAGGTCAGGACCATGAGTGAAATTAGGCAGCAGACATACAGGTCCATAATTGTCTTTTCTTAATCATTTTTCATTGAAGTAACTGACTCCAGGACTTCAACAGAACTTACAGTAATACAGAATTTTGTACAGAATATGACCAAAGGGAAGTGTTAAGTTTGACAAAATGTGCAAGGTTAACTAAATATGATTCATTTTATATCACATGCATATTGGTCAATATATCAGTGCCAAGCTGCTGCTACCTAACCTGGTATACCAAAGAGGCAGAGGGAACATGGCATGAGCAGAGAGGAGAAGATGGATAATGGTGTTGTCCTAAAAACCAAAATATGAGACACCAAACAAAGAAAAGGACAGGAGAGCAAGGGGGGCACATCCCTAAGCATTTCAAGAAGCACAGAGAGTGAGAAACTCACACACTATGTTCTCCAAACATCTGCTGTGTTTATTTTATCCGCTTCACTTGCGGTTCAGCATCCTTCCCACAATGCCCTCCTTTTACCAGGCTCCTGTCCCCAGGACCCACAATTGCACTTATGTGACAGGAGCTTTGTGTGAAGCTGCTTAATTAGTCACTAAGTGTCCCTGTCGAAGGACGACCCCATGCCCCCCCACCCCCCCCACACACACACACACACACACTCACACTCACAGAGGTGCAGTTGAGCTCCTGAACAGTTTCCAGATGTGCAGAGAGGAGGTCCTGGGGGGGATCTGAGAGCATGAAATCACTGTGTTTAACAGCCCTGACAGCTGCATCAACCCAGAGGAAGTGGTAGAAGCACCAGAGAGGCTTGAAATGTGTGTGAAACTGTGTCCTGGCCCCACCCACAATCCCACCCTAAACAAGCATGTTGACTGTGGTGGGAGTCAGGGGTGGTGCCACAGAGGGCAGGCTTGCATCGCTTTTAACACGTCTTGCCACGTACTTCCAGTTTTAACAAGCTTTTTAAACAGCAGTTTATGTAATAGACGTCACCTTATAAAGCAAAGCTGCATGTGAGACACAAATTACTCAGGCACAACACATTCTGTGATATATGGCTCATTTGTGCTTGTCAATTAAACTGAAATGCATTAAACGCAGGGACCTGAAGTGGGTGTCTTCTGTGCATGTCTCACAATCCCAGCACCACCTAGAGCAGAAACAAACCACAACTGAGAGCATCTCAAACCAGTGTCTTCCCACCAACTTAACAGAGATGATTGCTCCCAGTGTAACGAAAAAATGATCAAATAAACAAACAAAGCAAAACGCCACACTCAAAACCCACAACTGGCAAGAGGGAAGCAGTGTGAGTTTTTCTGTGAAGGAGTCAGAAAAAAAAATTGTTGACATCCCTGAGGCCTCAACACAGTGTCTTGTCCTGTTCCGCACTCCTACGACAAAACATCTTTGTGAGACAAAAAATGGTGTCCTCATCAGGACTCACCGGTACCTGGTGCCGAAGGGCAGGAGGGACTCGCTGTCACCGGGAAGGGAATAAATCATACAGAAGGGGCACTTTGCAGGGGGCCGCAGGGTTTATTTACACTAGGAGTCACCCACACACCTCAGGGGGCAAAGCGATTCAAGCACAGTGCGAAGGTATGAAAAACCCAAGTAAACAATGACAATAATGATGGAAACATCAACATTCCCGGTGTACATAGGACACCCTCCAAAAAAATAAAACACACACACACACACACACACAATGACTAAATGCATTACAAGCATTTAGCTCTTAGCTAAGTAACTCATGGTGTTAAGTTACAATTATGCATCCAGATATACAGGTAGGTAGTTTTTACTGAAGTGGTATTCAAAACAGGCTCAAGTGTAAAATAGCAGCTCTAGTCACTACACCACCTGCTGCCAGTAAAATGTAAGAACGATTTTGGAGAAAGATTTTTATTTCCTCCACTGTGGTCACAGCCTTTTTTCTCAATAGTGTACCTACAGACATTAAATATTGTCCAACACCCTGCACCAAGCCGGCCAGCATCACCAAACAGAGCCAATACAAGGGTGAACGCAGAATAAAACTTCACTGAAAAAGAAAAGAGTAGGCCTATTTGTGCAGCCATAAGTAAATTTTACCAAAACGGATTTCAGACCATTACACAGAGAAACCTGGACACGTCCAGGCCACTTGGGGATGTGTGGCAATGCCTGTTACATACAGTGCACAGGCAGAGATTTTAAATCGGGCAAAAAACAGTAGAAAATATCTACTGCTTACAGTTCACATTTCAGGCATTCTTAAAGTTACATAAATCTTCATATTTCACACAGGGACTTTCTGCAACATGGGGGAGGTGCAAACTAAATGAAAGATTTAAAAACTAACAACCTAGAACTTCAGAATCAGCTAAACTTTTGATGGCACCAGGTGTTTCGCCTGCTTTGACCTCGCAGAGATCTAAGAGAGAAGAGTGCATGAGCAACGTGTGAGATGGTGACAATCTGTAAAAGAAACAGCGTGCTGGTGCTGGAGAGTAAGGGCCCGTCATTAATGATCATTACCACGCTCCCGTGGATGGTGATGCATCTCCCTGAGTAAACAGAGGGTACTGGAGAGGACAGAGGATGCGGCCAAATCACTCATCATCACCTGCGGTGTGTTCAGCACTTTGCTCTGGGACACATACATCAATTTAAAGGATAACTGCCACCTCCTCATTGCAGTGTCTTAAAGTGCTGGGGAAACGTCACATGTGTGGTTGGAAATGAAGTGAAGCCTCATGAAATGACCTCTGCCATAGAATCGCCTTCCGGAAAACCGTTCATCATCTACATCTTCGGTTCGGTATTTTAGCATTTTATCCAACCTTTTCACATTGTCAATGGAATAGACCTTCGGGATCGTCCCAAATTGGACAGCTTTTGTGTAACTACTGAAAAATTACTTTTTTTGGTCTTCCAAGAATGAAGAGATATAATATCTACAGCTGCTTCTTTGTAATTGTCAGGTGAATAATTTACTTGAGGAGCAAATTATTTTCTCCCCCCTCCATCCCCAGACACGCTCAAATTAAATATGCGTGAGGACTGGAGATGCCTAATCTGGAGAGGTGCTACACTGAAACCAGCCTCCTCTTCCAGCTTACCCAGCTCAACAAGGGCTGCTGCCATTTCTTTTGCTTTATACAGGCACATTTGTCTGCCATGTGGGTCTGCATCTGACAGCAGTTCTGTATCTAATGCAACTGTTCATTTCAACTTACTTTGCAGCACAGATCAAATACACTGAATTTAATAAAAGTCCAAAAACACAAAAAATCTAAAAACTAATTTATGTGGAGGAAGCCTACGTGTCAGACATATAAAGCTGCAGGTTGCATATTTTGCCCTATATGCATGGACACCATGTGCTGAAAGGGATGGGCATGGATAATGGGCAGCAGGAGGTCACAGTTGCTTCCTTCTACTAGAAAGACACAGGTTCAAATTCCACCTCCTGCTAATGTACCCTGAATTGATGTAGTAAAAATTACTGTCCTGTGTAAATGGGTTAATTCCTGTAAGCAGCTAAACACTGTAAGTGGCTTGATGGATTCCGAGTTTCCGATATCACAGTATAAGAGTGTAATAGCGTCACCTCAGTCTGTTAAGAAAGTAAAGCTGCCATTCACCTGTCTTCTAGATCCTTGTTCCTTTCTAACGTGTGAAAACTTGTACAATATGTCATCCTAGATGCCTGGTCATATGTTTTGCTCATCTTTTTCACAGGCCGCCACCAAAACGACCCAACTTTCTGAGGCTGACCAGGCTACTGAGTAAGACATTAAAGTCAATGACAGAAGAAAAAAAGAGGCTTCCTGGAGGTGGGGAAGAGGTGAGGTGGAAAATGAGGGTATGCAGAGCTCTTCTTTTCCTAAAGCTTACCACAGCCAGAAGGTGAAAGCATGTGAGAGGAGGAGATGATTGTGCTGATCCAATAGGCCCACCTTCACGCCTGTGAACACCTCTCTGTTGGGGTTGCACTCAAACCTGGATCTCTTGTAATCAGAACTGCTCCGACAATCCGTCCGCCAAGGTTCCTGTCACCTGTCATCGACACCGCGCTCCGCTTGTTTGAAGCTTCTATCAAAGCCATGAGACAATGCTCTCAGTCACTAGCTTTTCAAGTGCCCAATAAAGAAGTATAAGCATGCATGTCCTGGACAGAAACATCTCAGTATTCCATATTATTTCATACACAAACACTTAACAATAAGAGCGCTGAACCATTGGAGGATCTGTTAAAAATTTTGTTTCCACTGAAACAAAGTGCAAAGTGCTGCCCTGCTGGCTTCATTATAGCACACTGGCATTTCAGAATTACAAGTTGAGTAATGACTGATATTTAAAACCTAGGATATCATGTTGTCAAAGAGATTAATAATATTTTTAAGGATTCGGTAAGCGCGTATTTTGTAAGTAACAGTTTATTTAACCCTACACACCCACCAACTCAAGTATAATCTTGAAGGATTATGTTAGAAAAATGTTACAGACCACTTAATTACCATGGAACTGCATTTTAAGGCTGAATTCTGGAAATATAATTTAAGCAATCATTATTGCAGTATTTTTTATTACACTATTAGATTTTTATGAGGTCATATACTATGTGAATGAATTAGTTCAAAATAATGTCTGCCTTCAGTAGGGGGAATGACTGACCAAGGGAAGGAGGAAAGATACCAGCGGGAGACTGATGCTTCTGCTGAGGATCAGGGCAAGTCCACCAGTGAGGACACTCAAAATCCACAGGCACAGTGACCAAGATTGAACACCTTCAAATTTATTCACTTAGTACTTTTAAACAATATACTGTTACTTATATTATACTTATACACAAGGTGTATAATAGGTGACACACAGCAAAGTGACTCATAGTGTTAAACTATTTACAAATATAGACCTGGGTAATTTTTACTGTATGAATTCAGAGTAAGCACTTTCCCCAGCACTACTACAGCAGGAGGTAGGATTTTAATCTGAATTGGATGAGTGCAAAATGGCAGCTGTAACTACTACGCCACCTGCTGCCAGCTTTGTCTTCATTACAAGCTTTATCTCATCCCAGGGGCAGCAGATTGACTCACTCAGTTACGCTGGTGCTTCTCAGCTCCTGGGTGGTGCATTTGAATGTGGGTTTGAATGTGGTTCAGCCTGTCCGGAATTTAAATGTTCTTTGTGTCTGTGTAGGTTTCATCCGGGCATTCCTGTTTCATCCCACAATCCACACACACGTGTTTCAGCAGAATTGCGGACTCCAAAATAGCCTAATTGTGTGAAAACGTGTTACATTGCTTAACTGAATAAATGGATTATTCTAGGGACTTCAGTGCACTGTATCTATCTTTGTAAGTCACTTTGAACAAAGGTACTAGGTAAATACTAGCTAATAACCATTTTTTGCTGCTTTTGGAGAGAAACGCCTGCCAAATTAATGAACATGGAAATTCTGTAACAAAATTTCAGGGTAACTGGGATTAATGTATACAGAACTGTTTCATACATTCTTTAAACTATAACATTGCAAGAAATGGATACCAATTAAATACTAACACTTCAGTTATCATCATCCTCGGAACACTCAAAATCACAAGGCTGCGGACTGGTTCTGTGCTTACAGGTATAGCAGTGCGAAAGGAACCTTACAGAAGTTGTCTGGTGCAGTGCTGTTAGTGGCAGGTCGTGATGACAAAATGAAAATGGCGGAGCACTTGCTATGTCAAACACTTGAACACATTCCTGCTACTTTCATTACAGGGTTTCTCTAATGGCAGGGCCTATTTGCAGCCCTTTCTTTGCAGCAGCTTAGGGCAAAGGGCTATTTCAGGTCCAGGACTGCAAGGGTTGTATGGAATAACCTGAAAATGTCACCATCACCTCCAGTACAGCCACATGACATACACAAACATTCCACACAACACTGCTCTATGCTCAGTGGCCTTAATATCCAGTATCCTCCCACAGGGTTTTACTCTGAACCCACCGCAGAGGAGAGGGGTCCATGCATGAGAGCCAAGCACTGGAGCCACTGGGTAGAGGGTTGCACCTTCGGTGGGAACTGCTTGGAGTCCGCAACGTTCTGCTATGGCCGTGGGTGTGCAGTGATCCCAGTGGCCCTTGCCACCCAAGTCAAGGTTGCACTACCCGCCCTCCACCAGTGTTGCCCTTCATTAACTTCCTGCAGGGCGGGGCCTCGCTCTGCGGGGCCACAGGGGACCCGAGTACAGCAGCTGAAGAACAGACTGCTGTACTGCTCCGCAGCTCTACACCACTGTGTCCCCGACGTCCGTGTGATCAGTTGGCCAGGAACAAGTGTTCTTCCGAAAATAGCCGCTTCAAGACAAGAACACACACACACACGCGTGCGCACACACACACACACACACACACACACACACACACACACACGCACTCACACATGCACTCACACACACACACACACACACACACACACACACACACACACACAGGAAGGTAAAAGATGATTACATAGTGAGAAGCTACATAGTTCTGCAAACAATTTCAGACTTTTTTCATTGTTAACCTTGCATTAATAAGAACAATTAAAGGCAAAATAATACAGAAATTGAATCTTTCCTAAATAGTACCATCCTAGTGAATGACATTTTTAGTATCAGCCAGAGGTGTGTTATACATCATTTTCTCAGGTACGCAAACTGAGGGACGAATAACAGTTCATTCAGTAACATTGGAAACACACAAAATACAGATATGTACACACACATGCACACACACACACACACACACACACATATATATAGCAGAAATAACAAATGCTCTATTTTTCTGCTGGCTTGCCATGATTTATGAAAGGTGCACCTCACCATGGGAAGATAATGCCATTTGAAATGGTTCATTTCATAAATCTATTCCAACCCTCCAGTTTCCCCCTGCTGAATACAGGACTCGGTGCTCATGGAGCCCCAATAACGTTTTCATCCGCCGTCGACGCGGAAACAAGGGGACTCTGTTTGGAGCGAGGTAATGATGCAGTAACGCGGGAGTCGGAGCTGGAGCTGTACTCTCTGGGGCCACCCCCCCGTCCCCCCCACAGTCCCCCTTCCATTCCCGTCTGGCAAACAGAGTGCAGCTGCGAACACGGGAAGTCGTATAAACAAAACCGAGACATAATCAACAAGCACTCAATTCCCTGCCACCCAGCCCCCAGCTGCCAGCCCCGAGCCGGCTCGCTCGCCCCCGACACACACATCCATAACACCCCACCGCTGGGCGTACTGCTGCTTATGAAGTGGGGAAGAAATGAAGTGCAAGAAGAGGGAGGAATAAAGAGAAGGGAGGCATGAATTTAGCAGGGAGATGTAAACCCCCCCACTCGACCCACCCTCCACGCAGTGGCTGGGGAGCCTTGGCAGAAATGGATGTAGGTACGTTGCCAAAAAAGTGAAAGAGTGTGTTTGAAATACAGTACAGACTAATTCACTTGTGACAAATATCATTAGTGTTAACCATAATCACACAACACTGGTTCACATAACCAAGGGTCATGCAAACAGCACTGGCATGTGTCAACAGATACATGGCACCTTTATTGCACACATCCCTCATTTTGCTGAAGCATTCGCAGAGAGAATAAAGCAAATTACACAGGGACAGAGAACCAGCCGATGCTGAGGTATTCACACTTGGTCAAACACATGCACAGAAATGCACAAGGAGAAGCAGAGGCTGGACGTACCAGCAACCCACCCCCCCACCCCCCACTGCCACCCTGAACCCCTCTGGAGGTAAGCCCTGCCTTGAATCTCAGCCATGATCCCAAAGCCAGTTTTATCTGGTCCCAGCTCTTGTTTTTTTATGACTTCCTTTGAAATCCTGTCTTCTCTTCTACACTGATACTTTGCATAAATCAAAGGTTTAAAATGACAGGGGGGGCAGAAAGGAAAATGTTTAGAAAATAAAAGAACTGAGACTAACCAAGAAATCCCTTCTATGGTCCACCAGACAAAAGCTACTACAAGAATTATGCTGGAGAAAAGAATTTCATCATTACACTTTGAGACTGAATGTGTAAATTGCCTTATGGAAATCTATTAGCAAAAACATTATTGTGCAATAAATTTACAAATGAATTGCAATCTCAAGCTATTAAAATTCACAATATAGTGTACCATGTACAGCAGTCTCTTGGTGTCCGAACCCTCGCTTCAAAATTTTTGTTATAACAGCTCTAGAAAATGAATACGTAAATATTGGTATCTAAACAGAAACTTTTGCTATAATGGATTTTCATCTGATGGTTATCCATTAAAAAAAAAACTAAATTAAATAACACGCAGCATACTGTAATAAAAATAGTGCACGTATTGTACTAAAATGTATACTGTTACCAATTTGTCTGAAAAGACGCTCAAAACATGCACACATTAGTGTGCCTGTGCTGGTGTCTTCAGCTGTTTCTGCTAGTTTCCCTCTGTCTGACCATGTTTGAGCTGTGTCACTGCATTTGTCTGTGACTGAAACTAGATAATTCAGGTAGATTCCCATCTGTTCTCAAAGGAAAAGGAGGAGGAGTTGGAAAGATTTTCACGCAACCTAAAATCCTTCCTGTGTTGGACAAGAAAGCTTTAAAATAAGTTTTTGAGCATGCAAATACCATGATCTCACTATTTATGGAACATGACAGTGACATGAAGAGGAGCCTTGCTTTCAAGAACACAACTGGAGATGCTGTCACAACTTATAAGGAGATTTGCATGAGAAAATTACATGAAGACAAAGTTCCATTTTGAGTTTTTTTTGCCCCACATCCACCCCTCCTCCACGCTTCCGATGGAGAAAACTGATGCAGCCTCCTCCTCTCTCCGACACACAGCAAACCGCACAAGACTCTTTTCTCCAGTTCCTTCTAAGAGCAACCATTAATGGTTGTTAGTCATGATTGTTTAAATTGTTATCTGCCATTTTTTAAAGTACACTTATATATTTAATTAACATTTGAAATATCCTATAATGTACATACTGCACCATGTGTTATAAACATGCCAAATAATTACATTAATAGTTTTATAATTCGGTAACTGGTACATAAAGTGCTTTATCATGCTGAAATCAGTGGTTGATAGTTATACAGGTGTTTTCCAGTTTTTTTCCCCAATTAAAATAATGGGAAATAGACATCTGGTTTCTGAAAAGCTCAGTATCCATCTTGTTTTCAGGGATGAATTAGATTCCAATCGTGAGGGGTTACTGTATAATATTCCTTTGGCCACAGAGATGAACTTGAAATATTTGTGACTGGTAGGTTAGCAGTGGTGACCTACAGAACCTGACGTGGAAAAAAGAAAACCTCTTCCTGAATTCCCAGAGGGAATCGCCAAGGCTACTGAAAACATGCTTGCCAGGAGAATGATGGGGAGATGGACTGCAAGGACACACCTTCTGAAGCACCTGCTGCTTGTGAAGTCCCATACAGAAACATCTTGCGATCAGAGCAACCTCCTAGAGAAGACAGCCTACATCTCCTCCTCCACACCAGGACTGGAACTGTGACATGAAAAAGCACCTCCATGTTTCACTTGTTAAAGACACCCCTTTTACACAGAGTGGAATAAATTTAAATGTGATTATTAGCCAAAAGTAATGTTACTGTCTACTAAAAGCAGGAGAATCACGACAAGACAGCCAACAGCCAAGCGCCAGTCATTAAAACAAGAAAAAAGAAGGAAAAAGGTGAAAAAATACAAACAAAATCTGGTGCCTCACTTTCATGCATGATGAAAGGAAGGCTTCTCTGCGATGGCTTTCTTTCTGCTGTCCCCATGTGGAGTGGAGGAATGAGGACTGAATGAAGAGAAATAGGGGCCTAAGGTGGCCTGCAGTATTGTGGACCAGAGCTCGCTGGTTCAATCCTGGCACCGAGACAGTCCTTCGGGAAGCGGATGAGGGCAGATGGTGGTGGCTACCACTCGAGATGGCATAATAAAGAGACCTACACTAAGGCTTCCCAGCTGAGCCACCACTTCTGCAGGTAACTCTGGGGTTTTGGCAAGGTGGTTTGGTGGGAGGCAGAACAGGTGAGGCTGAGGTTGCCCTTCCTTCCTTATATGTCCCACATGCCTTCACTTCACAGGCCCCTTCTGAAGGGTGGCACAACACTCAGAATGACCACCACAATGTCCTTGAGATAATTAACCATTGCTGAGGGGTGGGATTTGCTAATGTGTTCAAAAAAGATTAATTTGAGAAAAAAAAATTAAAAGAAGAACATACTGTGAACAAGTGCAAGCAGCCATTGCAGAGGCAATGGGCATAAAAAAAATGAACTATACTGATGCCATGTCTCTGAAGTGCCTTGTCTCTGTGCCAGGTCAATACCATATATCTACAGGTGATTGTGGGCAGCTTGCCCTGTAAGAGGTTCTCATCATAACCCAGATATGGATCCGTGTTGAAAATCTTACTGCTAGAAACTCAAAACAAACATTTATTGTTCTTCAGTTTTATCAAATACATTTTCTACGGGATAGAATGTATAGATACAGATAAAAAGTGCTTCTTTGTCAGCCAAGTCAGGTGCACCGCGTCATGAGGAATATTATCTGCCACTTTTACTGTCTCAAAGAGCAGAAAATTATTCTTTTCATGAAATGTATTAATTTTTCATAATTTTCTTACAATCTTCTCGTTTTCTCCAGTTATACCCTTTGCTCCAAAAAATCTGCTTTTAGATTGCTTCTTCCCTTTGTCAGCCATAATTTTATGACGTTTTTATTAAGTAGTACTGCTGACAGCAAAATATTAACATACAGGAACCACTTCACTAGGCACCTGTTCACATCCTCTGAAACAGTACGACTGCAACAATCACATTCAGCCTGTCAGTGACTGAGTGCTATAAACACGGGTTCCAGTATGATGACCTCTTCCACCAAGCTGCCATGGCCACAGTGACACCCAAGACAAAGCTGTACAGGGTATCAGTTAGTAGCTCCCTATACTATAAATCTTTCCCTGCAGTAGGATGGGCTTGTCATCCAGACAGTAGCTGAATGCACATCACCCAATGCCATACGCCACAAGAACAGTGAGTCTGTCCACCGGCCTCTTGTCAGATCAAACCCAGCTTGTAACAATGGCCCACATAAAGGACTGGGGCAGTAGAAGATACCGGCAGTAAATACCAGTTATGACAAAGTATCCCTCACAAAAGACGACCAGTAATAAGAACCTTCCCTGTTCCTACAGGAGAGCAGAGAACTTCACTTTTATCATACAAGTTTCTTTAGCATATGGGCTACTTTATGGCGCACACAGTTTTACACTTTGTCATCCCTTACATAAATTACAATATTTTTGGATTTATTCTGAAAATTTCCATACTTAAAAGCCCTTTTCTTCACAACCTGTTTGTCTTTCAAGTCCATGTACCTGGGGGAGCATAATGCTTAATGGTGCACTCAAAGGACTTAGGTTCAAATCCCTGCTCCTGTTGTAGTACCCTTCAGCAAGCTATTTACTCTGAATTGTTCCAGTTAAAATTACAGCTGTATCAACTGTAAGCTGCTTAACATTGCACGACAATTTGTCAGAAAAGTATCATCTAAGCAGACGCGTGCAACGGATCGCAAAAAAAGAACAACGAAGAACAGCACAGCGTTCAGATTTGAGTGCATGTTTTCTTCTGTGATAAAGGAGAAAAACGTTTTGTTTTTTTTTTAAGTAAACACAACATGAGCAACACGGAGAGGTAGAAATGTGAATCGCAAAAAGACTTTCATACTTCCAGCAGGACGACTGAAATTACGTTCGACTGAATTACACTTGACGCGGACGATTTTTACACCGTACGTGCATATGATTTTGGCACACCTTACAGTGCTTTTCTTGTCTACACTGTGTTACTGCTGTGTTCCAAAGGGAAAGCAGAGTTTAAAGGATTGATGTAACAAACCTAATTATCGCTGCTTAATTAGTAGCAAAAGTAAGTCTCTATTGGACACGAGCAGACTTAATTTATATGCTGACAGAGAGGAACAAGTGTTAATGTGCTGTGTTTATGATAATACCCTAAAGTGTGGAGAGGGAAGCTGGGGAAGCTCACCTCATCACCGGTGCTATCCATAACAGCAGAAAGCTTTAGGTAATTAAAGGAATTTCAGCTGTTCAGGGACCACTGATTCCATTGAAAATACACGAAGCACTAACCCCATCTATATCCCTGAAACACCACATAAATTAGTGCAGCCAAGTTTTAAAAAATGCCTATTTAACTGATTTTCTTTGCCAGGGTTTTTTTTTTTTTTTTTTGACCATGGTGTTTAATGGAAGGAAAAATCCATGCAGCTCTCAGGTCACTGGTGAGATTTCACGATCTCTTGCATCACCAGAGCACACGTTTGAAAAAATTTAATTTCGAGTGCGTTTCTAAACAATGCAAAAAAACAAAACAAAATAGGACAAGCGTCAATTAGTTAGTCAAATCTGGACATGTTCCTCCCACAACACTGCCTTCTTAAAGCACTAAAAATCGGGTAACGTCACACTTTGGAAACCCAGAGATGTCTGTGCATATCTGCCCACTTTTCTGCTGGCTTACGGTGTGATAAACCACAGTTTGCATAATAGCTGTAGAAATATGGTGAAGTATACAGCACAGTTTTTCCCACAGTGAACTGTGGATGCATGCATTGCCTCATTTTCCTGCAGCTCCGGGTTCCTGAAAAGTAATACCAAGTGTCACTAATTTTTATCGCCTCGGAGAGCATCTTTACGCTGTGACGAATGAAGCTGAAAAATACTACGTAGGTCAAAAAAGTCAACACTCAGACAATACTCGTGGTCTTTTCATAATGTACAAAGTGTTTAAATCCTCCTCGAAAGTGTGAAAATGTGTGATATTCAAAAAAGTCAACACACGATTGAACATGTTGGTGTCTGATGAAAAAAGGCAGCGAACACTGCGATACCATGTGCACTGTATTAATGTGGTCGGTAGTCATGACACAGCCAGGTGCGTAGGTTTACACCAGTCTGGGAACAATGAGAAGGCTGCATGCTAGTCAACCTGAGGATATGATCACAGCGATAAACAGTGTGGGACAGGGCCACAAGCAGAGGAGCATGGAACTTCACTTGAAACACGCGTGCGGAAACCATGATATCAAACCTCACCATCAGCCTTACTCCTTCCCAGAAGTCAACAGCATCCAATATCCTCACATTGAGTCATCTTGGGCTATATTTGATTCTTTTCAGCAAGAAAAAGTGCTGAGTGCTGGGTTCTCAGTGGCCATGGGAAACATCAGCAGTGTGAGCCTGTACTTGGGTGCTAATACCCAGCACCCTCAGCCAGCGAGATAGTGACGACAGCGACAGCAGGCTCGGTCATCTGTTGTGGTCCAGGCTTTCTGCCAGTTGATGTCCTCGCTGCAGTGACCCACAGTGATAGCGCAAAACTGCAGCCAGCCAGGGGACAGATAACAGTGCCAACTGAACACAGGGAATGTGAGAAAGCGCCATACACTGAGGGAAGTGCAAACTTACATTGCTTTTGGCCCCTTCCTTCATTTACTAGAATGCAACTGTGCACGTGTATCAGCTAAAATTATCACTGTTACTAAAGCATCAACTACATTCTTATTTCAATCGGTCGATCACGTTCACACATAGTCCATGCGGTGCAACTGCAGAGACCTGCTTCTTACCCAGTTTCTATTTACAGCTGTAATCACTGTTATCGTTGTTATTGTTGTTTCAAAAATTACCCAGGAACAACACTGCCTGCGTCTGAGCAAAGATATAATTTTTTTTCCACGTACAGGAAAATTAATGTCCAGCAGCTGAAGATGATCCATCATGTGATGAAAGCAGAGGTCATCCAGGAAATGATAGCAGGCAAGATTGGGCCTCTCCTTCATGGAGACATACTCCCCACACGTGACTGTGGACTGTGGATCTGAGAATAGCTGAGCTCCATGCAGAACTGGGTGTCCTTCAGCCAGTACAATCATCAGGAGATCCATCTCAACATCTTTCACATGCTATTCATAAGCAGGTGGAGTGGCAGGGGAAAAGGGTAAAACAGTATGGATATGTTGGTTACAGCATGAATCCTTCCCTTGAACAACTCAGGATGCCAAACTGTGAAGCAGCACGCAAAGTTAGTGTGTACATTGTGGAAATCCCTGTCCTTTATTGGAGTTTACACAGGAATGATACACACTTTACACCAGCTCAGGCTGAGTGTGTTTTTTTGCGCTGGAAGCTCCCACTGCGACATAGCTGAATGTCAAACAGAATGCTGAAAGCACAAAGAAACAGAAAGCAGGCTTCCATCATGTGCACCACAAGTGTGAAGCTCCTCCACTGGTAATAAAAGCCCTCCATGATCAAAGCATGTTTGTAGAGAAATTAATGGAAAACACTGCAAGCAAATACGCTTGCGTAGTTGCAGCATGTGACTTTTTAAGATTCCCTGAAAGGGGCTGGAATATATATTTTAATATTTCCATGTTTTTTTTCACATCTGCCATTACTGGGCAAATTCTTTAATCATTTAACAGACAAGGGATTAATTGTTTAATTGACAACAGCTGTAGAACTCGTAGCACACAACAGGATGTGCTTTATTTATTATTTGGTCACGGCTTCAAAGGGGTAACACATAATCCCTGCACTATGTGTAGTAAACTCCGACTATACGTCTAGACACACAGTCTAAGTGATGCCCCCATATCAGTGTGGTCGAAGTCTTGGTGTCACAAGCTACTGAAGACCTCAAGGCACTGCAATATCAAAAGAAGTCAGCTATAGCTATGCAATGCCATTTTCAAATAGGAACAGAGCTCAGCCAATTTTAAAGAATACCTGTGTTTTTTTGTAAATTTAAATGAGCCAAAGAAATTGATAAGTTAACCAAACATATAACTTGTATTGGGCATGTGCATCTATCTATCTATCTCAAATAAACTGTATGTCTGAAATCTAATCAGTTTACATGCATGAATTCACTGGGTCTTCGTGTTACACATGTTCAAGTTACCGAAGACACATTTTTTAGCTTATTTATTTTACTGTATTTTCTTCACAACTTACTGTGGAGTCAACCTGACCTGCATTCCCCCATTCTGGCATTTATTCGTAAAACAGATCCAGTAATTCAGTAATTTAAAAGAAAAACATTTTGTGTTGTATTAATAAAAGATAATAAAATAATCCACCCATCTTGCAAACAATGATAAATCCTGGGCTACTGCAAGCCTGGACTGGACAAGCAAAATGAAATAAATAAATAAATGTTTTACATTCATTTATTAATGAATTTTTTAATGCAATATTTTTAACAGCAAATAAAACCCTAAATAAATCATGACAATTCAGTATTATTGAATGCAATTATGGATTTAACTTTAAAATTTACCTTCAGAGTTCCTGTGCCATTTGTGTATGTAAGCTGAGAATCCATTGTATTAGTAAAGATATTCTTAGTGAGCTTGATTTTCTTTTTTCTCAAGTACATCAGCATCTCCCCTTGTGGAATTTGAAACTGCAGCTTTTTGACCAACAGTCGTGGGCCAGCTGGGCACATGCCCATGTGTCGAGAGGTAGGTGAGAAACCCTTGTGGCCCTCAAATGAGGGTAGAGTTTCACTTGACAGTGACAGTCAACAAGCATGACCAATGTCATAATGGTACAACACCGAGCCTGGATGCCCAAGATCCACACCCACATTTCCATTGCCGCAGGTAACAATGGAGAATGTAACAGTGGTGGTATTTGAACATCACCCTTAATGTACTGCTAATCAGGCTTTCAGCGGATGGTTTTGAGATGTACATAATATCAATGTCAGTAAGTCTGAACCAGAAAAACACTAGCATTATGACCTTTGAACCCCTGAGCTTTAATTCAATTTGCCTCGGCAGTTTTAGTAAAGGGTTTAAGCACAGCTGCCCCTGTCATTACAGGTTGCTTGGGTGATCTTCTGTCTTACTTTCTCACATATTACCAGGAGAGGGGGGGGGGGGGCTACATGGGGGTTGGTGACCACTCAAGAATGTGTTCATCACACTATGAGTGACTCCAGGTCAATATTGAAAAAAAACACTCCTTCACGCATTCCCAACACCCCAACATCTGAAGGTGCTTGCAAATTAATCTGCCACATTAATTATTGACACAGAATTTAATTTGAAATCCAACCAGTCACTAAAGCAGAGGCCCTGCTTTAAATAATTTATACCAGCCATGTGGGTATAATCATATTGCTATTGACTGATATTCAAAAACGTAGGGCAGCCCAGCATAACTTATGGCATATAGATGTTGCAGCCTCTTATATCATTTCTGATAGACATGTTCCTGCGGAAAAGAAGTGCACAACTCAAAGCACCGAACATAACAGCATTTTCAATACTCTTCAAAGGGGAGCATGTTGGCAGTTTGGTTATTAGTCAAGCGTCTGCCACGTTTACACTTATCTTTATTCAATGGACGAGTTTCTCCAAAACAATATACAACTCAGAGTAAAAGAAGTGTATTTCATAACAGATAAAGAGCTTTAGACACAGACGCATGATCATCAAACATAGTTGGTATTGAATAGCCTGTAGAAATTGAACGAAACACAAATGTGAGCATAAGAGATGATGTGAATTCACTGAGCACTTAGGAGATCAGGACAGACGTGGAGGTAAAAGAGACGCACTGAGATCCTTATTAAATGCTGGAAGCAGTTCAGCAGTTGTGAGGGGAGAGGGAGCTCATCTCATCACAGTGGAGGCAAAACCTACAGATTTCAGAAATAAACATACCAAGTAACCAGAGGCAGAGGTGCAAAGCAATCTTGTTGGAGTGTTGTCATTTATCCATATTGAAGATCGACATTTATCCACCTAAAAAAGCATGCAAAATACAAGTGTACCACACGTAGGTATCAAGGTCTCTAAATAACATCAGTCCTAACTGTAGCTCTAAAGGACACTAAACACAACAGAGTACTGTAATGACACAGCCCTACATAATAAGTGATGTTTATATGCATATTTATATTGTTCATTTTCTGGTGACTGTGTCCAAAGCATTAACCATAAAATCAAAGCAACTGGTATTCAGATGTTAAATCACTGACCCCAGGAGTTATAATAAGGGAGAAAGCAAGCAGTAAAGTCTTACAATGATTTGTTGTAAAGAAATGAAATATTAATGGATGATCAGCAGAAAAACAGATTCTTTTCTGATATTCTTTTCAGTCTTGTATGTTTGGCCCGTGTGAAGCCCAAGTACACCTTAAATGTGGCTTGGCGGACAGTCAAGGCACAAAAATGAAAAATTGACCGTTGTTAGAGAGCTTCAGCAAGCAGTGACTGGCTTTTAATGAGTAAAAGGCCAGTTACCGATTACCACTTAACTGTCTTACATCAGTGCCCAGACAGACAGACACACACACACACACACACACACACCCTCAATCAGTTTAGCAAAAAAAAGTTTTTAGCAAAATAATCTTTAAAAAAAGAACCAGAAGCTTCTCATTCTCTACAAGGGTACTGAGTTGGGGCTACAGGCCCTGTCCAGTATAACGCAGCTGCCCTGAGTTCCTCCTGAAATCACTGGCATGCATGCGACTGTTCTCTGACACAACAATTTTTGCATGTATGACAGGTTAGTGTGAATTAATGCTGCTACTCAGACTGCAACACCAAACATCTAAATATAACCATACAGATACTGCTGATGTTCACAGATTTTAAAATTTCGGTACCTTTTTGTTCTTTTGTGGGAATCATCATCTATGATAAGATAGGATAGAACTTTATTAACCCCCTGCAGGGAAATTTACCCATACAGCAGCTGGACACAGGGGACACATAATAAAGAACAAAATAAATAAATAAATATCAATAATACATAGCAGAAGACAATTTCCACAAATGAGATCTAAAAGAAATGGTTGACAGATCCTTGTGTGGCATTATAGCGGTAGATGGCTGTTAGTAGGAAGGACCCCCAGAAGCACTTCTTAGTGCATCTAAGTTGAATAAATTAGGTCAAATTTAGGTTAAATTCTTCAGAAATTACTTGACATATTACTGAATATATCTACTATATTAGGTACAGAACAATGGAGCAGACCTACATCTGTTGATCACAGACTCACATGAGATAGTATCTATTAATCTTTTATCTGATTTTATTGTCAAGCAATGGGATGGGTCAAGCTGAAGGACCGAGGCATAGATATTTCAAAACCAAACAGTTACAAGTTACTGAATACTGAGGCAGCAGGTGCAACTCATGTTTGAATCCCACCGTCTGCTGCAGTTCCCTTGATCAAGGTACTTACCCTGAAATGATGCTGTAAAAATTACCCAGCTGTATAAATGGGTAAATTATTGTAAGTAGCTTAACATTGCAAGTCAATTTGAAGAGAGAAAAAAAAACTGTAAAAAAAAAAAAAAAAAACTGTAAAAATCATTTCACTGATCAAAGTGCTCTCATGTTAGCAGTGGCCAGAAAACTAGCATTCAGCCCCTCTTTGACCACCCATCCTTTTCCCATTTCAGTAATAACAGTGCCAGCATCTGATACGCTATGTGTCCATTTGCTCAAACCATAATGTGTAAACTCAGACAGCAGTAAACTGTTCATATGGAAGTATTCTTTTCCATTTCTGCTTGTGTGTGTGTGTGTGTGTGTGTGTGAGAGTGCTGATGAAGATGAAAGATATATGTTAAGCAGTGAACAGTGTGCACATTCTATTATTCAAAGTGGAAAAAAAGAGACACATCATTAAAATAAAGGGCCACCACCAGGTCAGCCACTTACACCCACCGCAAATCACAATGGCAGATTTACTAAATTATTGAGTCCAACTGAACTTATTCCGAACTGCAGGGCCCGCCATGTAATCTAATAGATGTTGTATTGCTTACGGTAGTGAACTAAAAGACAGCTCTTTTCAATAGCAACAATGGGGTAGATGAATGGGGCTCAGCCTTCTGAAGGACAGCTAAACTTAATTAGAGAGAGTTAAAAGGTTTTGGATGGTATTGAGCTGCACTTCGAGGCCACAGACATGCAGGGATTTCAATGGCTCCTGTCTAAGTGGTGTGCTCGCGTCATGCAAGTCTTCCACAGTTCTCCATTTCATTTATTTTGAAAAGCAACCCCCTCCAACCCAACTCCTGGCTAAAAATGTTATTAATAAAAGCTGCCAGACCAGAGGGAAAAGGGGTGTGGAGATTTACGCCGAGCTCAACTGGGCTCGCTGGCTACACACACTGGGGCCAGTGCATCCACATCACATTACATCTCCCCTTCTCCACACGGCAATACCGATTCCATCAGTATGGGAGAATAGTTTTCCAAAGCTCCCTCTGCCTGCCATGCCACATGTACACTGTGTCTGCTGATACATTTGCCTGAAAAAAGATGCGAAAACCATAACACAGAGGAAAATAACACAACAGCACAGTGCATTACCCCAGGGATTAAATGGTAAATATTGCGGGATAATGTGGTCATTTGTTCCGCTGTAATTGCTTGATCGCTATTTATTTATGGTCACAAGCCCTGGCGCACACAAATACGCACACATACATACACACAGACCATGAAGGGACACGCGTATAAGAGCACCAAGAGAAACAAGAGCAGAAATAA
Source organism: Arapaima gigas (assembly GCA_900497675.1). Classification (NCBI taxonomy): domain Eukaryota; kingdom Metazoa; phylum Chordata; class Actinopteri; order Osteoglossiformes; family Osteoglossidae; genus Arapaima; species Arapaima gigas. The sequence continues at coordinate 318,440 of UFQX01000095.1, read as the reverse complement.
ATCACATGTGAACAGTGTGTGTGGATTAATGCTCTGCACTCCTCAGTGCAAAGGCAGTGCTGTGCTCCTCAATGAGTTTCTCCACCACTGGTTGAGAAGCTGAACAGTTGCATCATATACTTTGCTCACGTTTTGTTGTGCTTGCAAAGGTTGTGTGTTCCTTTGTATCTGTGCAATTTACACATATTTACTAATTGTAGAAAGAGGTGCAATGAGGTATATGTATATGCAACAAGTAAATGCTGCTGTTATACCTGTGTCAATACCTTATGTGTGTTAAAAAACTGTAATACTCCCTACACCAATCGTAATTCAAAAGGTTATAAACAAATACAGATAAATACTGGCTTTGTCCACCTTTGAGATGTAGAACTTTATGATGTAAAGGACGGCTGTGGCTCCATGGCAGCCCTGGAACCCTAACGTGGCACAATGCTATAATGCGGTGCTACCCTCATACAGCACGAGGAAGCCATCCTCTCCTTGGACAGCCTCCCAGGAGTCCTTCAAGATGCCCAGATAGGGCAGTAATGGAGCCCCCTACTACCTCCACCCCCATTCCAGCCCCTTCCTGTCCCATCACCTAATGACCGGCAACCCAAATGCCTCTGCTGAGAGATGTTAAGCACAGAAAGCTCTGCTCAGAGGAAGGCTTTTAGACATCATAGATCTGTTTAAAATAGTTCAAATGAATTACTTTGCATTGAGTAAAACAATACATTTTCCAATAATGTTTTTTTAGTCGCATCATATTAACTCTGGGAAAACAGGATGTGATGTGAGGTTACTGTAAGACGCTACTGTCCCAGCCAAGCGGAAAGGGTCCGGTTAACACACGGACGGGGGTGTCCTGTCCCGTGCCACCGTACTGGGCGGTCTGGGGAACACAGCCCAGTCATCTTGTTCGCTTTCTGTTACACCAGTACTGCTAAGCAATGCTTATCATTTCATGCACAAGAGCAGAAAACCCACCAGGTTAGACCTGCTTAGAATTAAATATGACTGTCCTGAAATGTGCAGAGGTTCTCTCACCTTTGTGTGCGCTGTACACTCTCACCTCAGTCCTCCAACAGGGTAAAGAGAAACATCGGCAAGCTAATTTCAAGACGACGACTAACAAATTCTTCTAATTTATTATTTAGTACTTTGCGTTTTAATCATTGAAGTGCTTGTATAGCCTTTGTAGGTCAAACCCGTTTAAATAAATTGCTCAGATCTATTTTAACTATGTATATTTAATCCACAATGGAGTGTGCTGACAACTGTGGCCTTCTGGGTTATAGTCTTTGTCTCTTCCACGAGGGCAGAACTTCAACAAAGAAGGAGCTAGGGAAGGTCATTTCCATGAGAGAAAACACTGCTTTCTAAAAATGTTTCCTGTAAGTTCAAAGCTGTGATTAATTGTAAGCAGTTGGCTGAAAGCATGGATTTAAAGCCAAGGCGAATGAACTTTTCTGAACTTCCAATAGTTTTCCCAGCAAAGACACTAGCCCTGGTCTGAATGTGAAGGCTGGAACTTCACTAAATGCTCTGGGTTACAGTGTGTCAATATCAGTAAGGCCACAGTGACTGTGAATTACCGCACGGTGTGTTCCAAACAGATAAACACCTTTGTGTTACATGCTACGCATGGTGAGAGTCCATGCATCACGTTGCTCAAATGTACATTATATCGAAGTAATGAATCAGCTCCTTTTGTACGTTCCACACATCAGACCATATTGACACCATTTGTACACTCAGATGCTGTTTCATAAGAAACTGCCTGGGATTCAAAATTTGTACATGCTAATCTAAATCATATGTTAAAAAAAAAAAAACACACACACACAACACCCGGCACATAAGAGTGTGTGGTGTATTTTTCCCTCCAAAAACCAGCCCTCAAGATCCACAGAATCCATGTAGCCCTTAATAGCATACATAATCATTTATCAAGAGATTTAAAATATTCATAGATATTAAATTAATCATTTATAGAAGATCTTTAAATTAAAGGGTGTCCTTGAAGTTTCAGATGTAAGGAATATCCTTAGCAAAGAAAAATCCCCTGTGGACATTTTATATCTCCAGCTAACATCACTTCAACTGCAATTGTTATATGAATATTCAACTTTGATTCAGGCGGTGTTTTTCACAAAAGGGAGGGTGACTACAAGACTGAGGACAAATGTCACCATAAAATCCCACAACTGCTGATGTCATAATCAAAATCTTGTAAAAGCATAAACACAGTGGGTTAATATAATAAAGTTGGAAAATGAAACATGGAAGTGATATGAGTTGAACTGAGACTTGATGCCAGAACCTCAGTGAGGCAGTCTCCTCCTTTGACAAAAAGGACTTCAGGGCTCACAGGTCACCACAGGCATTCTGTTGGTTTTGTGGTCAGGGTTGGAGGAACAAGGCAAAGACCTTGGAAAGGCTGCTGGCCCTGCTCCTGGGAGACTGATTTTCTAACTTGGTGCAGTAAGAGATAGAAGAAAAGCCCTTGATTCAGGCCGAGAAGCGTGGACCATCAAAGCAAGCGGTTCACTGCCTTGCAAGGGAGTCCGAGTTTTCTGGTACTATTAGCAGCTTTGGGTGTCCATTCCTTATCCTAAGCCCTTGATGTGGTGTAGCATTGTGCTCAGCATCTACATGAGTGCTTTCTTTTCGTTCTGCCATCCATTACCTCGGTGAACAAATTAAATCTGACAAAATTTTATAACTTCTGGAAATTTCCCCCATCATGCTCAGAAAAACTGTGCATTATTGTCAACCACATAGAAAGTCACCTGCTCTTCACTGTGAGGGATACATTTTTATTAAGGAATTGTTTTATATCTAGTTCAACTGAATAGCTGCTTTACTTTGTTAAATGGTGGTCTCAGTTCTAGGAGCAAAAACTTCCTTATATGGTATTTTGCAGCTCTGGGTAAAAACCTGGTTGTAAATACCTTCTGGAGTCTCAGTACTGATCAGGTTACATCCTTTGTCTCCAGCATCCTGGCAGGAAGTTAGGTGAGATGACCTCTCCATATACCTGTTTTGGTTGATCATTGTAAAGGGTACTTAATGCTCATTGGCCTGGTTTCTACTGGGTGTTATTGTTCTGGCACCATATAAAAACTGTTACCCAAAGGCAGGGGAATTGAATCTTCTGCCGTCTTGGTAGTGGTGCCACCACTAACAAGGTGTACTATGTTAAACTCTTGGTTGTGCTTTACAATTAAATTATAAAATAGAATGGTTTGGTTTGTTGTTTTTTGTTTTAATGAAATCTTTCCACATCATAACGTGTGGAATATGGCTTGTGGATGGAAGTTAGCATGTGCACAGGTGCCTGGGTGCTCCTGGGGTTATGGGTTTAGGGCTGATTAATTTCTGCAGTGGATAAACCTGACCTCTACAGGAGAAACAAGGCAGGCTCATAATTTAATTTCTGTCCAAGAATTTCTGCTAGGCAAGAGGATTCTTCTGAGACAGTACAGGAAAGGTGATCACACAAATATTTTAATTTATAAAATGGTTGGTGAAAACACCATTCAACAAACAATCAGTTATGATTCTAATTTATTTGTGATAACTGAAATAAAAAGAGAATGAAAGAAAAAAATGTTAGTGAGATGGAAAGCAAACAACACAGTCATCCCAGAAAAGGGTCCCCCGTGGTCCCCAAACCTTGTGCGTAGTCTCACAGAGGGCACCAACTGTATCAGGGGAAAGATGTGGCGGCACACAGGGGTGTGCTATCTAGCCACACTGCCCACGGCTCTTTAGCACATGCCACCATCTGACAAAGTCTGGACATACAGATGGTCTTGTACAAAAGACACTTGGCAGCAGGTAGCACAGCTTCTCCATCTCTGCCCCCACCTTCTTGCTGCAACACATACGGTGCCCTACCCACTTGGCCACATCCATAATGCAGACACCTCTGCCTCATGGCTTTCGTGAAAGCCCAGCATCAGATTGAGGGTAGGGCCCAAAGCAAATCACAAATCACAAATTTCAAGCTCAAATTCAGTAAACCCCTTTTTCCATAGTTCTTTAGTGTAATTCACTGATCTTTAATTACAAGCACCACCCCTCAGTTTTACCAATTTTTCTGGAGAATGAAAAATGTAGAGAGAAAACGACTCTGCCCAAAACTCTGCCATTACCCTCCTCTAAGTTTGTCTTTATTGAATCCCGTTTCCTCCATATGTCCGGCACTGCAGGAATCTGAATGCTGAACAACGTCAGTTAGTCATGGGTTCCCTAATGGGTAGGATGTCACGCAGTATCCAGATTGTTTGTTAAGATTACACCACCAAGATAGTAGATAACAAAGAGATTATCCGGTTGTGGACCTACCGTATTCTGCAGTAAGCCCTTTAATAAAGAGCTTACTTTTGCATCTCATAGCTGAAGAAAACCTGTTTCCCGTTTAGCTTTGCAGACAGAGCCTAAAATCCCATTACATGTACTCTCTTGCTTTATGTATTGGGCTGAAGCAAGCAGGAGCTCATGCTCAGCGGGTATGAAGCTTATTAATTGTATTGTTTTGGTGAAACATAATGCTTGCAAAAAAAGGGATTTGATCAGATCCGTCACATTAGCTGATGCAACCTTATCAGGGGAGGCTGGTCTGAAGATAAGGGGGATGCCAGATAAGGTCCATTTTTCATAATAAAATTCAGCCTCAATTTATATTCTTATTATGACGAAGGAGATAACTGGCACTTTTCTGTGATTTAAAATGATTTTGCTTACACGGCACCTGCTGTTTGGAATCATCTAACAGACTAAAACAATACGAGGCCTGTGTAAAACCTTGCCGTACGCATTCGTGGACTGGCCAGGGGCTGAGCGTTACAGTAGATGCTGAGTTGGCACTATTGCTTCCTGTCTGATATATCTGGTGTATTAGTTTCACAGGTCTGTCCTGCACCAGCCACACAGTCAATTTCCTATGTGAACGTGTAAAGCACCACATCAGGACAGAGCAGGGCATGGTGATGTAGGCCAACCGTTAAGGAGGCAAATCGTTGCTTCATTCTCTTGTTAGTGAAGCAGGCCTTTCCAGCAGCCATCAGGAGGCAAAATCATTTTCCACTCCAATTTTAAAACACAACCTGAATGAAGATTTAAGGATATTTGTAAATGGAACAACCAAGATTAAAAAAACAAACCAGGCTTCATACTAAGCTGGAGATAGATATTCGCAAATAATGACTAACCAAATCGATTTAAGTATTTCCGAGGTGGTTATTTTCCACTCACTTTTCCCCTTGAGCCACAGGTTTTCAGTGCTACAAAGATTCATATGTGGAAACTGCGAAATGGAAAAAATGTCCCTACCAGTGCACATTATGTAAATGTACAATTTAGAAGTAACTGAAAATAAAAAGCAAAGCTCTGCTTCAGATGGGAGAATCAAAGACACAAGGAAAAAAAAAAAACAACAAAAGTGCACCTTGTGTAATGTATGCTTCCACTTCTTCTAAAGGAGCAGATAAGTTCATGATTGATTCACCTCCACTGTCATGGCAAGCTGGTTTGACGAGGTCAGATGCAGCATGGAGCGGAACGGCAGCTATCGCGTGTGGCGTCCCGCCGCTCTCCAATGTGCCGCCTCTTGCCATGAGGAGGGGACACAATGAACGTACGTCAGACCTATGCTATTTATCACACTGTGCTGTGATGGATAACAGAGACATCCAGGATGAAAAGGAACGCCACGCAAAACACGCAGCAGCCAAATGGTAAGCATATATATTACACCCATTTAATCATCCCCAAGACTGCTGGGGGAGATGTGGAGTTTCCTGACTCTTCACTTCGTTGTCACGGGAGGGTGTGAAGGGGGAGTGAAGCTAAGCGGAACAGCCATGCTAGGAGTCCCATCGGTTCATCCTAGAGAAAGACAGATTCATGTACTGCCTGAGCCCAGTGAAGTGGACCAAGGCCTAGTCTGTAATCCAGGGTCACTGAAAGCCACACGAGTCACACTGTCACAGGCAGCTGTGAAATCTGTGTGAGTCCCTATAGCAGGGGTAGTCACTTCTGACCACGTCAATCAGTCCACGAACCACCAGACTCAACTTACACCTTTAACTACATGCATGGGTTTTTAGTGAATTAAGGAGGGCTGGAAACCTGCTGGGAATGGCACTGCAAGCCTGCTGTTGAATATCCCTGCCCTGAATGTAATAATTTCTTTCTTGAGACAATCATAGTATTAACACTAAACAAGCAAAAGAAGAGGAGAACATCATTGTTTCTGATACAACGGCTACCGGTTCATTCTCTTTCTTCATAAAAGAAGTGGGGAAAGGTGTGCACATTACACAGCAAAAGATTGAGGCTCACACCTTAATTCCGTATCTGCGGAATCTGAGAGAAGACCACATCCGAGATGAAAAAGACGAGCGGCAGATCACAACCCTAGCTAGGGGAGCACTGTGCCCATAGCTTTCACAGTATGCACCTGAAAACAGAGCTGGAGTGAAGAAAAAGGATAAACACATAGTGGTCTCAGACACAGGGCACATGCCTTAGCGGTCGTGCTCTGTCCATGCAGAGTGTAGACGGAAGGCATTCAGATTTTGCAGGTCACACATTAGCACTGTTCAGTGCAAAGCCTTCAAAGTTCATCACTTATACTAGTCTGGGCCTACGGGGGCACGTCCACAGCTGCACCAGAGCAAATCTTCTCACCATCGATGGGCCAAACTGATATTAAAAATTTAAAATATAAGTAGGGTGTCTTTATTAAACACATTTTTAAGTTCAGGGCACCGGCAGCTCCTTGTGCTTTCGGGGTGCTAATGGCTGAGGAGGATGGGAGCAGATCAAAGCGAGGGCAGTGACAGGTAGAGGGGTGCTTGCGGGGTGGCTGGCGCATGGTGTGAGGAGACACTCTCAATAAAGGAAAGCAAGGCCCCCCTTTTATGTTTCTTTCATGAGCGCGTCTCCTCAAAGAGAGAGCGGCGAAGCCCCGCTCGCCTCATATTCTAATGCACACGGCGGGCCGGCTTGCTCCTTCGCCAGGATTCAATAAGGCTCCTGAGTTATAAATATACATGCCATGTATGTAAATCACATTTCCTGCTCAATTTTGTTTGTTTTCCTACACTTGTTCCACACAGACAGCTTTCTAAAGTTTCATTCATTCTCGTGCTCTTTGTATCTCCTCTTATTAAAACAGCTTCAAAAACGATTTTAAAATTTTCCCATCGCGGCTATGCTGCGGTAGAAATGCAAATTCATTTTTGAGAGGAAATTCACATTTTGGAACAAATTAAAGTACCAAAAGTACCGACATATAAAAGTTGCAGAAGACTGAGCCAAAATTTAAAGTGCAATATGATTATTGTTGAGATTATTAAAGCAGTAAAGGCATAACTTTTTCTGCATTTAAATCACAAATGCCAAGTTGATCACTACAGCCTTGGACTTAGGCTAGGAAACAATTATTTATTGTTTGTACGTCATCAAACATAAGAAGGACTTAGGTAATAAATTAAAGCCCTGCGTTGCTACACCAGTTACAAAGCGTGAGGTTTCACACTCGGTCCTGCTGAGGCATCAGAGTACGGCCCCGGAACACAAGCTATGACAAAGGGAGGTGGCCCAGGTTAAAAATTCTACCCCTTGCGTATTGCATTAGTCTTTTTGGCAGGCAGCTTGTGGCCACCTCTTCACCTCCAGCTCAACGGGGAAGGTGCAGTCAGGGACATAGCAGCCAGTTGAAAAATGAGGATGCCACCCAGTTGCTGCAAGGTTAGCACACCTACTAATCGTGTGGCCGTGCTTTCAGCAAGTAGATACTAAGGCCCTCTGGCCTGCCCCCTCCGATCGCCCTCCACTGGTGGCACGAGGTCAGGCAGGTGGGCGTTCTACATGGCTGCAATGGATTCCTGTGTCAGAGGTACAGTGAAGGCTTTTTTTTAACGCTAATTCTTTGTCTTTGTGACTCGGGGCAGTATACATAGGTTTTTATGTCAGAATAGCCTTCACTTTAGAGTATCGTTCTTTCATTCGTTCCATTCTAGTCTGCTTTATTTAGGTAACAAATAACATGAAGATAATGGTTAAAAATATATATTAAAATCCAGGAGTGTAGTTAACTTAAATATACAGATGGCACCTAGCAGGATTATAAATTATTCCACATACTGAGTAAATTACTTTAACTTCTCAAAATATATTCAAAATACAAAACACATTGAAGTGATAACAAAACTGAAATAAACCAGTGCTTAAATGCTGTAGATATACTCTAATAAAAAAGGAAACTGTTTACTTGGTACCATCAAGTAAAATTTCAGCTCAAAATGGGACACAAATGAGAACACGGTCTGGTTTAGATTTCAGGAGATCTGACCATTTGCCAGATCTAGAGCTTGTATGGTCCTGTATATTATGGGAATATGTGCACATCCCAAGCTGTTAAAACACACAGATGAATTTAGCCCAGACACATATAACAGGGAGCCCCAGTGTGCTTGGACAGTGCAGGAAGGAATGAGAGGAGGAATAAGATGTGCAATTGGTACCCAATGTGACAGAAATGATAAGCTATTCCAGCAAGACGAGCGATGAGCACAGAGTGGTTATTTTTCCAGAGATGAAACAAGAGGCTTGCATGAAGAAGCCATTATCTGACATATTTATGATGTTTTTATTGCTATTTGCCTACAGAGGCCTGAAGCCTGGTGGAACAGGGAAAACGTCTCCCTGCTGGGCCTTTGTGAGGCCAGCCAGGAGATGCCAAAAATGCTGACATACACTTGTTGGCCACTCAGAAATGCTTTCATTGAACAAAGGGGAATACATACCAGTCACACTACCTTCTGATAGCTCTACAATGAACTGGATTGCTACCTATAAAAAAATCACAGATGGACTAAACAAAAGCAAACAACAAGCATTTATGATTCACTAAACACTATATGACATATTTCACAATTCTGTTTATTAGATTTCCTCTGTAATCCAGACCACACTTTGACTTCCTGGAAAGCCAACACTTTTTAGCAAAACACTGAAATAGCACTATTTTAAATTGAATTTATATACATTACAATTTACATAATTCCTTAAAAATACAGGGGTTGATTAAAAAAGCTGCGAATTTCACTCACTTCTATGAATTAAAAAAAACTTAGTATTTTTTGAACACCCCTCATAGATCCCGATCATCCATGTCTCTTTAGAAAACAATTTTTCCAACAATAAAAAGCTTCACAAATAACCCTACAAATACATCGAGGCTGACTGAAGAATTAAAAGGAAACAAAGTGATAAATTAGACTGAGCCATACAAAGGTCAGGATGTTAACTAGAGGCGGTGCAAACCAGACCAGGCGGCCACTTTCCTGTGTCTGCCTGGGCAAGACTGAGGTGTAACTGCCACTTATTCACTAACTCACTATAATGTTCAGTACACTAAACTGAAGCTCTAATCCTCTCCACTCAGATTCAGACAAGTTCTGTCAGCAGGTTCTCTGTCCATTCTTACAGCCATTGATACCAAATACTCTTTTTCTTTAATGAAGAGCAGATGGTTTGCAGAGGTGAAGAAATGAAAAACAGGCTTCCAAAAAAAGAAAAAAGAACACTCGTCTACTATAATAAAACAAGATATTATTCATCAGCTTTAATTATGTTTTGCAGCACAGATACACTGTGTACACATCAGCACTGATACTGTCCACTGGGTCCCCATTCAAACACACTGTGTACACATCAGCACTGATACTGTCCACTGGGTCCCCATTCAAACGCACTGTGTACACACATCCACTGATACTGTCCAGTGTGCTGCCATTCAAACACACTGCGTACACATCAGCACTGATACTGTCCACTGCACCCACATTCAAACACAGTGTAAAAATTGCCACCAATATTGTCCACTGTACCCACATTCAACCACACTGTGTACACACAGCCACCAACAGGCCACTGAGTCTCTGTTCAGACACTGTCTACACATCACTATCAATACTGTTCAATGAGTCTCCCTTCATGCACACTGTCTACACATTATCACTGATATGGTCCATTCCGTCCCGTCTTGGAATGTGGCTGGTTGGGCACTGACACACCAACCATGGAAAAAGGAGTGAGGCTTGCAGGGATCTAATCGAGCTGATGTCAGCAACTGTTTCCATATCTAATCTGAACGTGTGGTCGGCTAAGCAGTGTTGAAGATAAGGGTGCTCAAAACTGAAGCAGAAGTCATATCGGAAATGATTCACCACAGCCACAGATGGAAATGATTCACCACATGCTCAGGTCTCATCACGCTCAGGAGCCTATATGGCTGCCTCTATGCAACAGTGCCAACCAGGGGAAAAAAGCAGAAAGCTTTAATACATTTCAGACAGTACCTCTGTTTTGGACTTAATCTAAAGATCATCTCACAAAAAGCAACAATCATCTATCAATACAGCGTCGCCCATGTTCTGCAGAGACTTACAGGTACAAGAATGCGCTAAATTTCTAATGGAAGCAACATCACAAAAACAACATCCTTTCCACAGGTGAGTGGAAAAGTGCGAGTCAAAATAATGCTTGAGGGCAGCAGAACCATAGGTCTCAAAACCTTTGCCTGAATAGGCACAAGGACCTGGCTTTGAATATTTTTCCCCAAACGAATGAGAAGTGCCAGCCTACATCATCCATGATCAGCTTTTGTGGTCCAGTTAAAATATCAGCAAACATACACTGTGTAGATTTCCATTCCCATCACAGGATAAAGAAGGGTGATGACAAGGAAAGGCATAGACAGATCTCCCTAAGGAAGGCTGAATTTCAGCCTCAGCGATTTGACCCTTCTCCTTCTCAATTTTGGTAGGTGACGTTGCAGGTTCAGATGGAGGATTACTGGGACCCCTGTATTCCCTCAGCTATTCCATACCAGCACAAAATACTAAAGAGTTTTACAATGTATGAATGTAGTGACAGAAAGCAAGAGCAAGAACTTGGACTCTAAGTCAAATGTCTCTTCAATTACAACACAAATGTTGTGATGGAAGAGGTTCTTGGGAGGATGTCAGCTGGATTCCCAAAGTCAAAATGTGACTATGGAAAATGGACAAATGTACATACATTTTATAACTACACCAGGATCACTGCATCTTTTTAGTTTCACCATTTTTAATCTATTCATGAACTGGCAAAACAAGCAGATATCAAGATCGTGGTGAGCATCTGAATTTCCTTCCTTTGTCCCTGAGTTCCTTTTTCATTTTGGGAAACTTGCTTCAGTGTTTGACAATGATAAGCCTCAACCCAGAGCAGAGACACAACAAATTGTTTCAGGACCAGAATACAGAGAGTTTAGTTTCACTGTGTACCACATGAAATGCTTTTTAATATAGAATTGAACAGGTAAGCCTCCCATTACTGTGCTTTGCGTGTCCCATTAGACTAACAAATGTGCTGAATGCTTCCAAAAGGCTTTTTTCTAAAAAAAAAAAAACTTTTTTGCCATTTTCTGTAATGATGTAGAGAGTCCAGGCAGGTCTCAGCTGTGACCTACTCGTGAAACCCCTGAAGTGAGTCAGACCCCAGCTGAAGTGGGCCAGGGACCCAGTATCAGAAAAAGGCCAACTACATAGAACCTGCTAATGCTAGCCACTGGCAAAATGTCAAACACTTCAACTGTCGAATTTGTTTAGACAATGTAAAAAAATTGAAATGAATAATTTTAGCTAAGGTCTGACATTTTATAAGTTGCTTATTGTGCACTTAAGTCCAAAACATTACACTGAAACAAACTAACATGAAACATGACATTCAACTATCCGTCCGTCATCCATAATCACTTGTCCTCATCAGGGTTGAGGCAGTCTGGAGATCTCCGAATCCCTGGGTGCTAAGCTAGGAGATCGGTCCCTAACTGGAACACCAATTGAAATGTGTCATTCTAAAAAGAAACTTCAATTATTATGAGGCTTATTGATTCACAGATATAAAATCACAAACATCCAGTATGCATACTGAATGGCATGAAGTTGTGAGAACTATCTCCTGGGTTTCTGAGGAAAAGAAATTAGATGTTAAAACAATCACTACCTCATGTAATAATGAACTTTGGAGGAGGTGTGAAAGTAGTAGAATATCATATGCACTCCCTGGAATTGTACACCAGGATTGGAGTCTCAGCTTTTATTTTCCTCAACAACACAGTTCCACCTACAAACACAGGGGCACATGAAGCACACAGTGAAAATAATATGAATACAAATGTATTTACTGACACACAATTCAGTCTTGCTGTGAGTGATGTCAATCCAGTGTCTCAACAAAGAGGTAAAGTAGCAGTGGAAAACAAGTACGACAAACCAGTTGGTTGTCATTTTCAGTTGCTAAAATAAGTTTAAAATTAACACCAAAAAATTCTAATATTTTTGAACTTCTACACTTACTTACTCATCACCCATAATTGCTTACTCCAAGGCAGGATTGTGATGATCCAAAGCTTATCCTTGAAGCACAGGGCTCTAGACTAGTCAGGAAACATCTGGGACATGATGCCAGTTCATCTCAGGGTAGCCACACACAAACAATTCAGGCAATTTAGAAGCACCAGATTAACTGAAACATGTCTACAGAGTTTGAGCGGAAACCAGGAGGAAATCCATGCAAATTTCACACAGACTGGACAGGCATCAAACCTATGTTCAATCACGCAACCTAGGCACCGTGAAGCTCTCACACTACCAGCGTGGGCCATTGTGCCACGTCTCAATTTCAAATACAGTTTAATTTTGACAGAAAAAAAAGAAGACATACTGTTTGCGTGTGGTGAAATGACACAATGCTGGGAAATAGACCTACTGCCCGGACACTGTGCTGAATGTGTCCTGACTACAGTTGGTGTGACGCATAGCCATCACCACACCACCAAGCTGTTTGAATGGAGCCACTGAGACGCCACCCATGCTGCAGCTGCGAGACCTTAGCAGAGCAACTCTTTTGTATCCACGGGAACTGTTCAGTGGTAAACTAGTCCACTTTAAGGTTTGGTATTGTTTTTCTTCCTTTTCTTTAATTGCCTTGTAGATGTACTGTCAATTTACTCACTCCTGCGTATGTACCATTCCTGTGTTATGTGTGACCCCAAGCAATTTCCTTTCGGGATAAATAAAGTGTTTAACTTTGTTTTTGAAGCAGTTCGGTTTGCTGCAAAAAGGTAAAGTTTGTCTGTGCTGCAATTTCTGAAATACGTTTTTAGTGCCACGCCTTCCAGAGTCAACTCACAATGTGCACAGTGTTATTTCATTCAATAATGTTATTTAATATGACCCCCTGTGAAACTTCCTTTCTAATGCCGCCTCCTGACTGAGCCGAAACTGTATGTCTACATTTGTTTGTGTGCGTGTGCGCAGCTCAGCTTTGACTGTAGAATCCAGCACAGCTGCATTCCTCAATGGAGGGATTACACCACAATGGGTCTCATCTGATAATGTGCTCTCCAGTGGGCTCACATCTGCTCCCCTGCCTTCAGTGTCATTAATTTTTAAAGGTGGATTCCAGATTGCTCCTCTTTCTTTCTGCACCTAGTAGTCAGGAGAAGAGCTCGACTTTTTCAGCTACATGGCCTTTGACATGCAGCCATGGCAGCACATCTTAAACCACCAACCAGACAGACCAGATCAGACAGCTGTCGCACTCACAGAGCCAAATGAGGACACGGAGAGCCACTTAAAGCCATGGTTTTCCGGCTTATGCGACCGCACCGCTGGCATCTTGGCTATCAGGGCAAGACAAGTCCTCACCCTTCCAAGGCAGGCATCCCAGAGGTTGAGCAGAGCGACGTGGCATCAGCCCTCCGTTTACCCTCCTTGGTAGTTAATCATTCTTACCCCAGAGGGCTAGAGGAGAGGGAGCTTACTGAGGGGCAGTGGGAAGGGGGATTCTGGGAGAGCAGAAGGGTTAATAGTTCAGGCAAGATAGGACTGGCACCAGCAAGATATAATAATACACTTGGCAGCCTATTCTGTGTCAACCCTTAATTCCCCCAGGGAAGGAAGGACACTACCTAATCTGTATTCAGTCCTGACATTGTCCACATCTGATATGGAACATTAGCCACTAACTCTCTCTATAGACTAGTAACCTTCAGTTTATATTACTTTATGTTAATAGAAAAAAATTACATACAGCATCATTTGTCATCGTTACCAGGCCTCCTTGCGCCTGATTTAAATGCATGTATTTACTCCAGAGGGGGGAGAAAGAGGCCAGAGGAGGCTTTGCATCTTCCTTGGCCTTATTGATCTCTGATCCAGGCCTTTCCCAGGGTCGGTTCCATTTTCACTGTTTGCTTTCCATGCTTTGGCTAACAGCTCTCCTCAGGAAAGAGCTTCTCTCTCTCTCACTCTCTTTTATGATGGCAAAGCGACCATGTGGAAAAAGACAGCAGCGGCCGCACCACTGCTCAGCACTGCTGAGATCTAAGTCCGCTTCCTCTGGATTTTCATTTAATGACACGCAATCAAGTCGCAATGACGCTCCAGAATATTACAATTTCTTTTCCATCCCCGGTTTGGAAGTGCACTTGTTCCATGGTAAAATGACTGGCTGCAGCAGAACATTCAGTTCAAAATGTTAAAATCCTCGCTAAATGTAGCGGAAACCAATTTGCCAGGAAAAAGGTGAGAGTGTCTTGTTAAGTGATGCAATGGGCACAGCTCTGAGTTGAGTGCAGAGGAGGATCACCGGAGCCTCTCTGTCACCTGCATCTGCAAAATCAAACTGAGACTGGTGCACACACTAACCGATCCCAGTGCATTCTGCAACAGCCAGGCCACAGGGACTCTTGGTGCTTCTTGGCAACGTGCCCCTTTCAGTAGTGCTATTCAATGGGAATGTGGCACACTATGTATCTTTGGTTTCAACTCCAATGTCAGACGTGCTCAGGGTTGCTAAACCTCACTTTCATTCTTGTTTCCAAATGTGACAAAGCTGCATGCTGCAGCCATAAAAAATAAATATATATGATCCAGTCAATACATCCATCTGTAGACTGCATCACAAAGGCCTTTCTAACCCTCCAAAATGGGGCCAGGGCTACCAGAACTCCAGCTGTGAAAGGGAAGGGTTCAAGGTTAAGAACACCTACTAAGAAAACCTACAGCAAGGAATTTAATTCACCACCAGTTAGTTTTATCAAAACTCCTCCCTGGGGGTCATTAATACTATTTGCAATCGATGTACTATTTAAAGTATCTTATTTTCAAAATACATTTATATACACAGACTGGACAGAACTAGAGGAAAACTGCAGCAGTATATCACTGGAGAATACATTTATTATTTTATACAAAGGACCAAAAATGACAGGTGCAAGGCTGTAATCGATTGAAATGATAAAATCCTTGAAATACACCGAAGGAACGCTGTCCAAAATCTCACGGCGTTTGCTGAATTCTGGGGGGATTAATCACGCTAATTGTTTTCAATCCAATTAAGAATTTATTCCCTGCCGCACTGTGCTGTAATACTCTTACAAATGTGAAATGTACCATGTTAATTGGATTTAATTTGTAATTATTTCTTCAGGAATTCAGAGGAAAAGGGATCTGTAGCGGGCGGGCTTTTAGATCAGTCCCACTGACATTTTCTTTGCAATGATTGTGGAGCTATAGACGTGAAAGAAGGCCTTATCATTCTTGATACAGGCAGCCATTCCTGTAAGCGCTGCGGACTGCTGATCAGCCCGCTGTGATCGGAAATGCCAGCTTCTGCACAACCGTACACAAAGTGTGATTTCACAAAGGAAAAGCCTTCAGTGCAGGGTGCTGCCCGCACTAGGCCAATGTGGAGCTTTTTATAAGGGAAACAACAAGTTGGTTTCAGAATAAGATCAATATCGGCAAACAAGAAGCACGCAACACTAGACAACAGTGTTGTACTTTTTGTTTTTGCCTATGTTTTTAATTTCAATCTGTTAATTGCAAAAAAACCTTTATTTACTGTAAATGTGATGATATCTATCCACAAATTTAGAAATTTAGAAATGTTATTTCTTAAGCTTTTACTCAGTCAAAGGGAGATACAAGCTTCATCGGGATAGGTAACCTTTCAGCTCCTAATAAGTACAAACTCTATAAAGAGATACATTTTAAACCATAAAAACAGAATACATTTCAAGTATATGAAAGAAAGTCCTGTGCCTGTGACATCAGTGTTAACAGGAAGGCCCATGGAGCCTCTCACCTCACCCCAACTCCACAGCAAGTACACGTCACTTCCTGCGACAGGAAGTGGCAGCAGAGTGGGCAAAGTCTTCTGCATCATAAATCCAACTGCAGCAATGAAAACCACAAAGAGCAGTCCAGTCACAGGTGCCACGCTTGACTGACTTTATAAGAACTTCCAGATGAACAGTCAGGTAGTCTGTCAGGACAGACCCCCAACTTCAGGTGTAGACTGCTTTCACGGCAGTGTCAAGTCGAGAATTTGGCCAAGGAGTCACGGCACAGCTTCGTTGTGGTTATGAACAAATCCAAACTAGCATCCACTCATTCACGAAAAGTACAGTAACAGCACAACACATGTGTCACAACCAGACAGCTCAGCGATTCTTCAGACTGCCAACACTTCCTTTGAGCAAGGCCTTTTGTGTAAATGAAACAAAGTTGTGGTGAATTGAATACTTGCACTACAGCAGACTGCTGGGCATCACATTCTGTATATAGTCTGAAAAAACACCATGTTTCTGAAGGATAGCACCTTGAGTTTTTGTTTTGTGATAGGGAGTTACCCTGGTATATTATGCTCTTATGTGCAGCCCCCTGCACACGGTGAGCCATGCAGGACCATACCTTGCAAAAAAGATGCTGTAAGCACATGTTCACAACAAGCCCTCAATACAACAACCTTGCAAAAGCAGCATTTTGGTGTTCAGTCCCTTGATTTCTAGTAAAAAGGTGCTTTCTTTAACTATTCAAATGTTCACATGCTGTGAAAAATCCACTCATGAAGATGTGGTGTGTGTGTGTGTGTGTGTGTGTGTGTGTGTGTGTGTACAGCTTTGTTATAGCTATAGGTATAAGTGTTCAAATGACTGACTGATTGCCCACACATACTTCTGTTTGTGTCATCCTAGCTTTGGTGTGTGTGTATGTGGGAGATATGTCCGCTGTGTCTGACTGAATGTAAGTATCAATTTATGTGTGTATGTGTGAGAATTTGTGTGACGGCACTGTGTGTGGGAGCAGAGCTAGCAAGAGTTCCAGCGCTGCTCTCCCAGCCTCCCAGCTAAAAGGAGATTAACCGTAATAACGCAATTTAAAAACAATAACATTTGCAAGTAAAACGGAGCACTTAGCTTATGGCATGTTTGGGGATGACGGGGGAGATAACAAGAGGATAAAGACGTAGCGCTAAGCAGCCTGTGTTTAGCTGTGAAGTCATTAAAGATCTGATCAGTCTGGAGCATACTACAAGCTGTGAGGGAAATGTAGATGCATCATAAAAAGGAACAGATTTTGTCACTGTCAGGAAGCTTTCCCTGATGCAGGGAAACGTTTTACCCATATGCATTTAACACAAAGAGAGGACAGCACATTTGGGTCTGAGAATGCTTCAAGAACATGGTCCTGCACAAAACGACACCAAATCCCCAAACTCATGAGTCTATTGAGCCACATCAACTCTAACCCACTAGCTGCTCTAAAACAGACAGTATGTAGAGGCTCTGTGCTACGTTTCCTAGCATTTACAGGGTTTGAAATCCATCCTTAGATGTACTTCACCCAATTCCCCCAGTATGTGACTCTTCCTTCTACTCATCCATTCACCAAATGTGCCTGGAATACACTTCATCTATGTGGTTGACTCCAAGGGCAAAAAAGAAAGAAAAGTTAAAACTTGATAAGTGGGATAACTTGAATAAACTCTGGAATATTAGAATAATTTTGGATCATCTGACATATGGCTGTTTGACCACCCTTTCTAAGTATTATAACATATCGACATTGAGTTCTATTATGTACTTGTATTGAACTTGTATTTTGTCACTGCATAGACTGTCTCTATATTATCACCTAGTTCTGTTGCTAATATACTTTACCAAGTTGCTTACAGCGCCAAAGTCAAAACAATAGTAGAGTAGCTTTGAGTAACATCTGCCTGTGCAGATTCTCAGAAGTTCACAGTTGATAACCTCTGCATGGGTCATTGTGTTTAATACTGTACATCCATGCTGGAAAAAGGTTGAGTAAGACCGAGCACACTGAGTGCATGCGTGCACATCTGAGGGTACTGGAATGGTGACTGCGGTCACCATTACTACTTACATTTAAGCGTCAACACTCTCGAGTTCATTGAAGGGATGTGGAAAAGCCATGTGCAACATACAGTCGCCGTTGCCCCATCTCTGGGAAATGACTCAGAAAAACTAGTGACTATGCAAAGGCAGATGCATTTAGTCTATTCATTTTGGTGTCCAGCATGAAGTTCTGAAATCTGTTGTTCGGGTAACAGAAAAACGTGGGCTGCAAAAAAAACTTCTCCCGGGTCCATGAGTCACTAGTCTGCCTCTGACTCTGGTTCAACCTGGTCCCCAGGATTCGCTTACTGAAGCCTCTCAGGGATAATTCTAGTGACCAGTGTGTTTAAACATGACAGGATAACAATACAGTCACAGGCAGGTTAAAGGCTACAGTTAGTAAGTGCATTTAAGGACGTTACTCCACAGAAAAATCCACGCATGAGCCTTTCTCACTGTGGTGAGAGGGTCAAATAGCTGGGAAGGGAACCACATCATGGCAACACCTGCTTGCAGCGCCCCCTCAGCATGCAGCATGACTGGCTCTAAGGTCTAACAGCAGGATGGGTGTCACAAAAAAGCCCGGTGTGTGTAGAGGAATTTCTGGACAGTTATGGAAACAGTACATACTGGTGCTGTTGTACAACATTGAACTCTGACTACTGCCACAAATATAGTAATTTAGTATTCACAATAATTTTCATTGTCAACACATTAAACACTTGTAATATTTATTACTAGAAGAAGCTTTCTTTGTCTTAGACTTTCCATGTACTGTGGAAAGCCATTTTTTTATACAAGGTATTTTGTATGCACTGTTGGACGGCACATGCTATAGTGGTTAGCGCTGCCATCTTGCACTCAAAAGGCCAGGTTTAATTCCCACCTCCTGCTGTAGCACCCTTGTGAAAAGCAGGTACCCTGAATTAAAAGAATAAAAAAATACCCAGACCTATAAATAGCTAAAACTTTGTAAGTAGCTTTATAGAGAAGCATCAGCTAAATATATAAATGTAACTGTGTCTCTTTTTAAAAAAAAAAAAAACTAACTGAGCTGAAAAATGTACAGCAATTTCCTGCTGTGACCCACACCTGTCTTCAACCAGTGAGCAGGTCGGTGGGTTTGGGAGTATGTTGTGGACTTCAGGGCCATCTGCCTCACTCAGAGCACAAGAAGATACAGTTAATAATTCACCTTCAAAACAACCACCCAGGCCCAGTGTGGAACAGCAAGATGAGCTTGTCAAAAACTCAGTCAGCAGCCTTGACTCAACCTGGGTGAAGGGAACCCGTGAGGTCAGCTGCTGTTTGTCTGATGCAAACCACACGGAAACGACTAGCGCCCTGGGAGGCAAGCTGACGTCTCTGTAACATCTCAGAGAGTCTGCCTTGCATGAACACAGAAGGAAAAAAACATGTTTGCTGCTCAAAAAATGCCACATTTCTTTCATTTGCACTGTCACACCCAGGACAACCTCTGCTTCCAGTGGCTGTTCGGGGCAGATTTACTATTAAGGAGATACAAGCAAACCAAAGAAAGCCAAAAAATCCTAGGGCACCACGAAAACAGATATTTGCATTTATATACGCATCGATGTTTATTTTAACATGTATCGAAATACCAAACATACTAAAATTGCTGCCACAGCTATGATTTTCTGAAGCCTACCATCACTCTGCCCCCCCTTCGGTCTAAGCTATAGTAGACTATTCCATCTTGTAGGATCACTACACCAGGCAGAATACAATGCTAACAACATCACAAAGGTTGCGAACTCATAGCGTAACACTGTGACTCTCAAACACACTGTATTTTACATACTACCGCACTGTGTACTTTTACAATATCACTATCACAACCATTGCAGGCCAGAGTGCTAACCTGCCTGCTAACCTGCTAACCTGCTGTGAGACACCTTCGTGGCGTACAGTCAAACAAAAATGGTTGGAGATCGAAAGCAGGTACAAAAACTTGATCCTCTTTTTAAAACTGAAAGCAAACCGGGTTCTAATTTCATTTTAATTGTGAGACGTCCTCTCCTGTTATTTGCACACATATTAAATCGCTGGTGAATGAAAGCTAGATTTAAACAAGTGCTAACAGAAACATGTTTAACAGCAGAAACGGGCCTTTGGTGTATTTGGCAATGACATGAATGATTTTTGTACGATTGTACAAAAATAAATACGTTTTAAAACACGTGATGCTGTTTTCACCTACAAAAAAAATGTAAAGCACAAGTTCTACAGAGTTAAGGATTTATTCCAAGGTTTTAAATGTTACATTTTTACCAAAAATAATTTGTCAGTTATTTCATGGGCTTTGAAAAATGTATCGTTATAGCTTTAAATACCGTAAAAATCAATTTATGAATTTGTATATGCCTGATGTCTCAGTTTACTGTTAAATTATTGTCAGCATTAATGTGAAAATGAACTTATTTCTGTAAATGCAGCCACTACAAGTTTAATATCACGTGCAGGAGTCTGTAGTAGTGTAATAGTGACCATTGCTTTGTGACACTGAATGCTAATGGCATCACCACACATTTGTTGCAGTTTGGAACAGACAAAGTGGCTGCTGGCGGATTGTTCAGCTGGTCTGGGACGGTCGGTTGTATCACACCTTTAGTCACAGGCGATCAGTTGGAGATCAATGGCAGATATAAAAATAATCTACTATTTAGTAGTAAAAGAAAGCTGTCAGCGTTTTGATTTTATTTTAATTTTCAAACGTCCTCTCGTGTTCCCTGTGTGCAAATTAAAACACTGGTGAAGGACAGCAAGATCTGAACAGTAGCGTAGCGGTCCAGGCAGCCTATGTGAAGAACAAGGTAAGTGGATGGATTTAAGAGTCTGTCGTAGGTTGTACTGTTAAATTCATGTTCCATACATTGCTGAGTATATAATTATTTTCTCACAGATTAGCTTGCATGCAAAATACAGCGTGCACCTTTGCAGCAGCTCTGCCACTAAGTAGTCGAGGGGTCAGTGAAAAGGTATTTTTACAACTAGACCTGATTGTTTAGACTAATAAGTACAGAAAAGGCTGAGAATTGGGATTGATGAAGGGCCATTTCCAAACTTTGCCTTGGGCCCCCAAACCATTAAATCTGTCCTTGTGGTTGTTGATGTACCTTGTGGAAGTGAAAACAAAACATGTACTGAGAATCATATTTTGAAGATGTCATTTGTTATGGCATATGACCATCTTGTTTTTCTCCACCTTGCTTAACTGCAAGCATAACCTATCACTCACAAATGCGTGATATCTGAGATCAAACACTTCAACTGATTATTTGGAACATCTGAACACACAAATAGTGACATTTCCTCTTACGCAGTTTTGCTGCCTTCTCAGCTAGGGAACAAAGGTATCTTTCAGATGAAAGGTCACAAGTTCAACCAGAGATTGAAGCAATGTATGCTGTTGGCGAGATTCACTGAATACACAGACACAAAAATTTCATTGGCGTTCTATGGAATGTGCGATCATTCTGCTCAAACACAATGCCCATATTTCCACTTTCAGAACAGCACTAAAGGGCAGAAGCTTAAAACAAAAATCCAGCCACAAATAAACTTCACATTTCACCGAGAGCCAGAGTGGGCCTAATGAACAATGAACACCAATCAAATGCTGAGGGATGTCAAACAGAGCCAGTTAAAAAGTAGAAAATAATACAGAGAACCATTCAGTTGCTAAAGTGACTCCATGTAGAGCCAGTTAGAGCAGACTCAACTACACTGAGAGCCAGTGAACTACTAGAAGATTCAATACGGAGTCAGTCAAAGTGGACCCAATTATACCGAGAACCAATCAAAAGCCGTGGGATGTCATACAGAGCCAATCAGAACAGACCCAATTAATGCTGAGAGCCAATAGAATGTTTATCTTGTTATTCTGATTTATCTAACCAGAAGTGAATCGACAGAGCAGTGGCATAACATTCACAACATTATTATTACTACAGTAATAGGCAACAATGATCACAGAAGTAAACCTAAATGCATCAATGATTACATGAGAAAAACAAACACATTTGTAGCACAAAACAAAAAAACCACAAACTGAGGAAAACTGCTAAGGCAGCACCACATGCAAGAAGTGAGCCCTAAACTTGGGGGTCTAAAATAAAATTTTCGTGCTTTGATTTTAGTCAGTCTTTAAAAACCCATTTCCCTTCAAGAAGTCATATGTGTATGCTCTAGAGTTTCAGCAGCTTAGACGAAAGTCAGTGTGTGCAGTTCTTACAGCAAACTTGAATACTGCAAGGTAACTTTAAATTCAACTTAACTTCTGAACTTCAAGTAAAGTCATGCGGCCCCATTTATCATGTAATATTTCGTGTAATTCTTTAGCTTTTGGAGATATTATTATACCTCAGCATCTACCCCATCACATCCTTAAATGTCTTTCCCTACAGAACAGGTTTAACTGCAAAGACAGATATAAGGTTTTTAAAAAATCTGTCCAGACCACTGGAACAACTGTGGGGAGTCTGACTGTTAGTTCAGAGGCACAGCACAGCCATTACACGATTCCAAACACAGGAAGTTTAAAAGCAAAATGAAAAAATATACAAAAACGAATACATTTTAAAATACAAACATGAGAGAAAGCCAAACACATAATGTTCAAAAAAGTTTACCACTGGATTACAACAATATTAAAAAATCTCAGCAAATGTTTTTCAGCAGTCTATAAATAAGGAAAACTTTTTTCAACACTCTCTTCTTTCAAGAAACCAAAAGACAAGACTGTGAAAAAGTAAATTCTCAGATTCCTTTGAGACATAATGCCACAAAGTCAATACCAAAGCCATATAAAACGGGGATTGGCAGTTTGAAAGAGGAAAAATAATCTCTGACCAGCCGAGTATCTAATGTGGAGGAGCCAACGGCAGCCTGGAGGGACTTCTCTCCGCCCCCACACTCCTGCAATGACTCGACTTCAGCACACATTCCAGGTCGCTCTCAGTCACAACGGAAAAAAGGAAACTGCAGAGACCAAATATCTGGGGCTCATAGATTCCTTCTTTTCTATTCCGAAGACTCAGTCTCCCCACTGTCAGCCAAACCTATCCAATTATTTCACATGTAGCATCATCCAGGAAGGCTCACAAAAAACGTCACCATTAGCGTTTGATAATTAGCATGGTTATGAACCCTAGCAACAGCCATTCTGTTCATAATGTCTGTTAAGAAATGGCAAGCCACTTTAAATAAGTCCAGATGCAAGCAACTGAACAAGGAAACTGGTGTTGATAGTAAGAGAAGCTTCATAATAATGTCTGTTGAGGTGTCCCGCTGTTATACTGCGGAAAGAAGGTGTCATGTGGCCCATGAGAGACTGCTGTGTATGCCGGGATACTGCATAAAAAACTGAAAACTGGCATACACATCCTCCTACCTAAAGAAGTTGTATAATCCTCGTTGACATCTACGGGGTGGATCTGAGAGCCCTATTCCTGTGTCACTCAGAACTGCTAAATCCCTCTCAAAGTTGAAAAAACACATTTCTTTTGGACTCATTTCTCTCCTGCTGCCTGTCTGCTTCATAATGTTCAATACATTATCTGTATTAAAAATAAAAATCTGCACTCCCTATCAATTCTATAACCAGTTACATACACTATATGCTGGGAAAATGGAGGACTAACTAACTGTACAAAGAGAATAGCTTGTCTGTATCTGTATCTCTGTCTGTTTTAAGGTACACTTTTTTACTCTAAATTGTACCTCGCTTTGGACAAAAGTTTCTGCGAAATGAACACGTGTAAATATCTGTTCTGTACCATACATGTACACAGTCTGAGTGCAAGCAGGTGAAGTGTCTGGACAGAGAGGCCACCACTCTATGCAGACCCCTTGGAAGGGTGTTGATCCCACCAAAGTCAGCAGGGAAACTGCTCAGCCTTGCTCGACCTGACAGGCACTTGAGCGATAGGCGCAGGGTCATAGGAGCAGTCCACTCTCAAACAATAGAAAATGAATGTGCATGTCGATCCTAGGATTTTCAACATAACCTCTAAGTGCAGACGGGTAGTAGGGGAGTGGAGCAGCAGGTCAACAGCAGACATGCTTTCTCTTCAGTTCTGTGACTCCTGTACAGTAAAATTACAGTGGCCTGTGAACACAAGCACATTTACACAAAATGGCACAGATCTTACATAACGTATGGTACCTTCCAGCAGAATCTATGATATATACGGTATATTTTTTCTCTGTATCAGTACGGTTTAACCTTGTCCTAAAAGCTCCTAGTATATAGTCATTTCTGACAAAGAAACAGTGAAATGAAAATATGAGCAAGGTATGTGGCGTCATTAGGCTTTCTGCTCCAAAGTCGGTGCTGCTTCTCTAACTCCCTCTTGTTGAGATGTTCCATACATCAGAAAGTGTTACAAGCAGCAAAAACATGTTTGACAAGCAGAATGTATAGCAAGTAGACCTGCTAGGACAAAGCAATCCTATCAGTAAGACTGGCTCCACAATTGCAGGAAATCCCATATTGACCGCCATTGTCACTAAAATGTAACTTTCTCAATTTTCACATTCACGATAATACTGTAATGAATGACTATATGTCAAAATGTGCATTATCTATGCCTGTAAGCATAAATATTTTTGTAAGTCATCCGGCAAGAGACGGCAGTTTGGTGGAAGTCAGCTGAGCTGCCCGCTCTGATGTCCACCAACGTCTGGGAGAAAGGCGTAATGTCCCACGGCCTTGCTAAGGGTGCACTCAGGGCCCGGGCCAAGGTGATTCAGCAAGGGGAGGGAGCTAAAGAACCAGCTAACATTTACCAAGGTCAAACAGACGAGCTCAAAGGATAAGCCGGGTGAAAGTGGCAGGATGACGGTACTCGTTCACTCCAAGGCAAAAGTAATATAAAAGAGTTTAAAAGACTTGCACATAGAACAAGTGAAGCTTCGTCTTTGCTGATCAATGGGGGATGACTCACATCAAAGAATATAGCGTACATACAAAATATACACCACATTATATACCACTATAACCTAACTTAAAATGTGAGGTGTTGCACTTTGAAGTCAAAATATGGCAGATAATGCTCATCCACAAGAAAGAGGCAGAGCCTCCATCCCCTTTGGCT
This sequence comes from Arapaima gigas, assembly GCA_900497675.1. Lineage (NCBI taxonomy): Eukaryota > Metazoa > Chordata > Actinopteri > Osteoglossiformes > Osteoglossidae > Arapaima > Arapaima gigas. Next base: position 293,063 of record UFQX01000095.1, on the reverse strand, counting down.
TCATTGGACTTCTTTCAAGAACCCACAGACAGAAAAAATCTTAACCTTTTTCAGAACAAGTCAACAGCAAAAGGTCCATAAAGTTCAGAGGTTTTGCACCTTTCATCAAGCTTAACAGACCGAAAATGAGTATGATGCTAGAATGACCGCAAAACACACACTGCTAGGAGGCTCGACACACACGGAACACAAAACAACTGCGTGACTTTGCAACAAAAACATCCGCTGTGTAAAACCTTGAGGTTTTCTGGGCCCTCCTGATTTATTCCCCTGGTCAGCAGAGCATGACGGGATGAGGGTGAGGAGAGGGTACCGGGCGTGCTGGCACTGAAAATGATGACCCGAGCCCTCTGGGCCAGAGAGCTAATTAATAACGGCTCCGGGAAGCGGTCCCGAGACAGGGCTTGCTCACGCTGCCCGCGCACAGTAACGTCCCTATTAGACAGGGGGACGGGAAGCTGTCAGTGATTAATGGGCCATTGTTGTGGGAAGCGTATCTAGCGGGAGCCATGTGCTTATCGAGCCTGTAGGCCCAGGCCCTTACAGAGGCCCCGTGACCCAGAATCACCCTGATTCTCAGCGCCTTCACCCCTCGCACAGATAAGACTGCCAGTGCTTGCCTGAGACCGGGGCGCAGCACTGGCCATCGCATCTTGTTTTCCACACTAAGTGTAGTGGGCTTCCTCTGGCCCTCGATTATAAATAAGATATTACATTAACGGACAGCCAAGAATGTGACCGTAGAAGAGAATATCAGGGGTGTTTCTGCCCATCTCCTCACGAACCCCACAATGCACCCCACTTTGCAGAGGTCATTACAGGGTCACCGTGGCCTGAAGGACAGACAGCTTATTATAATGGCTGTCCGTGCTTCACAACTAGGGACAAATTTTCACAGCATAACCGTTTATCTGACATGACCCAAAAAATTACTTTAAAAAAGTTCCCATTAAAGACTGATAACCATCCACATGCTTCTACGTTCTCCAACTAAAATCCATTCCTGCTCCAGTCCCATGGACAGGCCTCATTTGGGAGTGTGGCACAATGAGGAGGTAATGCTGTAAATGGTTATGAAGCGATGAAGCGGTCTGGTTCCAGGGACCCGCTGCTGTTAAATCTCTCTTTTCCTGTTCATTGCCCTGTTGGCTGTGGCTGGCTGCAGACTGTCAATAGGGAGAAAATGAACAAAGTGCTTTCAGGGACTGCCCCACAGGGCTCTGTATCGGAATAATAACAAAACATGTCAGCGTCATTATTAGCACTAATGATATGATCAACACAGCACTAAGGCCCTGACTTCTTTATCTGCTGTTACGAATTTTTCCACACCTTCATCCTTCTGAATGTGTAGAACATGCTTGCCTGGAGTGAGTCATGGATAGGCTAAAACAGTATGGACCAGGAGCAGCAGCACTTAACCATGATCAATATCAAAACTAATGTATTCAAAAACTGTTACCAGTCTGAAGGCAACATAAATGCACTTATCCCCCATTATCGGGTCCCAATTTGCTCCTGAAAATAAAAAAGGATAATTAAATCACTTGTTACATTATTTCTTTTGCTCCAAACCCAGTCCAAGTCCATTGCAAAATCACCCTAACTGATGTCAAATACTATAAGGGCAAAGTAATGTAACAGTGAAAAATAATTAATAGAATTAATAACAACATTAAAAATGAAATAAACAAGAAAGACTTCATAAATTAAACCTACCATGAATAAAAATTAGAAAATGAAGGTACAGTGGTGGAAAACAGTGGCTGCAATAAGAAATGTGTGAGCACACAAGTAATGCTGTACAGTGCCAGAGCACAACTAAGTGTGGGTATACGGTTCCCACAGTGCAGCCTCTCTCACACAGTATTTGGTGCAGTTTTCAAATGGTCTCAGTTTATTGCCCCTGTCTGAATGTCACGGGCCCAGACCACATGCTAGATGCTAGAGATACGACAATGCAGATCAATTAACAATAAATGGTATTAGTAATTGCTGACCGGTAACATGAAACAATGGACACTGAGAGACCAAATAATAAGGAATCCCTGTTATTTTTTTAGCTAGATGAGTTCATTTATACAAAATTCCATACATACTAGCTGACAAGCTGTGGTGTGCAAACAGGTCTAAGGCAGACAGCTGGTAAAATCTGGCAACACTCAATAAGCAAAGCGATAAATGCTTGTACAGAAGTGGATAAGAAGCCCTGATGGTGCTGGTTGTACTGGTTTGAGCAGTCAGACAAGAGAGCAACAGGAGACCAAGATGAAAGTGTGATGCTGAGACCTCCTGCTGGGCAAAGGAAGAGCATTACCTCTATTTCTCTGATCCTGCAAGGCCAGCTGGAGGTGGGAATGGGGGGGGCAAGTCCGGAGTATGTGCAAAGTCCAAAGTGGGAGGAGAGGTTTCGGACCCCCAAGGGGGTAGTGCCTCGGCATACTGTATAATCATAGCCTCCTACTGCCTTGGCTCCTCGCCCCTGAGCTATCCTGAACACATAACCCCCCATCCAGCAGCCGCTCAAAAACAGCGCTTCCACTTTATTAAAAATAAACAGAAAGCTACCCGAGTAGCTTTTACCGAATGGAAGCATTTTGACAAGAAATGTTCATATTTCATTTGAAATTTATGAAACGGTAGCGGCTGCAATCCCCAGAGTGGAGCCCATTGTAAATGAAAGAAGCAGCCAGTCGAGATTAATATTATTTCACCCAGCTCTGGGAGAGAGGCGCTTTAAAGAGAAGGCCGCTTGCCTCATCCGTCTTTGACTCTACGGGACCTGCATGGGCATGGCGTACCGCTACAAAGGCCAGGGAGAACATATTCTGACGGCTTCTATTAATTTATGTAAAGGTGAGACTGTGACCGTGCTGTATATGTAAGAGGCTGGAAAAGAGCAGGCACTCATCTGTGATAACCTGCTCAACGTCAGAAGCTCCTGCTCTAACACCAGGTACCAAAGTGTATAGCAGTGCAGGGGGTCTTACAAAGCCCAAGCAAACATGTCAGTTTTGTCTGGGGACATGAACTACAACATCCTCTCTGCAATGTAGGACTGCACAGGCAATCACCCTGCCAGACCAGCATCCGGCATTAAGTGCCATGTGGGTGGGTCGTGTAGGGTTGTACTCTGTAGAACTGTACAAGGTGATGATGAAGTTCTCCAAAGACCAAATATTAACGCCACAGAAACATGTTCTTCATTATTGTACAACGTAGACAACTGCAGCAGAATTGGTAAAACACTGTTAAATAATACTAAGGGTATTGCCATAGCCTTTTTGTTGGCATTCTCTTATAATAATAATAATAATAATAATAATACAGGTATTCCCCTACTTATGAGTCTAATGCATTGCTGGAATTTGCCTCATAAGCTGAAATCTGCGACTTATCACTGCAGGGCAAACTTTAAAAATTCCCCATACGTGGCTCTTATTCTTAAAAATGAAAAAATCAGCCTCATATTTGTTCATAACTTGGCAAGCGGTAGTGAATAATTTCATTCGTATACATGAAAACTTGTAAGTCAAAGACAAAAGGTACTTGTAATATTTTTTTTTTTACATTTATAGTACATTTGCACATATAAAGGATCTGACCAGGAGGATACTTGCTTATTTACACTGATTTAACCTAACAAGAAACCATATGATAACCAAAAATCACACATTATTATTTTTTATTTGTTCATTTATTATTTATTTATTTAAATTCTTATTACTCACAGTAATCAGTTCCAGAACCAAGTAGAGGCTCTCACCACTGTGACAAGGAGAAAAATATATTTAATTGGTCCAATAAATCATATTTTTATGTATTCATCTATATTCTATTTTGTAGGGCTGCACACAAAACAGAAAAAGGACAACACAAAGCATTAAAAACAAAAGCCACTTAAGTTTGTAAAGTAATTTACTGAAAATGCTGCAAAATGCATTTTGAAAAGACAGCTACACAACAGAAATTCAACAAGACATAAGACTTCTGAAATTGAGCTCCTCCAGCGCTAACAATTTAACACGATTTGTGTTCTCTCCTCTGATTCTGTAAAACTGCGTGTGGGGAAAAAGGAAGATTAAGGGGATGCCTCAGCCATTTTAATAGAAAAACAGTAAATCAATTCAACTGTTCCTATATCACTCTGCCAGAATGTGCCAGGGACTCAAAGAGCCAAGAAAACGATACGCCAATTCATTTAAATAAAAGAGGACTTAGCTGAGAGAAGTATGAATGATGAGATGTTTTAAACTGATTTATGCCTTGTAGTAATAAAAAGAGCATTTCTGCCCTCGCCTGTTTAATATGCGAATATGCAGAGCATCTAGCTCCTGACAGTGTGTCATTAATAAAAGCTTGTAACTGAGCAGAGATACTAATATTTCATCTTTATGAAAATACATGATGATGGTTTTACACGGCATAATTTTTTCAGGTTGTACCAATGTGCCAGTACAGTACTGATATCCTGTAATACACACAGCCGTAGCTCAAAGCACAGTCAGACTGTGCATTTTCACACGCACTTCACTGGCCTGCTGATTAAAAGTGTAAAATTATGCAGACTATTTGCTGCTTCTCAAACTGGCCATAAACACACACATTTATTAACATCACAAAGATGAAATAACAGCTCTCCAAGTCCATACTTTGTCACTAAACAAAGTGCAAACAGAAGGACAAGCAAGACGTGTGTAAGTTTTGGCCCACCGGAAATAGCTAGGGACACACATGCGTACTCTCACTCTCTTTCATTCCCACACAAACACACACACACACACACACACACAGGTCTCCAGCAACTACGTTCTGCAAAAGACCAACACTTATTTCAGCTACTTCCCAGCATCTCTATGTAACCATGCGTGTTTCCAACCATCATAAACAATGCAGAAGGTGTCATTTGCACAGCACTTATTTCAGTAGTGCTGCTAAGTGGCGAGGTACTGCTTACCCACTTACCCCTGCCACCACGGGGTGTTACAGCCAATTACACACTCTGCCATATGGGCTGCTCCTTTCGAATTCCTTTAATCTGATGAAGACAATTCATGTTATAGAGCAGTGATGCAGCCGGTGGCCACACAGTGCCCCGAGCACCAGTGGCTGCTGCGCAACAAATCTCTTCATGAGTCCAGACTCCATCGTGCACACTAACATGACTCAGTGGGCAGCCCCTCTCTTAGTATGCTTGCTGGATAGAGGAACCATATTCTGTGTATGTAAGCTCTGCAAAACAACCAACCGGGCTGGTCATTAAAATAAATCCATGGTCAATTCCCCTAGATGCCTCCATTGTATTTTTTTAAAGCCTGTTTAAAAAAATTAATAATGTGCAACTTCAGACGGACACTTCTGGTCATACAGTGGTGCCCAGCTTAGTGGGAGAAGTACAGAAGGGCAGCATGGTAGAAGGGCTGCAACACCGGGGCCTCACAGTGCCAGTGCTGTGCATTTATAAGTGGGTTTGAATCTGCTTCAGACTGTGCCAAGTGTGCGTGTTTGGTCCAGTTTCTCCCCGCAGTCCAAAGACATTTGTTTGAGGTGAAATGGTGACTCTAAACTGCCTTTAGTGTTTATGGACATTGTGTGTTACACTGATGTGCTGTATAAATGTATAAAGGATTGTAGAGGGGTTAGTTCAGTGTATCTAGCAGTAGAAGTTGTTTAGACAAGGAGTCAGATAAATATTTCTTAATAATTATTATACATCGCTACGAAGAAAAGCATCTGCTGGAGGAATAAACATGAATTGAATAGAAAACAGGAATTGCGAGATTTGATGCCCTGGAGTCTGAAGACCATGTTTGAGTTCTTGAGATGATTGGCTCCCCACAGGACAGCAGCACAAACAGCACATCTGAGTGGTCTATACACATTTAAGATGCCCAAAGCACAGCCTTAGAGGCCTTGCTCAATGCCCCCACCTCCTATCAGCCCCTGCATTTTGCATGAAGAACCATGGGTGGAGGGGTTGCAGCACGAATTGCAAAGTATTTAAGTAGAGAATTGGGACATCAATGCAAGCTTGATGTTGAAATAACAGAAATAATTAGGGGAAAGAAAATGAGAAACAACTGGCAATTTGCATAAACCTTTAATTTATCTCTTGGCTAGTGGGGTCAACCACAGCAAGGACTGCTCTGTTGTGGTGTAAAAGCTGCCTGATGCAATGCCACATGGGAAGGAGTGAGAGGCAATGTGGTGGGATAACAGGAGAAACACTGTCTATGCCAGAAAACACCAAAACCCAAGGCAGTGGCTTACAGAGAACACATTTTTCTGGCTGTTTAATGTTAGTTTATGAGATTACATAAAGGTTGTTAAACTGAACAGGAGGATAAACTTTTACACTCTATTAGAGCTGCAATGGAGCCATAAAAGGCCAGAGCCTGACTCGACACCATGCTAACATCTCCTCCCCTGTGGTGCAATATTAAACTTCCATTCGTCGGCTTTGGGTGATCATACCACACGGCACACATGCCTGTGACTGTGAATTTGCTTCAAGCAAACAAACTTTGCTGATGTTGTCACACTGCCGTCTTACTGCTACTTCCACTTTTATTATATCTCACCAAATAGGCTGCTTTGGATATGACGGCAGCACACAGTTGCTGATAAGGGGCACCGAATTATTCTAAACCGTGCCAGTAAACTACAGAGCTTTATAAAGAGAAAAAACTAAACGTCTCTTTGCATAAAACTATTTTAAATGATAAAATAATGAAACACAGTGCTGGTGTACATGGTGTTAGCTTAGCTAAGAGTGCAGCACCCCACCAGTTGACTGTCTGGGACTTCTGTTCTTTAATCCAGGATGTATACTGTCCACAGTGGTAAACTGGATATTCAGGCAAAAAAATTATAATTTTTAATCATTATGTAAACATATGGTTGTGGTACAGTTATGCCTTGTGTCACGAATTATGATGGAGAATATAGACCAGTTGTTACATACAGTACAAACAGCTCAGTGTTCAGTAATGCACATTGCTGCTGTGCTGCAATAAGACAAAGCTAAGGTCTGCAAGTCATCTCGGAGTCACTGAGGTCTACAAGTGTGTGCCGATCTGCCTTTCAGTTCATTGTGTGTGTGTATATGAATTAGCGTCAGATTTCATGCAGTGCTGCAACTCCCGATCCGATCTCCAGCGTGCACAGGAGGACGGCAGAACTTGTCAGGATGAATGAAGAATTTATTTTCCTTCATTGAGAGAGACGTTTGAGAGAAGCCACATTGTGGATGGGCCCCAGCCCCAGCCGAGAGCGGCACGCGGGATGGCTAACCACAGTGGGACGTAACGGCGCCCAGGCTTCTGGGGGGGCGGTGGGGGGTGGGCAGAACGGGTCAAGGCAGAACACACCCAGTCAGGGCTGGAATCTTAACTACCTGTGGTCAGCTCAAGCCTCATATGGTGAACAGTCCTCGCTATATAGCTGTAACCTGTGCCCTCTATTGTAAGGGTGGAACACAGGAAAACAACCATTATCACACTTTTAGTGGCAATTAAAACATGACAGTGACACCAACTGGGTCCACAAGGGAGCAAGGGACTGGGTCTAAGCTCAGTGTTGGTGATTAAAACATCTTAACTACCTCTTGTGAGAGATGGAGAATGGAAGAACAATGGATTACAATATAGCCAAGACAGCATGCTCCACCCCCTCTCCGTTCTGCATCCTACGCTGACCTTATGGAATCCAACAGGCTTGGGCTTTTGACAGAGATGAAATGCACGAAGACTTGGAAAATGTAAGCTGTCCTGAAATCCATCAATGCAGCAGAAGCCTGGGGTGGGGTGGGGGGGTTAGGGAGCCTCAAAGCAGCTCTGGGTCAATTGTACAAAAGTCCAGATAAAGTACATGAGGTTAAAGGTCAAGGTTGAGAGCATCCCCTGCAGAGCTGACCATGTGCACATGGCTGAAGGCTAGATTCTTATACCAGCCCTGCTGTCACACACTACACCAATCTGCCTCACTATTACAAATGTATCTTTATATGTTTTTGTTGTTCTGTGTAAAAAAATTATAGTTTATCCACATAGTGGAAGACTTCTCCCTAAAAGGAGTCTTGCCTAAATATCGCTTCTCTGGAAAAGTTGTGATTAGCAACATTGATATGGTCCCATATTGAATTATAGTACACATTGACATGGCAAACAGTGCCCCCTGTTGCCAGAAATAAGACACCCAACGACTGGTCAAAGGAAAGGATTTAAAGAAATAAATAAACAAGTCAGGTGTGACTGAAAAAATAGTCATATCTCAAGATACACCTATTCAATTTATGGGAATTCAACTTTACAAGCAGTTTCATCTAACATCCTTACTTCACATTTTCAAAAACTCACATTTGAATTTGGACTTTGCCTGCCTCCCAAAACCAGAAACCTGACACATTTGCATTAATTCATTTGGCAGACGTTTTCCGCTACAAAGAAACTTCAATGATTATAAATTAGTATTTGACTGACACCTCTGGCCAAGGTAACTTACAGGGCTGGATACATTGCAGTAAACTCCTGACAATCATTTACACAGCAGAGCAATTCAACACACACACATGCATGGACCCCCAAACTACAGGCAACCATGACGTAGGGGGAGCACACACAGATGCAACAGACTGATCTGAAATCAAACCTGTGTCAAATCGTACAGGCCAGTCACTGTGAGAAAGCAGCTCAACTTGTTCAGTGAATGAAAACGTCTGTCTATAAAGCTGAATCCCTGTTTGGTTGTTTGACTTTTTGTCCTTTATGGACAAATTATACATCTCAGTCTCCCTCTCTCTCTCTCTCTCACACACACACACACACACACTCACACACACACAGTGCTGCACATTTCAGTGATGTAAGGGTAATAAAATTTGGATATATATTTTGTCCCACGTTGATGGTAACAGATTGGTAATTATATAATGTGCTATATAACTTTTTTAATCCGGACAGCACTGGGTAACTCAGCCAGTACAGCATTACAGAGTAATTCACGAAGGGAAACCGTGTTGTCATGTTGTGTTATGATAACTAATGTTGACTGCTGAAGTGACTGTGTCCATTTAAATAGGATTCTGTGATGTTTTATCAAAAATGGGTATTGGTTTTGGGGCTCAGGAATGCATAAAAACTTTTACTATTGAAACAGTCATTTTCAAGTTATGAGAATTTGCCTTAGAAAGGGTTTTTCAAGAATGCACCTTTTTAAGGTGGAGGAAGACCGCATAATGATACAAACCATACAAGCTGTTGACTACCATGAGACTATATAAATGCAACTTCAATTCATTTGGTGATAAAAGCTCCAGACAAGACCGAAAGCTTCTCCAACAGACTCCCACGGTTGCTAATTTGCTGTTGTGATCATATCTCCAAAAATGCTACCAGTTACATAATGGCGCTTCATTCTACAGAGACCGCAGAGCCTGTCCATTACCCGGAAAACACTTGCTGTGCCCGACTGTGGAAGCACACAATCACCACCATGTTTCAAGAACATGGGTCAAAGGTTCGCGGTTCATCAATCGATCAGAGACGGACAAAAAGGGGGCAGACCTTGAAGGAGGATTGGCTGGCTCAAAAGAATGGCAGCATGGCAGTCACAGCACTGGCAAACACTAGAGGCACAGTCTTATGGAGGCTGCCACTCGCCCACAAAACGAAAGGTGTGAGTCACTTTAAAGCACCAATAAAAGAGGCACCACAACGGTGTCTGGGGAAGTTTCCGAGAGTCATAAAGAAAAAAGACGAAAAGCCACATGGGAACAGAAAGAGATCTGTGTGGTGCACACGCCTCAGCTCTCCCTGCAAGCATTAAACCATTAAACGCTCCAGCTTGTGATTTATTCAAATATTTCTTGTTCTTGGAGGGCGGGAGGGCCGTCATTCGCATCGCCTGAAGGGGTGAACGAAGGGGGTCGCTATTTATTTCATTTTATGGTTTTCTTTTCCTGTTAACTGATTTAATAACGTTTTGCCACATCAAAAGCGGTCCTTCTTTTAAAAACGGGGGCCGAGCAGCAACGTGGCCTCGCAGCTCCACTTGGCTTTGAAGGCTTTGTGCAACGGGCCCTAATGGGGGCCTGTCGGACTGCTGATTAAACAGTGTCTTTGTTGTGAGGGCAGCCCCTGGCAGCACGTCACACAAAGGCCAGCGCAACATCTAGAACAGAACACGTCTCTTTGTGTCCACAGTGGCAGTGAATGCTCTGTCGGCCGGCGGGCCAAGCCAGAGCGCAGCCTCATTGTCGGCTCTCTCATTCCCATTCTGACCGCATTCTATCGGCGTGGAGTAGCCACGGCAACAATGATCTCCCAATTATCTAATTATGGCAGGAAGCCTGGCCAGCTCTAGGACCGGGGGCCAACGGGGACAAGATGCTTGACTCTGGGTTTCAGGAACCTACCCGTCACCCAGCCGCATCCCTCAGCACAGGTTTTGGCCACCACAAAATAACTGACGCCTCTGTCCATTCCCAAGGATGATAAAGAGCATGGTCTACATTGAAAAGAGAAAACTAAATAAACAAGTGAGGGACCTTGATGTGACCACAGTGCAGAAAACTACTCAGTTAAAGTTTGAGGGCATTTTGGTTTTTATTAACCATTGTGTAGCTGACATGATTTGACAGTGACTTACAAGTTTAAGTTTATAAACTTATGCAACAGACCTGCATAAAAGTGTATAATTCACTGTTAAAACAGTAACACTAACCGCAGCATTCTACACAGTGAATGAATTCACAAAGGATATTAGCACTAGCATCCCCCACAGTATTTATAGTCATAGAATGAACCTGCTTTAAAACAAGAAAGAAAATCAAAGAAAAACACTTATTAAATTAAAGAAAAAATCTGACTAAACGTAGCTGTGTTGGCTTAACTGCTGGCTATACAACTGCTAATATTAAGATTTAGTACAAACTAACACACATATTAATATTTAAGTTTGTAACTGTGAGCTTTCTGCGGCATGCCTCATGTTTATGGGCAACCAACATGATGGCTAAGCAAGTAGCACTGCTCCCTCATAGAGCCTGGCATGGTCGGGTGCACATTCTTCCCACGTCTGCATGGGTTTCCACTCACAGTCCAAATACATGCTTTTCTGGTTAATCGGGCACTGTCAACTGCCTATAGTGTATGGGTGTGTGAGGTCACTCTGTGATGGACTTGCATCTAAGCTAGTGGTATTTTCATAGCCTAGCGGCCAGTGATTCCAGAACAGGTGGAGCACCAAAAATGGTCCAAATCCCTAGAAGTCTGATGTGCAGCAGTAACACTCATGAGTAAAACATTAAAATTCAAAGGTGTCAATAAATCCAAAAAAAAAAAAAAAAAAAACATGTCCCGATGATTAGAAGACTTTAAACGATAGGCTCTGAAAGTTGTGGTGGGGGGGGGGGGGGGGGGGGGGGGGGGGGTGAGCTGGGAATATACTGAAGACCAATGGAGGAAATGAAAAAATTATTTAAAGAAACAGCTGCTATGGGTTTTGAATAGCTGTGCAGTAATTTAATTGTGTCGGGACAAATCAAATCTGAGCCGTCTTTATTCATTATGTCTTTCAGTCCTTTGGTTGCAACCTCCGCCCTTGAAGAGGATAAAGAGCACTTCAGTTCAGCACATTGTGTCTGCGCTGTCAAACGCGGTTGAAAATATGGCTCCCCCAATATAGATTCTTTCCATATGGATGGATTATTGGCGCCCTATTTTCCTAAACAGGTTATTTCCATAAACCACTAGTACCAATCATGTACACTTAATAGATGGGCCCAGCCATTCCCATTGGCAGTCCTTTGTAGTATATAATGAACACTATATAGTCTGATGAATGTAGCCAGAGTACAGAAAACGTCAGTTCTTTCATTAAGAAAGCCTTCCCCAAGTCCCCTGTATTGAACCGCGGCTTTGGCTATTAGTCTGATGCATGGCATAGTCAATTCCAGTTACGCTTTAATAAGTGAATATTTATCTTAAGCCATCTCAAAAAAAGGAAGCCAAAACCCCAAATCATTTTTATCTGCAGAGCGGTGCGTTTCATTTTTTGTGCTCTGCTCATACTGTTAATCTTCTTTGTCAGGAAATACCTACGGTTGAGACTTTAAATGATTTATCTACATCATCACAAGCAGTACAGTTCTCCGGCAGGCAGTGAGGGGCCTCAGACTTAATGCACTACGGAAATAATCTACTCCCCTCTCCCTCAAAGACATTTTTCAGTGGCTTTTGTAAACCTTTGTTTATTTATCTGAATGGAGGGCGCTGGACATTCATGAAGAGCACTTTGGCTGCATTACGCTTCGAGAGGCCACAGAGTAACCTATATTTAGAAGTTCTCCATATAATCAGTTAGACGCGTGTGAAACGCTCATCGGCAGCACTCCCACACTACATGTGCCGCTGTCAGGAAAACGACGAACAAGGTGACCTGTCTTTTCAGAGGCGCAACGCAGCCTTCTTACCAGAAACGGGACTCCCTCGGCAAACGCACCGAAGAGGCTATTGCGCACATGGACATTCATAAATAGAGACTAAGTCAAAGGCAGACTGAAGAAAAAAAATAAACCAGGCCAGGGCAAATGGCGTGCAAATGCGCACACGTGGCCGTGTGGGTTGGAAAGGGCCCCAAGCGAAACTGACACACAACAGAGGCCGTACGTGCTGGCAGATTGCCAAGATGCCTCCGTACAGCCAGACAACACACCTTTGGTTGATATATTTCAGACTGCACCTGATGAGCACAAAGGGTGTTTTGTGGGGGCAGGGGGTCTGAGCACCCCACTCAACTCTGTGTTAACCTGATAAAATCATGGCATAAAATCAAGGGGCAGGAAAAGTGTGAATGGATGTAAAAAGTGTTAAACATTAGAACAGCTGTGGAAAAAAAATTCTAATGAGGTTCATGATCTGTTTGCTGTTTTGGGGCAATGCCTCAAGCTAAGGTTGTTCCTTTCTGTTTTTGGTGGGGGGGTATATAGGTTTCCCTCACAATGAGTAAGGTGAAAGACATATATAACATGGAGAACTTAACATATCTATTTTAATAATCCATGTGGATGCTATCATCCATATATATTGAAAAAGTACAAGGCTTTGACTCATTTCTGAACACAGGGTGAACACTGCTATCAGTCACCTGCAGGAACGTCATAGCCACTTATGGGGTATGTAAGGATGTATTTGCTTTGAGAGGATCTGATTGCTCACACTGCACACACCTTCATGATCTGCCATTAGAGAATTACTAGCAATCAGTCATCCAACACAAAGACACAGAGTTAATCAATATGGAAAGCCATACATGACATTCTTGGGCAATGTCATGTCGTCCTCATAAGAGTCCAGCCTGGTGGTCTCCACAGAGACCCACTGAGGTCAGGCCCAAGTTGGATGCACAGTAGCAGGAGACACAGGCTACCCACTGATGTGAAGTTCTCTTACCCGGAGCTCACATGACATGGCCCTTATTATCTCTGATGTGGGGTGGCAGGGGGGCAGGAAAATGGAAAAGGGAACCTTGCCAGAAGTGGTATCCCTGATGCTCCCTCGGTCAGCCTCCCCTATTAGATCCCACTTGGCCGCATTAATCCTTGATGACGGCAGGAAGGAAGCTGATTAATAAAGATAACTGGAGAGTTTATTCTGATCAATACAGAGCCACATGCTGGCAATGAAGAGATGTGAGGAGGACTGAACGGTACCTTTCAGTGGGCAATGGTCTGCCAGTTTGGCAGAATTCTAAATGGGGAGATCATGGAGAAAGCTGTACTAAACAATCTCCAATCCTCCTAACAGGGCGGTCCTAACTGCAAAATTGAACAAAAAATTAAATTCCTTAAACAATTTATTTCTTACATGTGGGCTGGTACATGCAGTAGAGTGTAAACTGCTTCATGCCCCATGCGTCTAAGACAAGCTCAATATCACTGTGCCCCTGCAAACCACTCATTATGGACAACAACAGAAGAATCGGGACCATGTGAGAAGAATAATGTCCAGAAGAAAGAAAGTTAAATCAGTCAGAACGAAAATGATGCGACTCCAGAGAACAGTCACTACACCAGAGTCATACACACACACACACTTGTGATGACTTCTAACTGCAAATGATATAAAAAATGAAAATGGAAGAGCATAAAAACCAAAGTATAGGAGAGAATAAGGAGCATAAGGAAGTGACAAGGAACGTGGGGAAGCGTTGACTAATTCATCCAGCTCCTAGGATCCCTGCGCATAAGTCAAACATTTTCAAGGGGGGTCATATTTCCACTTCTCACAAATGCAAACTGATAAAATATACACTTGCTCTTAATGAAAACTACTCAAACTCATGAAGAGGAATAATTTAGACTCCCAGTTAATTTGAGTATCGAACCAAAAATCACACGGCTAGCTCACGCTGCGATGCGGAAAAGAGAAATTAATTTCGGTGACCAAGTGGAATAGAGCACAGCTCTGTCAGGCAATTAGTCATCGGGCTTTAAGCGACTCAGTGCCTATCACTATGGTAATCCATACCCAGGGCCGACCCCCCACCTCAGCCACTGTCGCTGTCGCAGCCCCCCCAGCACCCCAACCACCCCAACCCATGCCCCCAGCCTCACCCTCCCCAGCGTGGCCCAGGCCGGCATGACCCACCTCACTCCATGCGTTGCAGAGGAATACTAATGGTGCCCCGATTAAACAGCACCAATAATTATGTGCAGAAAGACACAACACAACAACAAAAACAGATGCCTGGCAAGCATACTAATGGCACACATACTCTCTTATGCTTCCTGCACAGCTGCAGACCAGCTTCATGACATGGTTGCTTGACTGCATTTTTATTTCGTCCTAAATTTTTGTTTTTGTTTTAGAAAAATAATTTACACATCGTGGCTACTTGTGCATTTACTCTTGCTAACTAGGCATCACCCAACAGGTGGCCGTTCTCTGGAAAATGTCTCTGTGACAGAGCGACAGGACCACTTCGGTGATAAGAGCGTAGGTTCGTCGACCCATCAGGACAGACAAATGGCACTTGGTGACAATTTGGAGATTGGCTAGCTGGGAAAAGCCGCACTGTTCTCCATCAACACGCCAGCTGGCCATCTACCCTTTGCCCCCACACAGGTAGGTCAGCAAAGCTTCCCTTTATCTCCCTTAGCAACTGCTTATCAGGAGATGTTACCTGAAAGATGGACGGATCCTTTTTCACAGGGGTGGTTGGTGAGTGACACTAAAGGTTTTCTCAAGTTTCTCTGCACAACGGCACTTTGCACCTCTACCTTCTGTTCTCAGTTATGGAGCATCTTTGACCCTCATGTCACACAAACAATTATTTACATTTATTCATTTATTCATCTAGCTGATGCTTTCTTCCAAAGTGACCTACAATGTTAAGCTATTTAGAGTGGTTTACTAATTTATGCAGCTGGTTAATTTTTACTGTATCGGTTCAAGACAAGTACCTTAACTCAAGGATACTACAGCAGGTAGAATTTGTTCCTGGGTCCTCTGAGTCCAAAGACAGCACGAATAACCACTTCGCCATCTGCTGCCCCAACTATTAACAACATCTGACAAAAACAGCTTAGGAAGTATCAGCGGCAGTCAGGTGAGCAAATCATTTTTAGTTGACGGAACCGCAGCAAGTGCTAGTGTCTCATGGTGACCTGGCCAAAATGCTGCTGTGAAACTCATTACGGTAAAGCACATTGCAACTGTTGTGGCATCTTTATTGGCGCACATTGTGCTATTAATCAAGCGGTGGACGGTTAGAGGAGTCATTTCACTGAAAGTACCTTTGGAGAAAGGTCCAAGTGTTGCAGCCAGTTTCTTTCACTCTAGAACGAGGGGAGTGGAGGGATTCGTGGCTGAAAGCTACTTCTACTGAATCTTCTTATAAGTCAAATTAACTGTTTAATTTTTCTTCAAGGATTATAACAAGAATCTGAAATTTTCTAGATATGAAATACCTGGGGGAACAACAGAAATGTTTCTCTGCTGAACAAAGAAAGTAGTTCTTGTTAGACTGGTTAAAAACCAATATTAGATTAGTGTATCAAAGCCGATATTTTACATAAGTCCTTCCTTGAGCTATTTTTCAAAAAATAAAAAAAAAATCTGAGCAGAATCAGAAGGACAACCTTCAGGAGAACCCTCATTTACACTTAGAATACAAACACAGGTAACACTTATAACAAAGATTTGGCTTACAAGTTTTCACTCGTGAGTGAAATCATTGAATACCTTTTACTGTTATGAGGCTTATTACAATAATGGTTACTGATTTCACGTTTACAAGGAACAAGCAATAATACACACACACACACACACACACACACACACACACACATACACACACTAGGGACTGACAGCCAGGTTGTAAGTCTGATCATACCTGTAACAGAGTGATTATTCCTAAATGTGTAGTCCATCACATGGTAACTTCTTTTCAAACATTTGTTGATGGTTTTGACCTGCTTTATTTTATTTTTAGCCACAGTATAGCATATTATCATTGCCATTGTTAAACAATTAAGTACTATATTATCTATCAAACTTTGTTTTTAAAAAGTACGGTATGATCATAATATTTTAAAAATACTTCAGTATTCTGTGCTCTGTGATAGCGAGACATAGTAGG
This sequence comes from Arapaima gigas, assembly GCA_900497675.1. Classification (NCBI taxonomy): domain Eukaryota; kingdom Metazoa; phylum Chordata; class Actinopteri; order Osteoglossiformes; family Osteoglossidae; genus Arapaima; species Arapaima gigas. The sequence continues at coordinate 276,422 of UFQX01000095.1, read as the reverse complement.
TGCAAGCTATGTGATGTCTTGTGACGTTTCTGTCATTATGTCCATTGAGCTTGTTGATGGACGGTCTTCGGTCAGTGGTGCGACTGGTGCAAAGGGCAGAGGTGATGCTATGGTGATATGGCGGTATTTGTGGAAAGTTTTCCATGTCCCTTGTGTGAGAAGCACAATAACGGGTGGATGTGTGCCCAATCACTTTGTGTGATATAACAGTGAAAACAACTAACACTGTATGGTGGTTAACCTTCTAGTTGCCGAAGGGAGAGAGAAAGGAGAGGTGAGGGGTCACAGTGTAGCAGGTGTGAGAAGATGGTTGCTGGCTGTGTGTGGGCAGGGTGCTGTCATTATGACATAGAACACAGTCTGGTACAACATTCACCTTACACAATTTATTACGCTACAATGTCACACATGCATACTGTGCAGGTACACATATTCAATGGTTTAATGCATTTTCATAACATTTTCATTTGTAGGATAACCTATAAGCACTCAATTTTTAGTTTTTTTTTTTTTGCATGGCTATTTCCAGACTTTTTTAAAGTTCTGCTTGATGACTGTTGTTGTGTGCAATCTTGTGATCTCATATCAGTTTAACTACTGCATCTGTAATAGTATTACATTGCTGTGTATTAATATAAATATTGTTATTTATGCCTCTTTTGAAGACGTGGAGGGTGACTTTGGACACAGGAAGGTTTAAAAAGTTTTCCCATTGAAATGAATGGTAACTTTTCCAGCATCCGACACTTCACCTTACTGGTTGATTTCCAAAAACGCATTACCATCGTTACCTACATCTTATACCCATCTGCCTGTGTCACACGCACATTTACATTTATTCCTTTAGTAAACGTTTTTCTCCAAAGGGACAAAAATGATTATTAACAAGTATTTTACGTGACACCTTTATCTAAGGTGATTTACAGTGCTGGGTACAATAAAACTGCCTACAATTATTTTTGCATTTATATAGCAGTGAACTGCACACACACACACACACACACACACACACACACACACACACACACACACAAAGCAATTTTGAGGCACCATTTAACCTGCAATATGTCTTTGGACTGTGGGTGGAAAATGGAGAACCTGGAGGAAAATCATGTGAACATAAGGAGAACAGGCAAACTCCATACAGTCTGAGTGGGGAATTGAACGTACACTCGATCAATGCTCCACATACCATGAGGCGCCAGCAGTACATGCTGAAGCACCATGTCATCATTTAATCATTAGAGAAACATTAGTAAAATATTAAAAACATGGGAGACAGAGGGCTTTGAGTGCGTTATAACGTACAGGCAGATGGAAGGACAGGGCCCCTTGTAGTGAGAAGGAGGTGAGTCCTATAAACATGTTGCAAGGAAGCCCCCAAACCTGCTGAGGAAGCACCAGTGATGGGGCTGCTAACACTTCTTGTCACAGGCTAACACAGACTAACACGCTCACAAACCCTCTTGAGCTTCTACCTAGAGATACGCACATGCAGTCTGATGATCGCATCAGGCTATAACCAGGACAAGTGATGTTTTTCATACCCCCTCCCAACCCTAAAGAAATATATCACATGACCAGAGAGGAGCCAAGTAGACAAAAATTTCAAGTTTCTATCACACTACCTGGTCAGACAGAGCAACTGTCTCCAAAAGCCTAAATAAGAATGATTAACTGCACTTTTATGCTGTAACATGCCTAGCGGGGAGGTCTGCAGTTTACCACAGCACGCGACCGTGGCATTTCCTGAGAGCACATTTACATTTGTTCATTTATTGGAAGCTTTTCTTCATAATGAATTGCAGTGTTAAGCTACTTGCAATTATTTACCCATCAGGGTAATTTTTACTAGAACAATCTAGGGTATGTGCCTCAATCAAGAGTAGTACAGCAAGAAGTGGGAGAATCTGAGACTTTAAAAACAGAGGGTAAAAGAGAAAAAGGCAGGGAATAACTACACCAATATATTACCACAGTAAAACCACCATGAAGAGAAGGTGAGAAGACATCATTAAGCCCTATGGCTTAAAGGAACATATACTGTCCAGTGCATATTTCCACTGTGGCCACCACTGGAGCCATTGCAGGAATGGAACTCACATCAAAATGCAACAGAGCATTACAGCCCTCAAAGGGTCCAGCAAGACAGTCCAACAGAGTTATTCCACTTGGTACGTGGCAAAAAATACATTTCTGAACTTCTTCTGTGTAATAAAACAAACTGTTTATCATAACAGTCCATGTAGTTTATTCTTTACTCATGGAGCCCCAGCTCAGAGATACACTTACAAATGTAAATTACAAAATATTTCACACCAAATGAAAAAGTAACCTCTCGAGTAAATAAAATAGCTCAAAATAATGCATTAAATTCAGCAAAAGCACAATGGGGAAATAAATTAAGATAATGCTTTAAAAAACAAGAAGTACTTTTATGTCTCAAATACTGTAGAGAGTTAGGTATTTTTTTAATATTCTTTTTAGGGACAAATGTCACAGTGCTTCCACAATTTTTACATAGTATAGTTTGCGGTGTGACTGGATTACATATGACAGCTGAGAGAGAGACAGCACTCAGTGGGCTGAGTCAACAATACACCAGTTTACTGGTATATCATCAACTGAAACTTGCTAGGCAGTATCAGGGAAAAGGTGGCGAGGGGTATACCTGGGTGGGGCCTGATATTCTGAACACTGCGTGATTGGCATTGTGTCACTGCCAGTGGGTGGACAGCTCAGGGATGTCCATCCTCCAGTGCTGCATGCCCAGGGTTTGCACTTCATTTCAGGGCAAGGCTGGGGCCATGAGAGCAGTGTCGAGTGGGTGTGCTGCTGCTGTTCCGTTTCCCTCACTGGCAATTTCCACAGCCATTCGGCCCTGACTCCAGAACTCTGGGGAGATAAGGGCGTGGGGTGACATCCACAGGCTGACTCCCAGTGACACACAGCTGTCTGCTAAGGCCCACTGTGGCCCTTACTTCACTGAAGATAAACTCCCAAGACAAGCACGCCCCCTGCTGCCACGGACGGCTGGACAGGCCTCAAGGCTTTGCCACACTTCCGCTCAATTTGTCAGATCGCTCATATACTCAGGCAAGTGTGGCATGAATGACAGTTTTCGGAGCTGCCTATTGAGAAAGCAATAATGCAATCTACAGAAAGCAGAGTGTTATTTCATTGGAATTGAATTTCCTTTTAGCTGAACATATCCCCATTGATTATGGTAAAACTACAAATTAGCTTCACAATTAAGTGACAAAGCAGCAAACCTTGCAAAAACATAAAAATATACATATATATACTGTATACATGTATGTATCGCTATATTGGAAACAGCTAAGACAAAGTGTGGGAATCTGATGTTAAAAAAGGCAGCAGATTACACAAACTTTATATGGTGAGGGCAGTAAATTAATTTGCTGAACATATTAAATAAGCTCTACTGCTTTAAAATAGGACCCAGGTCCCAATCCCACCTCCTAATATAAAACCCTTGATCAACTTACCCTGAATTAGTACTGTAAAAATTATACGCTGTGTAACCATTAGAAGTAGTTTTTCATTGCATGTTGCTTTGGAGAAAAGGGTCAGCTAAGTTAACAAATGCAAATATACAGTGTCCAACTCCATATACTTGTCCCCCAACACTGGCCAGCTATATAGACAATCTGCCAAAGAGCAGGAGCAGAGATCCCTGCGTGTACAACAAACACAAGGCTGTCCTTCCAGTTGCAAGCCCATCTTGGCTCCACTCACATGGACAGTGGGGTGGGTGGGTTTTTTTGCCATGTCTCTCAGCCAAGGGCCCCAGTTGAGCTTGTGTGAGTTGGTGGCTACTCTGCACTACTCTGGTAAGGGCGAGATTCAAATGACAGACAGTTTCCCATGGTCCTCCCCTGCTTAGCCCTATAGTGACTTAATGATGACCAGCTGCAACCACCTGTAGCCAGTCAGTAAGACTTGGTAAACCAGCTGGTCTAAAGAATGGAGGAAGATGGCTTGTGGGAGACAGGGGGTTTGGGAGAAGAGTTGATGTGGCTCTTATTGCTGTGTTTTTTCTTTGTTTGTGGGGGGAATTAGTCTCTCTGGTTGTGACCCGCTGTACAGTGCCCTTTGTCCTATGTCTGTGGCTGCTTCTGCCCCCCACACCTGGTCACATGTAGTGCTGGCAACAAGGAGTACAGTTGGACATTTTTTCCTGATATCATTCCTTGTGTGCTACGATGGTTAAGTGAGCCCTACAGTTTTGATTTGCACTGTTTTGAGTTTAAGGTGACGAAGAAAAAAGGGAAGTGAGCTGCACAGGCAAAGCTTGTGAAGGCTAACAAAGAGGCCAAATACTTCTTTCAGTGGGACCGGGACTAACTGGGACCTGAGGAACTGATGCCACCCAGCCTTCAGGTAGCAAGAGGGTGTAAGGTCGGAACCACAGTTCCTCACCACGAAGGACAACCTGTCCTCGATCCACATATCTTGCAGCTGACTGAAGACTGGGATGCAACCTGGCTGACAGATCCATGGTGGGATGAACAGCATTAGCTTGCCAAGCTGGGTGTGCTTGTCTGCTCTTCATGCAGGGGGTATGGGTATGTCACTGCCTTGTGCACCACACACTGGATTGATGCTGTTGATGGCCTGGAACAAGAGTTGAAGGAACACCAGAGAAAACAGTTGGCTGGGTCAAGCCAGCTCCATAATGCTGGACTGTGCTAAAAGTCCGTGTCCTACAAGGGTTTCTGAATGGAGAGCACAGCTTGAGATGTTGGCACGGGAGTTGGCCAGCGTGGGTGTTGGGAACTGACGCCAGAGAGACTTGAGCACGGTAAGATGGGCTGGGAGGGGCATAACTCACCCTTAAGTCACTACAATGTCAGAGTGACAAAACGCACATCTGCCATGACAACAGATTTATTTACACAAAAAAAAAACACACACACCGCTTTAGGATTTCCTTTGACAGCACCAGAAGTGACAGGTGAGTGACAGGGTCGACATGGCTGCAAACAGAGATGAGCAACGGCTCAGAGGAGAGAGAGAACACAAAGAGAACGGGAGGGAGGAAGAAGATGGCTTTGTGGCCCAAGTGCTTAGTGCCACTCATGGATGAAGCAGGGTGGCAAGCAACCCGACACAGATGGCTACAAGACTCTGTCGGCATATGATCGAGATCTGAGCAGGTAAGGTGCTGTGTGAGCTGTGGCAGAGTTGAACTATATGTACTGTCATCCTTTTCCTATTTTATACACCCTTACATTATGATCCAAGAGGTGATCGCAGCTTCTCCACATATTCACACATTAAAATATCACGCATTCCAGGAAGTCTTAGCGAAAAATGGGCAGAACATCTCTCGTTTTTAAATCCTTACTTCTGATTGCATAACAAAAGGAGCAGTGTTGTCACTGGGAAACAGCGGCCCCCTTTTTGCCACTTGCTGGTCCCACACTGATTCCCTCCTGCTTCTCAGGCAAGATTTCATTTATCTTGGCTGGTGTTCCCTAACACTCCTCAAATGAGTGGCTCACTGAAAGCTGGCCAGTGAAGACACGTTCAGCCAGCCAGTCCAATTGTCTGTTTATCTAGGAAACAAAGCTGCCAAAATGAGGGAAGGTGTGAGGGCAGGAGAGCGTTCCCAGGACTCTGTGACTCAAAAAACAGGGGCCAGACCACCACGCAGGAGTCCAACCACAAATGTCATTCTCAATACACGAATACAGTGCACCGTCGGTCTTTATCTGGGGAGCCACAAGGGATCCCAAAGCCCTCCCTGTGAATTGCCTCACTTCCTTGGCAGGACAGCGCCTCCTGATGGTCCCTAGTTGAAACAGCAACACTGCCTCTGTCATCAAATGTGCAGGACATGGACTTTTTTCCCCTCTGCCTCCATCTGTAATATTATATAACAGGTGTCATCTACCATTTTTATAATGTCAAGTTCCTTTATTAAAAACAGAAAGGGATCATACAAATTTCAAATTTAAATAAAATGTTTGTCTGACAAAAGAAAGACCTCTGCAGTTACAGACAGCTTCCTGTGTGTTTTGTAGAGACTTGGAACTGTCATGTCTATTTCAGTTTTCAGTACTGCAGATTAGAAAATTATGGTTGAAGTACTTTAGATACACGACCAGCTTATAGCTTACGAGCGTAGTTTAGTGTATTATTGTTGTCCCTTTGATGCACTTCCTAAACCCTTTATTGTAGAACTGGGTGACAGCCTCAGTCAGTATTAAGCGCCTGGAGAGCGGCCAGAATGCTGATCAACCAGAAAATAGATGCCACTAAGAAGGATGAATACTTCACGCCAAACTTTGGCAATAAACCGGAGGAACAGTGAGGCAAACAAAAGAAGAGCTCTAGGAATGAAAAGTCGCAAAGAAAGAAACCAAAGAGTAGTGGGGCTTCATTAAAATAATGAAGTAAGAAAGAAGGATGGTAAAGCACAGAACACAGGGGCCAGCTGTCCTTCTGGGCAAGCCTCGTCCCTTGGTCAAAATGCGCATGCTCCATCCAGCAATATCCCCAGAGTAAACAAATAAAATTAAATTAAATTAGTCTGCAGACATGGATGCTCCCTGAATTTACCTGAGCAGATAAAGGCACACGTTTTGCATTTGAGTTTAACAGAAGACGAGAAACATATTCCGACGTTGAAGGGAAAAGAACTGCCTCCACTAGCTCAGTGGGCAGTGTGCAGGAAAGCCCCTAAAAGCGCCCCCTCCGTCTCTCGAAGACCTCAAACACAGAGCCACGTGTGAGACGCAAGGTAAAGTTTCAACTTAAAATATCATTTGCGTTCTTGTAATTCGTCTGTCTTCTTGTGCCCTTTCTCACCGCAGTGCCCTCCACGTGTCCCTTGCTCACAGACAACGAAGAGAGAAGTGGGTGGGAGGAACAGGCGAGACTGAAATTTATGACTCTTCTGCTGCGTGTGTGTGCCGTGTCCTGGGCAAGCCGATTGCTAATTTCACACTGTCATGTTAACAACAGCCACATGGCCGCTCTGACAGAGAACCACCCGCCTCTCATCTCTTTCTTTAGCACCACAGGCTTTTGACACTAAATGGGTCAGGAGTTTAGTCACACCATTTCTAACTTAAGCATATTCGTTTTTTTCTTGTCCCATAAAAATAATAATTGCTTGACAGATCACTTTGCCTTTCATCTGTCACATGAAAAGAGGTTCACCTCCAGATTCCTGCTTTTCACAAATGGGTAAAATAGCTATTTCTCAGCGGGCTGAAAGCGACACTGGGTAAACTGAAGACATCAACGTTTCTTAAAAAAGGTTTCCTCACATGAATAAATGTTTTTGTAGACATGATGTGATTCCTGAGAAGCTGACAGAAGAAGTCAAAAGCTGTTGCGTCCAACACTTTTGATCTTTCTTTGGCTGTTAATTAAGCTACCGGACCAACGGCCCGAGAACCTCTAACACGCAGCTGCGTCGCACAGGAGGCATACGCTTTTGAGGTTTGTGGCTCTAATAAAGGCCGGTAGGGAGACAAATTGCAGTGAAGTCAGCTTAGTGCTTACAAGACTGAGATAAACTCACCTTTGCTTGAATTAAAGCTGGACAGAGGTTTAAGAATTGAGTTATAAATTGATTTTCAGATGAAAATCAGCCAGAGGAGGACTACTGCATGTCCTCCATTGTACTGCGTTCACTGTTAGAGAGCCACCGCTCCTCCTGCCCAGCGCTGCTCTTGGCTTGAACAAGACAGTAAGCAGCATCCACATTCACAAACAACACTTTAGTTAACGTGTTAAATAGACGTAACACATTTCAGGAGACCAGAAACAGGACGGGCCAGATCCCCAACCTCCTCTGCACCAAACATTTGGGATAATTGGGTTGAGGAAGGGTGAGCACACCACCCAGACTGCTGGCACAACTTTACCAGGGAGGAGAGCCCACCATGACCTAGCCTTGTCGTTTTCACCACATCAACCACATCAGTGACTCAGTATTAATAAGTGTCTGGTCTATGTCAGGGTCACGGAGGTCTAGAGACTCTCCCAGAAGCACCGAATGCTAAGGCTGGGCAAGCCACCCATAATCACCTGAAACACTTGTGTTTGAACTGTGGAAGGAAACCTGGTAGAAACCCACACAGATGCAGGAAGAACCTGCAAACTAACACAGACTGAGCTGGTGTGCCACCATGCTGTGACAAATATTTCCCCTCATCCTGTAGAGAGTGAACTGCTGACAGCTATGAGCTGGCCAGTACAGCACAAGCACCCTGAAGCTCACATTTTGCTGGGCGTTCATTTGTCCAGCACTCCTCTCCGAAGAGAGAAATACATCACAGTTAGCAGGAGCTCAAGGAGAGACTAAAACAACATGAGCAGCAATCACTTAACACAGCACATTACCATAAGAACAAATGGTGCTGTTTAAGGGCATTGAAGAACAGGGTAAATATGTGCAACAAGAAACACACAGAAACACTGCAACAAAACACACAAAGACTGCTTCTTTTTAACTGGAAGAAATATTTAAGCAGTCACATGATAGCACTGCCTTATTCTGTCTCTCATCTTGATGCACGGTGTATCTTTCAATTTTATACTCTCTGCATCTGGATATTTAATGGAATGAGTTCAGGCTAAGAATGGGTATAACAGAAGATTCTTGAGTTGTGACAGGTCGAAGCTCTGTCAGGTGAAGACTCCTGAAACAGACCTCTTCTCCTGGGTTCAGGACTGACCTAAGGCCAGTTGAATCAATTTGACCCAAAGGTGCCATGGAGATCAGACTAAGGATTTACATCTCAGATTTGTTTCAGCTGCCAAACTTCTTTTTGATTCCCTTAGAGACTGATGCGGGGGAAGTGTAATAACAAACCTGCTGCTTGAAGTTTTAAATGAAGAAAGAGAAGAACACAGCCAAGAGAATCTAACAACCAAGGCTGAGAAACACAAGAGAAATTGATTACAACAAAATGAAAAGTTACAAGTATTAAATTACTGGCATTGTTTAATTGATTTATGTACTTTCCAAACAATAACTGAAAAATGAACTACACAAACAAATAACAAAGCAGTGCTTCAAAGGTGCAAATGTTTCTAAATTATGCACACACACACACTGACACAGACACAAAGGGTAGTATGTGAGATTTCAAGTGGGCATGTGATCTTACCCACAATGACTGTCACGGCTCAGACCTGTGCTGTGTTGGTCTCGCATCAAAAGGTTGATGGGATGTGGTCAGAGCAGCCGCCCACAGCAACAAACCACAGCCCAACTGTGTGGAGAAGCCGGCGCCACATGAAGGGGCTTTCCTGAGACCCCGGGCTACAGTCCTTCCCTACATTCAAAATGCAGCCACAACACAGCTCGCACCCTGAGTGCAACATGACAATCACCACTCATCTGTTAGTCATGTGAATATCCTCAGTTTTTATTTTAGCTCTACTATCCTGCTTTTTTCTTCCTAAAAATACAGATCTGAGAAAGCAGCATTAGTGTATGTTCTTTAAGATGCAAAACACACAGTAAAAGGAAACTGCATAATGGTGTCACCCAAGTGCATGGGGGGCATACAGTATGGGGGGCAGCAAGTGGCATTCTATTTAGAACTGCTGCCTTACACTCACAGGACCCACCTGCTGTAGTACCTTTGTTTGATCAAGGTACTTTCCAAATCATCCCACTGTATAAATGGTTAAATCATGGTATGCAGCTTTGGAGGAAAATAGCAGCTAAATAAATATAAATAATTATATAAATAAATATAAATATAAATGTGCTGTGGCGCTGAAAAGGGACAGAACGTGTACACCGACCGCACCGTGTATCTTGCACAATCCTGGACCGTTCTAACAGTCCCCCCCAGATAGTGCCATTCCCACTTTTCTCCCCTACCTCAAAGTTATACAAAGCAACTTTATTTCTCCTTTCCTCTTTTGTTTGCTCCAAGGGCCAGAACCAGTCGTACATTTGATGCTCATACCTGCCAATTTTAAGATATTAGAGATGACCTTCTGTCTTGATAAAGCTCACTGAAAAGAGTTCAATTTTCCCTCTCAAAAGACAGACTCATTCTTTTGTAGACATGTGGGGGGAGAAGAAAAAAATAGTTATCTTCCACTCTACCATGTACAGGCCTTTCACGTTCCTCACACTTGAATGGTAATTTAATTGATTCTCTCCCCCCTTCCCTTTATCCCCAAGTCTAAACAGAGGGAGGATTTTTGTGTGGGACAGAATGGCACATCTAACCTTCTTGTGTACTTTATATCTCTGTGAAGAGTTATGAAAAGAGAGGTAAAGGGATCTTTATCAGACACCGAGCGAGCACTCAAAGTACTCCATTTGGAAGGTATATCAAGCGAATCCATTTTAAAAAAAGCCTTCGAAAGCGTGCAGCATGAGGACACCTTGAAAAGCATAGAGGACCTTGTGGTGGTGCAGGAGGGAACCTTGCTGAAGCAGCACTCTTCGCAGAGAAAGATCACAATCGGACATTCGCACGGGTCTGCACAATTACCTCCCGCTAAATAAAGGTCGTCTTCTCCATTTTGACAGGAACGGAACTGGGAGGGGGCTGTATTTATTGTATCTGTTCATTAACACAAATTATGAGGTTTATCCCATAGATGTTCTGATCCTTTATTCTAATTTTCTTAACTCTCCAACGCTCTTTCGTATCACAGACAGTTTTACCTGCATGGAACCGAAGTCAGATGAAAATGTCGTTTCCTGAGCTGCACCTAAAATAGATGATTTGCCTCAAATTTAAGTTTCGATTTGTTTTGACGTTATTCTGTTGCAACCCAATCGGTGGCGTAAAAGATCTGTAGAACCCGTATGCTTTATAATTACATGTTCATATATAACAGTATTATTTTCTAGAATTATATTTCAAACATATAAAAAAAGTCAATCAGACATGACAAATTAAGTGTAGTAGGTAGAACAGTGGTCCCAGTTGCTCCTTGCAATTGAAGGCTCCAGGTTCAAACCCATCTCCCGCTGTAGTAACCTGGATCAAGGTACTAACCCTGAACTGACAGTGAAAACTACCCAGCTGTAATCATTCATCACTTTTTAGAAAAATGACAGGTAAGTGGAAAACAAGAAGAAGAAGTAGAAGAACTATATCTGGGCACCTGGAATTAACGTTAAATACAACACACGAATATAATGAAGTGTTTTTCTCTCAATATACTGCAGAATCATTTCCGCATCACAACATAAACAGTTTGATTCCAAAACACTGCAGTCCAAGTTGAGGACCAGCAGCATGCCTGCGATCAAGCACCCGCCTCACCATCTCTGTTCTAGTTGTCTGCCCTACTCACCCATCTCCTCACCAAGCAGGGAACCACATCCCAAAAAAAGCTGCAAAGGGGTGCTGGAGAGGGCTAAAGAAGAGAAAAAGAGAGAAGTACAACTGTGACCTCTGAGCCTATTCATCAAGACCGCTTCTGATCTCACGCCATTAGGCTAGTCTTTGCTAAATCGCTCATTTCTTTCAAATTAAATTTCCCAAACTCTGTTAATAGTCTTGCTGTAGCTGTTGTTTACCCACTTGTTCATTAGCAGCTTTCCACAAGAACCAAGTTAAACATCTGAATCAAACTGTTCTGTGCAATTAGGAAATGCGCTCGAGTGTAACATACGTTAACATAATACTCTGTCCTACGCAGCGTGACCTGTATTTCGGCTGAAATAATAATTACAAAGAGGCAGAAAAGGAACGAGACACAGCCGGGGAGCAGGAGAAATAAAACATCCTTTCTTAATTATTCGCACGGTGTGAGGTAACCCCCACTTCCACGTATCAAGCGCTTCCATCGAGGCGCATAGAAGAGGCTCTGCTGGAGTGGAAAGCATCGCTCCCCTTTCCCGGGCTGAAGCCTGGCCCCAGCCCCCACGCCGGCCCCTCGCCAGTATCAGTGCTCACTGCTTAAGTCCTCTTCATTGTTTTCAAGGCCTAGATGGGTGTCCCCCTGTCGCTCACTAGCTGCCTTCCCTATTTACAACAAAACAAGCGCGTTCTCTGTCCACACTGGCTGTTATTACTGCAGGGCCCTCGCCCGGCTGTCTTGCTCCTCTTGGACACAAAGGTGGCTCGGTGGCTGCCCAGCCACTTGGTTACACTCAACACAAGAGCGATTCACTCCTCCTCAACAAGTGGACTATTGATTGCAAGGGGCCTCTTCTTTTCCAATTAACCCAGGGGTCCAAACTGGCGAGACACCCCCCCCCCCTCCCCGGCTGCGCCTTTCTTCTCCCCTGTGTTAAGAGGCATCCTTGGATTTCGGTTCATTGAGCAGACCATAGCCTGACAGGACTGGGTGTGATGGGGTCGAACGGGGAGGGACAGAGCACACAGGGCAAGTGCGGTGGCACTTGAGACAAGACAAACCGTGCAGCCACAACCCCTCTGTTGCAACCAGAGTCACACTGGGATGACCCTTCGGTGGAAAACAGCACACACTCGCGTCACAGCTCCTCTGGCTCCTAAATAATTCATACAGGGGAGGAAATGACTCTTGGCCTGTATTACAGATATGAAGTGCACCGAAGGGGGAGGTGTGGGAAGATGGAGAGACCTGGATGAGTGATGAATGACACATGTAGGAGCACTGCACCTGACAACAGCAGCCCTGTGTTTGCTCAGAGCACAATGGTAGAGAAATGACTTCCACATGTCACCTTGAAATGAGAGAAACTTGAGCACCAACTGAGTACAGCTTCCAAGTGCCTCTCAAGCGCAGTATTGCACAGTATCCACACAAGTATGTAAGTGTTCCATATAACAAGAGAGCTCGTATTACATATCGTACAGGCCCTTTGATAAATTTGATATGATAATATTGTAAGTTGCTCTAAAGGAAAATGTGACCAATGCACCGCATGCTGAAAACCAGCTAAATAAAAGTTGTTTTTTTTTTTTTTAAGCAAGAAGTATTTTATTTTTCTCTCCTATCAATTTGCCCAAAAAGTGGATGCATGCACCAAGACAGAAGAGACAATCAGGAAAATCAGACTTGAGAGCTCAAGCTGACCCATGGTTTTAGCATCTAAATGCCCCCATGGTACACCTACCTGCTGAGATGGTACAGTTTAGCAACACAAGGCCTCTTCACACCATGTGTTTATACACTTCAGCGGCACCATCTCCTTCCACCTGCTCAACCGCCAGCTGCAGTAAATGTCGGTGCCACGGGTTTCAGTTACTTCAGCCTGACAGTGTGCTTTAAATTATCCAGCACTGCGGAAATGTAGAATTCACTCATGGCAGTAATTTTATCTTCCACCATGAAGCAGCAAGAACACCAACACTTAGGCATAATGAGGAACAGGCAGATAATACAACTATGGTCCAATTCAATTAACGCTCTCACTCCTGTTACCACATTACAGAGATGCAAACATTCACACTTCTGTGTGAAGGACAAATAAATTAAGCTGTTGCTTGGAAAGCATTTAAGCATATCAGCTTAATATACACAGACTGATCGTCTCTCACTGTTACATAAAGGTTTGAAATAACAGAATGAAAACCGCACATTTAAAGTGTAAGGCGTTTGTTGATGTAGAAAGGGGAAAAAACAGAAGTTCTAAAACCAAGAAATGATACGGTACGTCAATCAAAATGTAATTCCCATAATATCGCTGTGCTTTTTTATTGACTAATTCACAATTCAACAGCCCGGGAACAAAAAAGCGAAGAGGTGGCATTTGGCAAAAAAAAGTGATTTTGAAAAAGGTGAAGAAATAGCGGGCATGTGTGTTTGGGGAAGACAATAGGTTGCAGGCTGCCCTGACACCTTCCTGGTGTGGATGGAGTCCCGGATCCATTACCATATTAATCTCTCATCTCTGATTGTGGCTCTGCCTGGATTTGCTCTGGCTCATTTGAAAGTCAAAAGATGGGGACGGAAAACTATTGTTTTACATTTATTACAGGCTGCGGACACACTGTCATATTAAAGCACAGTAACACCTCGCTTCCCTGACACACACAGACGATGAATCCATTATTACCTGATTAAAAACATAGTCAGCTTCAACAGCGAAGCGGGGCGAAAAAAGTCTCACGGCAAAGGCTCGGCTTAATCGATGAACACAAAATAATAACAACAAAATGCAAAGCAATTCCTCATGTAATCGGAGGGCGACTTCCTTTAACCCCCCCTCCCTCCCCACAATAGTTTTCCAGTTCTTTTCTGAATTCATTTTGTCCCCGACTTGCCAAGGAAAGCCTGGCTACATTAGTTGCCCAAAATACACAGTGCATTAGCTGACCACTACAGGATCCTACGTGTCACTGAGTCCGGCTCAAACACAGCGTGGATCTGCAACAACTTAGCATCTCCATCCAAGTAAACGCTTACCCCCTGCCTGCTTTATATGGACTCAACCCAAACAAATACAAGGTTTAAAAAGAGGAGAATGTGGATTTCCTTGGAGAAGGTGTCAGTGATGGAAAATTTAAATCCTTTAGAAAACAGTAGCCTAACACCAGCAATGAAGAACTGTGAATTACTATTCCGTGTCAGAAAATCAACACTGGAAGCATTATTATTTTACTACTATTTTGTATTTAGCTGACATGTTTGTCCGACACAAGCTACAGTGCTAGGTATCCTGCACTATTCTCCTTAACAATATCTACCCATTCACACAACAGCAGGACACCAGTTAGACCAGTAAGACCACTGCTACACCACCATGTCACTAAAGCAGGTAGAGGATATCTGTCTGATGAGTAAATGTAATGTGAGCAAACGTCCCTTCCTTAATGGGGAATTCCTAAAAAAAATGTTTGCTTACCCCATTCCTCCACCACAGAATAATCATTCACAGAAAAAATGAACTGCATGGGCAAGGAACAGAGAGCTGCTTATCTCTCTTCTGAGAAAACATGTTTGAATCATCACACGTGCAGAGGATGTGACAGAAAAAGACAACGTATGTACTCTGCACCTTATTTTTCCATTTCTCAATATCAATGCCTGTAAATACTATACCATTTTAATATTGACACCATTTAATCTACAATATCTTTTCAAGTTTTTTGTGTTCACCTTGGTGTTATGAAAAAGAAAAGAGAAGTTCATCAAATACAGCAAAATGTTTTGTGGGGATTGTAGGAGCCTTTAAACTACAGCCTTGTCCACAAAAATGGCTGTGAGATTTCTCACTTTGAGGTAAGCAGAGGAAATATCCCATTTGATGTGGACAACCACTGCATTTCATCTCACAACTAGCATATTTAATCAAACTGATTATATTGGGTTGAATCTTTCCTCTAACACCAGCATGTGCTTCAATAACTTTGTAAAATACTACACACCATTAATACTAAAGATCTTTTGCTTCGGGCGCTCCTGAGTCCTTCGACTGTATTCAGGTGTGCACTTGAACCTCAAGGCTTGCATACACCAGAATATCTGTCATCAACCAGCCTCTAATAACTCACTCAATAAACAGACCTCCCACCTTGGAGCTCATAAAGAGAGAAAGGCAAAGGAGCAAATAAGGAGCACTTCCTTCCCAACCAAAATGATGTTTGAGAAATCAAATCCTCCTGATTATGGATTTGCCTCCCTCTTTGCAGGGGGAAAATCTATGAGTCCCTAAACACAGCTCTTTTAAAGCACACTGACTACAGGCCTCATGCCTAATTCATGAAGAGGAGCTGGGAGATTAGTGCTGCCGGACAGGACCAAGCAATACTTTCATATTCTAATAAGCACAGGAGTGAAAATTGCATTTCTAAAGCCCCCGCATTAAAGGGCATTCTGCAAAACATGACCTAAACATAACTTGCAAGTCCGGCACTGGGCTGAAAAGGGGGGAAAGAAAATGAAATAAATAAAAAAAACAGAAAAGCCACAAGACTTTGATTATGATAAAAGTCTGCTGACAGCTACAATAAAATAACTGAAAGGAAAAAATACTCATGTAAAATCCCCTGTTTTTGAGTGATGCTTGAGAGACCTTTAGAACTGAGTAATGCACTCAATTAAACAAAATACTCATCAGTTAAGACAAAAAGTAAGTATTACATATGAAGGGAAGTGAAGAACAAGCTTTCATTAAAAAAGCCATAATTACCAGGAATGAAATTCACTTGAGAAAGAAAAATTCACACACTATGGTCTCTGTCCCAGGGCCATCTGTGAATAGCATCCTGATGTTTCCTTCTCTGGCTCTTGTGTGCACAGGATCTTCCTCCCAGCAGTGTCGCTACAGAAAACACCATTCAGCACATTACCTAGAAATGTAATTGCTGATGTCCAAACCAATATAGGTACCAATCACTGGACAGAACTGTCACCACAGGAACTTCAGGCAGCCATCTGGCTGACTGCAAAGTTCTCTTCTGTGACACCAAAGAGCTTAAGTGCACTGCATCTGCCCATAGCCCATGTTTGTAACTCATATTTTGCAAAAGTCCAACAGACACAGAGACTCCATACTTTTTCGAAGGCTGCGGCATCACAGCCAACCCATAATGGTTTCCTCCCAGCATCTGAAGAGAATTTATTGTTGCTGCAGATGCTTCATAGATTCTTCCTCTGGCTTACTACACCTAGTGAATCTTCTTAATGGAGAAGGACACTGTAGGCAGAGAGTGGGGTGTTGGGTTGGAGCGTGTGATATAGAAGGGAGGAATGATGCTAAATAGAGAGTAGGGTACTGGTTGCTGGTTTGTGGGGATAGGGATTTGGAATGGTGAGGCTAGTGCTGAGGAGAAGAAGAATAAAGTTTTTGGATGATGCCAAATGGGGAGTAGGGTGTTGGACTGAGGTGTGAGGCAAAGCCAGGGGGGGTCTCAGGGAGGTAGATGCAACCCTGTGACTGTACAGGAGGGATTAGAAACTCAGGTCTGCAAGATCGCCAAGGTCCTCCTTCCCACCCTCCTCTTCACAGATGGAGAGCTGCCCCTGTGGCCCTTAAGGAAGAGCTTTTTCTGAGCGGCCTGCACCACAAGCTGGCTCCCCATCCCCCACATACACACAAGTACACAAGAGCAGAAACATATGTATAGTACAAACGGCTGCACAGGTACACCAACACGCACAAAGCCATACACTTGGAGACATCCATGCAATTACAGACATACACAACCCCCTGACAGAGCACTGTTCGGCATCCTGAGATGCGGCATTAAAGCTTAAGTAAATGTGAAGGTGGGACTTCATGTTCTGTTCTGGATCAGCGCTAATGGATTTTGGCACAACCCAGAACATAACCGAGGAGAGGGAGTCACAAGCTCATTTTATGGATCTAAATCACAATCAGTCGCACCCCACACCTGCAGCACCACGATTGTGCAACCGCAAAGTTATTTATCTCTAAGCAAAGGGCCATTTGTTAGTTCTGGGCAGATGTGGCTTAATGCATCCGAGTAATTAATAATTAACCATTCAAGACTAGAGTCGAGACCAGCATGCAAGGCTGGATCTAGCTTTCATGAAATCAATACATGAGGGACAGACTGCTTTGAATGAGCAAAATGAGTGTTGATCTATCACCTCTCTTCCTGCTACTCAGTTAGAGCCGATCTTCACGCGATCCTCCTCAAAGGGCTGTCCCTAAAGGTGGCCCAGCGGCACAGCAGAAAGCATGGCTCTTTGACAGCACCATACATTCAAATCCAACTGTATCCGAATAGAGTTTGCATTTTCTTTGTGTGTTTGGATAGGTTTCCTCCAACAGTCTAAAACATGTGTTTCCGATTATTTGGTGACTTTAAATTGCCTTTAATGGATGACTGCGCGAGTGTGACTGGGGTACGAGTCCATCACAGGGCATTCAGGGTGGATCCTGAGTAGCCTTGTGCTGTATGTTTCTGCGATAGGTTCCAGACTGCAATCCTCCCTTGGATAAATGCAAAACAACAGTGAATGAGGGTTGGTCCCAGGGTCAGCTCCAAACACCAACCGAGTCTGTAAGATCATCAAATATTTAAGAAATATAACCACGATTAGAATTAGCTCATTTCTTTTCAAACCAATAGTAGTAGCAATGCTACTACTTCACTTGCTCACTGTTATAGTGATCCCACAGTTGCACCCTTAAGCTTTCTGGGAAGATTTTTTCCAATTTCACCTACAGCGAAGGCCTAAACCTCCCTGACTGTTACACAGAACACAAGTAAAGCTCGGCTCGGGCTAGAAAGCAGTAGCAGTTTACTTGGTTTTGGGCTTTCACTGCTGTAGCTGATAGACATTTGTGTTCATGGTGTGCTGAATCCAGTGTGAAGCTGTACCACCGTTAGTAATGCTAATAGCCATGCTAACAGGCAAGCATGGTGACAGGAGGGAGGGGCATCCCAGATCAACCCATGGAGAAGAGGCGGTGGCAGTCTCGCTGAAACCAGCCTACTAAAGGATGTCCCATTTTGCCCAGCAGGTCAGGAAAAACATAAGCCATCCAAGGACACAGCTGTGTCTTCACGGTGATGTTTACAGGGCGGACAGAGCAGGTGGGGAAATAGGAGCCATGGTGATAAGAGCTGCCGTTTTACACTTGGAACGATCCAGGTTCAAATCCTACTTTCTGCTGTAGTAGCCTTGAGAAAGGTATTTAGCCCAGGATGCTCCAGTTATTACCCAGCTGTATAAGTGGGATAAATCACCGTAGGACACTTAGTTAAAGTGGTTTACAGGGATATGTCACCTAAATTAATAAAACTAATAAAAACTTAAGGACGGCCATGCCATCTCTCACAACGCTGAGTGTTGTGGGTTGTAACCATGGATTCAGAGCTATGCTTCACTTGGTTGTGAAAGGTGATCTACTGTTATTTCTTCACATACTTATCTGGAGCTATGAAAATCACTGCACAGTGCAGAAATACAGGACTAGCACATTCGTTTTGAGCCGGGGGTCTCGCACCATGTCTACCACACCGAAAAACCAGATCGTGAAAGTAACAGTCCCTCTGAAGTGGCACGTCAGTTATGAACGTTTACACTCCAACTTTTAACAAACATTTATTAATTTTGCTGGCATTTCTCTCCAGAGTGACTCACGGTGTCAAGCTTCTTGCAGTGACAAACAAATGTGGACGAGAAGACAGGTGCAAACTGGCTGCGCAGGCTGAGGGGTGCTGCTATTTGCTGGACCGTGGCAGCTGCCAGCGAGCAGGAGTGCAGCGCCTCCCCTGTTATCAGAGGGCTCCGGGTAACTGCACTGAAACGATGTGAAGGTGTACCCTCCCCCTGGCCCTGGCCTGTATCCCAGCGAAGACAATGGGCTCATGCCTGCTGCACTTCATTATTTCATTAACACACTGTCGGTGCGGCAATTAGCTAAGATGAGCGTGTGTAACTTGTGTCAGCTGTTTTTAATCAGAGACACTAACCTTTTCAATAAAGGGGGCCTGCAAAGAATGCTTTTTTTTCACAGCCCCTAATTACGACATTAGAAATACCATGTTAGCATTCAGCTGGCTGGGAGTCGTGCCGTCAGCCTGCTTTATGGCAAGGGAGCTGTAATGGAGGCAAAGGAGAAGATGTCCCACTGGCTTGGCAACGTGTGAGGTAGTGGGCAGCCAGAGGAGATGACAAATACAGTAATGACTTTTATCAAGAATGAACGCGTCCAACTGTGATAGACTGTCATCCTGTCTTCTATGAACCCTGACTATGCTAGCACCCTATGCTTCCGGTGCAGGCGCTGGTTGCTTGCAGCTCTGCCTTAAGAGAAGTAATTATGAATAGTGACTGAAAGAACACATCCTATTGTAGTCTTTACTATATCTTGAAATCATTTCACTTTACTTTTTTGCGTGGACTTGAAACATGTTGCAACAATTTGGCAGTGACACTGTGAGATAGAGGACACGTTATATTAACGTGACTTTAAACAGTTGTACCAGCGTCGTAAAAGACCATGTTTTAGCTCAGTCGGTTGATACCTTCTGGAGCAGATTTAAACACATCACTTTTCAGTGCCACCTTTACACATCACTCAGTCTGAAATCTAGCAATTGGATTTCATTTATGGCTCCTTTTCTGTGACTCTGCTTCTCTCTCATACACACATGCACCTCCACCCACAGACTCTGCAGTGTGTTACCTATTGACCCTGTTAGTAATGTAATGTGCAGTCAGTAATGGGGAGTACCTGCGCTATGCTCTACTGCTGCTTTTACGGGTTTGCAAGGTGTATGTGCAGTAAGACAGCAGTAACAACCGGCACTATAAGGTTATGCACACACAGACACACACTGCAGTCAACAGCAGACTAACCAAAGCTGTGGACAGTAGAATTTATATTGACAGCAAATAGAGAGAAAAAGACATGGCTTTTCCAGGTACTTCTTGATGATATTAAAAATTAGAGATTAAAACAAATGCACAATATTAACAAGACAGAAAGCAAAATCATTCTGCACAAACCAGGGAATAATTTTACACTCCACTGTCATGGAGCTGCAACCTAAACATCTTCTCTCTGTGCACAATCTAAGTGAATTTTTCTGTCTAGGTATGACTGGGCCATTATATCCACAGCCTGCTATAACAAAGACTGTTAAAGTAGGAGACAAATAGTCCCTAAAAAGATCTTGTCCTCCAGTCTGGCCAAAGCCTGCATTTTCAAATTAATGCAACAGACCAAATCAAACTGCTTATGTTTCTCTTAAAAGTATTATGGATTTGTGCTGGATAAGGCTGAACTTTAATATGACTTCGGAGTGTGTGGAAGGCACTTGTTACTGCAGCAGATCCGAACTACGACAGTGTCAACCGTGCACGAGCAGTGCCACCACAATGTTGACAGTGGAAGGACTTAGATATGTAAACCAGAACACAAGTGCACGCATGTGTGTGTGTGAGGGGGGTTGTTGGAACCTAACTGAATTATCGACATTTAGGTTTTGTGTTTTTTTAAGTTTTAAGTCAGGGGACATGACCCATAGCCAGCTGCAACTTCTGACTTTGATGTTGAAAAAGGAGCAGAACAGCATACTTTATGTCCTTAAAAGGAGTTCTGCTAGTGATGTTGTTGACACCTACGGAGACATCTTTTTCTTTCTGCAACTCAATTTAACCTTTAAGGAGTTTGGGGCTTTCCACGCTGCTGTGGTTTCAAAGGGACACCTAGCTGTTAAACACTCACATACCTCACCAACCTCATCACACTTGAGGACATGAAGCAAAGCTGAACTGTCCTCTCCACCAAACTCCATCCACTGGGAAGGCAGCAGTGGTGGGATGGACACACAGCAGCACTGGACTTCCCATGAAGCTTGTTTGAGTGTCGCGCCACAATAAACACTGAAATTCCTCCATCCAATACTGCAAGCAAAAGGAGCGGCAAACTGTCACACAATGTCCTGAATAAAATATCACACACTCGCACAAATCATCTCCATATTTTCTGGTGGATCAGGGGAAAGAAAAGCTCATAAATAAATGACAATGCATGGTGCGCACTGAAAAGAGAAATATAATTTTGTGCCTGCATTTTATATAGCCATGTAAAATTTAATCTCTCTTTAAATACTTGGGATTGTATAAACAGGGGAGAGAGCAGAAATAAACATTAAGAATGTAACCTCGTGGAAATCGATTTTTTGCGTTGAAAAACATTATCTACCCAATTTATTTATTTATGCAACTGTAAACACCATAATGGTGACTACATATAAATACCATAAATAAATACAATAAATATGTTCTTGTATTTTTTTTTCCATTCTTTTGTCCCTTTTATCAGAAGGACAAAAACTGGGATTTTACATTCAGCGCCCAAACTATATAGGTGTTTAAGATGAAGCCCTAACAATGAAATGGGGTATGAAAAGAAATAATAGAAACCACTACATATAAAAATCACAACAATGAACTAAGTTATATATGTTTACATTTCACTTTTTGTTGGAAGGTATTACTGCATAAAAACAAAATGAACTGCCTTGGTCATTTTTTTATGATAAAACAAAGCCATTAGAAACACCTAGATAATCTATATGGGATAAACAGTATTAAAAAACTAAATGGTAAAGATTTTCAAAATTATTTGTGTATTCAGTTGCACTTTTTAACAATACAGTATATTCAATGGTCTATCATACACACTTATAAAAGGGATAAGTAAACAGCAGCCACGCTGCAAAAGCCCATTATGGTGTCGCCATATTACTAGCGGGATTTACCGACAACAAACACAAATGCACAAACACTGAGGAGATGCACTGCCCTGGATGCATCCAACAAGGACAATACGAGTCTGCCCCTTAAGTTAGCAGCATCAAGTATCTGTGTTACTAAGACGTAACAAAAGAAAGACGCATTGTGGGTTGAAAAGGGAGGGAGAAAGAGAGGAAGAGAGAGAGCGAGTGAGAAAGAGTTTCGAGCCTTTCCTTCAGTGGTTCATGTATTAGCCATTTTATGACTTCTTTTGTACCGCTATATTAATATGGTATTATGCACAATAATGGTTTTATGGATTTTAAATGGACATCATTTACCAACATTGTGCACAGCTATTACATGAAAGGACAATTTTATGCGCTAAAATGTAAATCTGGTTCATTTTCTCTTCTTTCCAATGATCAGTTAGGAGTTACCACACACTCTGTAAGCTTTATTGTTTGCAAAGTCGTAATTAAACACGAGTCTCAGTGCATGAAGGCATAGGGCAGCTTGTCCACCAGAGGACCCCTGCATTTTAGTGGCTGTACAATAACAGCACTACAAGTGTAGTATATGGAAATTAAGAAACGCACCGTGTTTATCCACTTTTTATACTCAGCACTCGTGTCATGGACACCTTCCTGAAAAGGACAAATCTCATATGCACTCACTCCCACATGCTATTATTAACTGCTTGTCCTATTACAGGGTCACGGTGATTCAGAGTCTATCCTAGGAACAGAGGCACGAGGCTAAGAAGGGCAAACCCTGTATAAGATGCCACCCCATCCCAGGGTAATTACACTAAAGGAAATTTAGGCTCACCATCCATCCATATTATGCTTAATCCTGGCCAAGGTCATGGCCAAAGCCTATCCCAGAATTCTGGGGTGCTAGGCTGTGAAAATACCCCTGGATGTCCCATGATCCCTCACAGGATGGTCACCCACATACACGAACACACTACAGGCAATTTAGAGTGACCATTTAATCTGAACTGCATGACTTTGGACAGTGGGAGGAAACCCACGTAGACACAGACTGAGCTGGATTTGAATCCACACCAAAACAGCCCAGGAGCTGTGAGGTAGCAGCACTGCTTGCCAAACTACTGTGCCACCCTTTAAGGCACCAGGTCACCTGAAACATCTATGCACAGTGGCAGGAAGCCAGAATACCTGGAAAATACATGTTTGAACATGAGGAAAAAATTAAACCTCCACACAGAGTGAGTGGGGATCAAACATACACCTGAGGGCCAGTGTCTCATTTTGTAAAAAAACAAATCATTAGATTTGTAAGGTATTTTCCAAATACTTGCTATGGTGAACTGGGGATCTTTGCATGTAAATCACAACTGACATGAAAACAGGCTGTTTACTAAAATTGAGAATTTCTCTCTGCAGCTATTTGTTTCATCAGGCTGCAAGCCCTTTCCTTTGGTCCAGGTCCAGGTGTGGCAGATCTAGAAGCTGGGGACAATGTGTACCATCCTTCATACAAAAACCTGTTGGTCGATCATACAAACCATAGCTAGGTAATATTTACAGAAAACAACCTCTGCTGATCTACTCTTACAGTGAAGACTAAGCAAGATTAAGAACAGCTCCTTTGTCGAATAAATCTTTCCACTGTAATGTAAAGGCAACTAGATATAAATAACTTCTGGACAATAGTCAGTTGAATTAACCCAACTCCTATTTTCATAATTTTATTTTAACGCTTGATGTAAAATAACACTGGGAAAAAAACTGCCTGTCTAATTCATTATTAAGACTTTTACACCTTGAGTTATGTTAAAAATGGTCAAAATAATGAATAGAACTTCACCATGTTGATATTTTTATTTATTTGACACTCTTCTCCAAAACAACTTACAGCATTAAGCTACATTCAATAATTTACCCATTTATACGGCTGGCTAATGGAGTAAGTGCTCGAAGAGTGAAATCTGAAACAGGGCTACAAAAGTACTGTTATGCTACCATAAATAAAGCCTGAACCTTGCAATCAAAAGATCTTCTGACATCTTCATTTATTAGCAACAGTAAACCCTTGATGAAAAGCATGACAGTACAAAATTAAAATTCAGCTTTTTCTTTCAAATGCCAGGTGTTAGCGCTAAACGCTGTGCCACCTGCTGCCCCAGACAACTGCTGTACTTTTTCCTAATATGTAATTGGCTGTCTGTGAAACAAAATAAAGATAGCGCATTTTTAATCATTACGTACACGTGTTCACAGACCGGCACGTACAGACACACAAACAAACACAAACACAGCTACTTGTGGAGAAGGTGACCACCCCATAATGGTTACACCATGCCTGTTGTTCTTCCTTTCCAAAGTTCCCTGTTCACTGCTAGGCCCTTCACTTCTTCACTGCAGAGCAGAGCAGAGCAGGGCAGGACAGGGAGCAGCCACAGAACCCAGAGCAGCGTGTTTACTCAGATTTAAAAAAAAAATAGGGAAAAGAGAACGCATGGAGGAGGAAAGAGAGAATGTAGGAGGGGAGGAGGGAAAGAGGAGCAGAAAGAAGCAGCGCAGGCAGGTTTATGACACTCATTAATTTCCCCGGGCGGAACGGCAGTCACACGGCTTGGCCTTTGTTTTATTAGTTTGTTTCCTTTATGGGTTACATTAAGTACAGTTGAGTGAGAGGAAAACATACACTAAGCTAAGTGTAGCGCTCAGGGAGATTAACGGTGCTCTGCCTCAGCAGCTACTGAGCTACAGCAACACTCATACAGTCAGGTCCATCAATATGGGGCTCAAGCAGGCTCTCCGACAGGGAAACATGGCTCCTTCCTAGAGCAAAGGGTGTGGGGCTGTCAAGCCAGTAGAGCGGGACTGGTACACATACAACGAGACACATAAAAATGAGGATTCAGGAGGCAAAAAAACACTCACACTGAAAGCTGAGAAACTGCTAGCTGTTTCATACTTAGGATGGAATCTGTAGAAATGGATTAAAAAGCCAGGGGTCCGAACGGTTGTGAATTGAAGGTACACTCATCCAATAAAAATGACAGCAAGATATTCAGAATCATCTTCTGCAAAGGGATAACAACATGTTAAGCTACTTATGAAATTTTTAAGCAATTATTCACCCATTTAAATAACTGGGAAATTTAAATCACCATTTCAGGGTAAGTGCCATTGGTCCATAACCTACAAACTTAATTACAGTCCAAGAGTTGGTTGATCACTCAAAAGGTACATACATTTAATGTGGCACAGAGCAGACAAGTGGTTCCTCATCAATTTTATATGTAGCTACACGTGTAACGTGCACCAGTAAAAACTGTGTTGCTGCTGGACTAAGTGGCTGTATTTCATGAATTGCATGCCTGCATCTGTATTTCTCTGTCTGCTGGTGAAAATCACTGCTGTTCACACTGAGTTGTACAATGCTTTTGATAAAAGCAACTGCTAAATAAAAAAATGCAGTGTAAGTGCTAGCAAACTGGACAGTTCCACAAGGTGGGAAGCAACAGCACTGCTTTTTGGACAGCAACAGAGCAGCAGATTGTCTCCTTCTGTCTGCTAGTGAACAGATCATAGACAGTGCGGGGGAAAGCCCATCCTTCTGGTGACGCAGGATGGTTTGTGCATGCACCTGCATGTTCCAAGTCCTCTGCAAGATATATTTATGATTTCATGTAAATAAGAAAACCCAATAAAGAACCTTGGCTTAAGCTGGGCCAGGGTGATGGTGCTTACCCATGGTTCCCTGACCACTGCATCAGCTACCATTGCTACTGCAGCTACAAAAACTACTACTACAACTAAGGATTTGGTGTTATCTCACACAAAATTCAACAATATATTTCCAAAATAATAAGAAATAAAATCATAATTACAAGAAATTAAAAAACAATGTCAGCTGTATGTTATTTACATATGTTATTTACCCATTTACTTCACCAACTTGCTCAAAACTGGTAGATGTAAAAGCTATGGGATCATCTACAGTGTGTACACTAGCTGTTTGGTTCTCTTTCACATTCTCCTCTCATTTTAAAAGCCTACTGTATGCAAGTGCGATCTGATGATGGATCAGGTGGACCTTTGGCGTGCAGTTTATACGCCAGCTCTCTTTTAATGAAATACTAGATATTAAATACTTCTTACAAAAGTTTGTATCAACAAAATTTTATTTCCCAAATGTTTGTAGGTCAAGAACATTAAAGCAGAACGTGGAATTCAAACCTGGGTTGTTCGAGTGCAAGGCAGCAACTCTAAAATCTACGCCATCCATTCCAATACAGACGGATCATCCTTCTGCACCCAGCTGCACAGAGGGATGAAAAGGCTTATAATCCTAGATAGATGCTTGACTATTGGCATTCATCCTACTGTAATTACTGCATTAGCTAATTTTAGCCAGCTGAGACCAAACAGTGCAGCGAGATGGAGAAGAATATCTGTAACAAAGAAGGAAAAAAAAAAAAATCAACAGATAACCAACAGACACTTTGCTGGCCTCTGATCAATTACAACTATGAAAACACCATGGATTTTACATTACAATCCCAATTCTCATTATTGGTTGAGTTAATGTTTGTTGGATTGCATTCTTCACTGCAGCTCGGTAAAGCCTGGGATCAATGCTGAAGGATGTTTCATCCACAACTGACATGGGTCCAACTTAATTAGACTACCCCGATAACAGACACAGTCAAAACCAGACGATGATGCGCACCGCTTACGCGAACAATGACTCAATTAGACGGGTGTTCAGATGGGCTCTAGTAACCTGGCTTTGTTGTTTTTCCTCTTCAAAATATGCCCCTCAACAAAGGAAACATTCTTCATTTGTCAGATTTTAATTACAAGATGTATTTGACTGTGATGAGCTTACAAATCCAAATATTAAGCATATAGTGAGCAGCATATTTACCGAGGAGTTTTCTTTTTTTTAATCTAATTCAATGCTGCCACTAGTTTACACGGGTTTGGCTGAGGAAACCCTAAAAAATATTTAATTTAGTCCCTTACTTGCTGTTGCTGAATAAATAACCTCTAGAAAGCAGTTACAGCACATGTGAGAAACATCCATGCCACCTCTTGCTTGAGCACACAACAGCATTTTGCTTCTGGAATTAGAACCTACAAACATCTGGTACTGACTCCTAACCCACAGCTCCATACTGCTGCCTTAAATGTTTCACAGCATGCGCACTCAGATCAATAAATTTGTAAAGTGTGTTTATGAGAAAGTAACAGCATCCAGCTGGTTTCCAAATTACATGATTTGGTGATTTTCCTCTTTATCAAGAGAGCTACAGTTTTACAGGCCATCTCCACCAGAGGTGTGTGTGTACAGCCAGGTGCTTGAGCAGGGGGAGCTGGGAGACACCCATTAGAAAGCTCTTCACACATCCACAGGATAAGCAGCCCTGGGTTTTTCCACCTGGGTCAGCAGGAAGGTCAGGGGTGGACCTGCTTTGAATTCTCAATCACTGGCAGTGTTAATGAAATCAGGGGAATGGGGTTCCAGGCTCCTAAAACACAGCTGTTCAGCATCAAATACCACCAAGTGCTGGATGATTCAGTTATGGCACAGTGCTAGTATGCGGGTAAAACAGCACTTCTTCCATTTGTCAAAGGTAGAAGTCCTAGATATAGATAAAGTTTGGCGATTGGCCATTCTACAGCTCATTCTTGCGTGTGTGTGTGTGGGCATGTGTGTGGGCATGTGTGTGTATGCGTGAGAGAGAGAGGATATGGTTTATCGAAGTAGTTTGGCTCAGTGGGACTTAAAGCAATGCTGAGTCCCCATTATGAAATAAAAGCAGATATAAAAGCGTAGGGCTCTCTGTATAGGTGTGTAGCTGTAACAGTAAATAAAGCTCCTGCCCCCCTTTGCAGTGTCCTCTTGACCATCTATCATTATTGCAATTAACAGAATGGAGTTGCGTCGGACGGCCGCCATCCCCTCCTGGCAGTCGTGTTAAAGAATTAAGTGCACAGGAGGCCAAACCTGCCAAACAGTGAATCATCACATTTATGAAATATTAAAGAGAGAGAGGGAGTGGAGAATAAGTTTCTTTTCAACAGTTTTGAATAATGGACCTGCTACAGAGTGTTTACCACCGCTTACTTTCCTGCCTGTCTTTACAGAGGGAGATCCCAATCCACAGTAATTGCCTTTTGGCTGGTGCCTCGATCATAAGGCTGGAAGGGGAGGGGGTCCGGGTTCTACCGTGCTTCAGTGCAGGGGTTCAGGGATGTGATCAGAACCACCACAGTCAGAAATGTTACAATATGACAAAATTATAAATAAAAGTACTCATTTCTTGAGTATCAGGAAGTATGGAAGGGCAGGCATCAGCATGCAAGTCTATTGGACACAAAACCGTCATATGTCACCAAAGAAGCACTTTGGAGGGGTCTCCCTCCTGGCCAGGATAAAGCCCCACCCACCCCTAAGCAGGACTGCTCCTTGGCTCCCTGCTGGGGATGATCCAGGTGGCTCAAGCTGTTCTGGCTCAAATTACACTTCCTAATTGACCCTCTTGTGTCTTTGGGAGAAATAAGAAGAGCAGCAATGTGGCTTGTAGTCTCTAATTGACCCTCTAGGTACCTTTGTAGAACAATAAATGAACCCTGGGTAAATAATAGAGGCTGATGATTAATAGCAGGGGTTAGGCCAGATCACTGGCAGCTGAGTTTGGGCACCACTCCTCCCCCTTGCAACAAGCTGCTTCCTCCCAAATGCTGTAAAGTGGACAGCAGGTCCTGAGAGGCTTGGAGCACTGGACCGGGACAGAAGCAGGTTAAAGTGGGTTACACGCAGGGCAACAAACGCTCAGGATCCTTGTCCAACTGCCCACTGCTAATCTGACAGTATCAAAAATGCCATAGTCGCAAGGTCCCGCCTGTGATGTGTATATTATACAACATTTACATTATAATAAAGTAGGTTTATGCTTCCATTTTTAAATATTTGAAACATTTAATTTTTAAATTCTCACTAACAGATCTGGCACCAAAAAGCCATATTTTTTCACCCTATATATTTACACTTACATTTATTAATTTAGCAAAGTCACTTCTACAAAGCGCCCCCCACTTTGATTTAAACTAAGTGCATTTGACAACAAACAGCTTTACAGACACGTTATTGGCAATTAATACAGTTTGTTTGTTAAGCCTCTTTAACTGATCCAGAATGCTGCTGCTTGAGCTTAGTTTGACCTACCAAAGAGTTCCCATGTATCTCCTCTCCTCACTCCATTGGCTCCCTCATATCATGCTCATATCAAGTTTGAGACTCAGCCTATGGTTATAGCCCTACAAGTCAATCAATGGATCTGTACCTGCAGAACTTGACAACTTAATACATTCCAGCCAGAGTGCTATGCTCTTCCACCATTGGCTGCTTGGTGGTCCCACACACAAAGGTTCCAAAATCAAAAGCCTGAAGGATCACGATTCTAGCTCCAGTATTCTTGAAAGCTGAAAGGGATTCAGCAGTTCTGTAGGACAGAGGACACACATTACACCAAGCAGGTGAGGGTAGAAAACAGGAACGTTTTTGGTGGGGTGTAGGGAGTGCTTGGTCCTGTAGGCATCGGGAAGGAGATCCACTGACGGCCTTGTAGTAATAATCCGAGTAATCGTAATTATAGTCTTGAACTTGAGACAGGAAGCCAGTGGAAAGAGTTAAAGAGGTGAGATACATGGGAATGCTATGGAAGTAGACCACACTCGTGTTGTGAAATTCTGAATCAACTACTGAGACTTCGTGACCAATATCACATTAAGAGTTTTATGAAAAATCAAATCCAAGGGAAACTGAGTTTTCTCTTAAAAGTACATACGAATGATCTACCACAGCTCTGTGTAGAAGATGGGTATGTTTGGTTCTGAACCTTATGTTACAAGACTGATGGATAAATGAGCTCATTCAGAGAGGAAAACACAGCACTGCCAGATGTCAGAGAGGTCCAGCTAAAGACCAGTAAAGATGACTTGAATTAATTTTAATTGGGTTTCCTCAAAAATGATATACTACACTGGTATGTTATAACCACTTAAAATTCAATGTGAAAAAAACAGGGCTGAACTATGACAAGCAAAAACATTATTATAACTTATTATAAACCAAAGGACTGTGTAAGGAAACATTAAATAGCATAATAGTGAAACAAGCTGTAAGCAGATGAAATTCATTCAATGTTCCATCAAAAACTTAATCATTGATGGAACATTAGATGACTTATTATTTCCTCATACAATTTCCTCTGAGGTTTGGAGCTTAAGGGCAGAGGCACATAGCAGCATACTCCTCTGTACACAGTGGACCTCCCTGTCCAGCACAGTGGGACCACCTGACTCAGTGTGCATCTGTGTATCTTAGGAACGTCTTTTACCTACCCATGCGGTCACTAATGTTTCAGATGATGCTTGGTGTTGCTGTACGATGGCGGGTGTGACAGCTGGCTACAGGCATTGGGTCTTATGCCATCTCAAGAGGGGAAAAGGTGATAGCTTTATTTAATGTCTGGGGCTACCAAACCTAAACATTCTCATAAAGAGTCTCCCTACACAACCATCCCAACAGGTACAGGTGGATTGGTGAAGGGCCTCCATTTTTCATGTGCCCTGTAATTTTCAAAGACGGCCTATTGATTGAGGAAGCCTTGTCTCCGAAACAACGGCACTTCAATCAGCACTCTTGGAGGCAGCCCAGAGCCCTGCCAATAGCACCGCTGACTGATTTAAGAGATGGATAAAAAGTAGATAAGTCGAACTCAGATCCTGTGATTAATGGAGCTCCCCTGAACAACCCTGCACTATGCATCATGATTTAACCAAAAGCCTTGATGAAGAGATTAGGAGGGACGGAAATACATTACTATGAGAAATTTCAATATACAGACAGAATAAGGGAGTGAGGGGGAAGAAAACGGAGAGAATTGGGAAGTGATTGAAAATAAAAATTTCCATCTGAAGCATTTTCAGGCGCAAATCACTTGAACAAATAGAGTATATCAACTATGAATTACAGAAGGGAACTTGGTTTGGATGTAATCTGGAACCTGTATTAAAATGAGTTGCTTACTTAAAGAGGAAAATAAAATTACGAAAACAGGAAACTGTGGGATTACTAATAGCAAAATTACTAACAGGAACACTAGTATTAAATCAGGAGCACCAAATATCCTTGTCTCCATTAAAGAAAAAAAACTTACAAATAGCCTCAAAACAGACATAACTGAATTCACGAAATTTGGCTCAAACCCTCCAACTGATTAAACAGATCGTTTCTGATTAAAAAGTGCAATTAAACTCCTAAATAATATTATTAGTAGTTTCTAAAAAAAAAAACTTTTTTAAATGAATTAGGTATTTGTAATTGGGTGGCGCTCCATCCAGGGTGTACTATTCCTAGCCTTGCACCCTATATTCTGCACAGCCCTGACTTGGCTGATCAGCAAAACTGAGTGACAAATTTTTTTGAGAGAACATTTAAAGTAGGTTTTGTTTTTTTCTTTCACACATTCATGTTTCAAAGGGGCCACCTCCCTTATTATGATGTTATGTGCACCTTTCATTGACTGTTCTACAAGACAGAGAGGCCTGATCTGTTGCGATACACCTGTAACAGAGCTCAGCCACCATGTCGACAACTCCATTCTTCTCAGAGGTCTCCCAAACTAACTGCAGAATTAGTTTCCCTAATAAGATGCTAGGCTCACTACAGACCTCCTCCGTCACCACCAGCACACTTACCTGTTTTAAATTACAACCATCAGGCCTGGGATTAACAATGTGCACATTTCAAGGTTGGGGGTGGGGCAAACTGACATTCCTAAATTTATTGGTACATTTAATTATTATGGTTGTTTTAACCACCAAACTGAATCATCAAATGTGATGTTACTTTGGCTTAAATGACCCATTAGCACAACCATTTATACTTCCAATAAATTTGAATAAAAATAAATTAAGAATTAGCAAGGAATACATTATAACTCTTTTCACTCGGCATCATTTATAGTTCGATATCTGGCAGGTAAAGCAAGAGTGGGGTGGGGTTTCCCCAATGTTAGCATATTAGTTTACGCAGTGCAAAAGGGACAGTGACAGATTTGCAGCGCATTACAGCTTGAGAGGCCTTCACATGGCTGTCGGTGCTAATGAAAAAACGTTTTCTCTTTGCCACTCGCACTGCATTTCAGTCTTCTCCTACTCAACTGC
Source organism: Arapaima gigas (assembly GCA_900497675.1). Taxonomy (NCBI): domain Eukaryota; kingdom Metazoa; phylum Chordata; class Actinopteri; order Osteoglossiformes; family Osteoglossidae; genus Arapaima; species Arapaima gigas. Next base: position 244,086 of record UFQX01000095.1, on the reverse strand, counting down.
AGCCCAGAAGCTCCACAGATTTACAAAGCACTCCTGTGGACCACTCGCTTGGACACCTCATACGTACTATTCTTGGCAGCTCCTACAGGTGCTTACCCAATGTCTTTTATTCCATTAAAACAAGTAATCATACTACTGGTCTGTGAATGCATGCTGACAAATGCAGTGTCATTCACAGCCGGAATTTTATGCTGTATGGCTAGACATTTGCAATAGGCACAAAAAGACTTCTTGTTTCAACCAGCACAAACACCAAGCTGTGTTTCTTGGAAATGGTACATGTGCGTGAAAGGGCTGCTGTCCTGCTGCTCATCAACGCAGGCCAACCTTCCATCAAGTAAAGTTAAACTGGAACCATCTTGTGTTTGCTGACCTGTGGTGGGCTGTTCTATCTATACTGATTCAGCCCAAGAGAAATGACTGCTGTATTCCCCAAAAATATTTCCATAACCCCTTTTTTCCCTTCACAAAGCTGAATTTGGCTTGCCATTGAATCACAAGTCTGGGGAAAACCCATGAATAACAGAAACATATCATAAAGAATCTGAAGGCTAATGCCATGCCTAAAAATATACTCATAATCCCAAATTTTCCTAACTTAAAGACCATAAAGTAATAGAAAGTATAACTTTACTCCCTAGGTTCTGTTATCATTATACTTTTAAAATAAACATGTTTTCTCATTATTATTTCATCTAATTAACTTATGATATGGTTGATGCAAAACTCATATTGATGAGAAGTGATGAGGATGACCCTGGGTACAGTGATCATCTGTGGCCTAGGTCTCCTGCAGACCTTACAGGCACTCTATAATGAACCCAATGGGCAACACTTCTACTGTCTTCTGTCAAGAATGACTGGATGAGAGAAAATTTAAGTACACAGACTGGTAATATATTTACGTTTACATTGTCAAAAAATTTCAGCAAAATCATTAATGCTTTCCCACAAGTAGACAGGGTTGTATCATTTAATTTTCAATCAGTGACTTGAGCAACTGCAGTAACCTGAGATTTCTTTTAAGCTTGCCTTTTGAAAGGCCATGATGGGAGTTTGACCACCTCCTGCAGGATCTACAGATCTTTGTCATGGGGAGAAGCAATGGAGTACCATTGAGAGACTTTGCTGGCAAGATGAAGGACACACTCTGATCTTTGACTCTTCCACAACTGAGACACAGGGACCAAGCAATGGGGTTGTCACCATATCATTGGGAAACCCAGCTGGGATGATGAAGGACGTGGTCTGATCCCCGACTGCTCTACAGCTGACAGGTGTTCACCACGCAGGACCCCATCTCTAATTGACATCCACTCCAACTGGGGCCAGATGAAGGCCTTGACCCTCCCCGCTAATCAGAACTGACAGCCGTGACCCAAGGGGCGTGGCACCGTGGTTCAGCGTGGCAGAATGGGGCTCAGTGGTGAGTAGGTGTAAAGGACAAGGAGGGTGGAGCAACATGGCTGATGTTCTGGCCCCAGCCTAAAGCCAGACCTAAGGACCTAAGCAACTGGGGACTTACATCCAGATGGAGAGGTCAAATACATGATGTTTACTTCGCGAGATGTTTAGGGGGGTGTTTTTAGTAAAAATAACTTCCAAAGCTCACAGTTTTATCCTGCAAAAAACAATTATACACCTAGATGAATAGCTGGCAGTTTATGTGGCACATCTGATTTTTAACAACTCTGCAAATTTCTGCATATTCTCCCTGAATATTCTCCACAAAAACAGCCCCTCTGTACAGGTCTGGAAATCAAAGAGTCCAGAAAACACGCATCATGAGATACACATCCATATAATCATCCATCCATCCATTTTCATTAACCACTTGTGCTGGTTAGGGTTGCAATGGTCCAGAGCCCATCCTGGAATCACTGACACAAAGCAAGGATGGGGTACACCTGAAATGGGATGCCAGTCCAGTTGAGGAAAGTCATACTACAGGCAATTTACAGTAGCCAATCAACCTGAAACATTGTCTTTGGGCTGAGAGGAACCAGGAAGACCCAGAGGAAATCCAGACAGACACAGAGAGAACATGAAAACTGCACAAAAATTTGACTGGATTCAAAAATATGTCCATACAGACCAGGCACTGTTAAGCAACAAGTGGTACTTGCCGCACCAACATGCTGCCTTCCACATGAACAAGAACAATTTAAACAATGAATATGGAATTACTGCTACATTAATTCAAAATTTTAAATTTGCATTTAAAAACAAGATAATATAGAACCAGATAATATAGAAATCCCTCAGTTTCCAATATCTCTATATTCGCTCTTAATACCTATATATCGGTTTCTAGATGGAAATTTTGCTATAATTAATATTTTACAGAAGGTTATCCATAACAGAAAATAAAAATGTAAATAAATATTGAAAAAATAAACAAATACCATGCAGTAGCATACAGTGTAGTGTAATAAAAAAGTGCTGTATGTATTGTAAAAACTGTACTGTATACAGTTATGCATTTATGAAAACTTGAAACACATGCACATGTGTACCTGCACTGGTGTCCTGTCAGCTGTTTTTGCTGCTTTCATACAAGTCTCATGCTAGCACTGTCTGACCACACGTGTGCAGCGTCACCACAGTTACTGCAATTTTAAGCCAGGTAGTTCAGCTGAATACCCAACAGTCTTGAGAGGAAGAGCAGGAAAAGGAAGGATTTTCACACGACTGAAATGACTTCCTGTGTTACGCAAGAAAACTTGCAAGATGAAGTTTTGAAGTATGCAAGCACAAAAATCTCACTAATTCTTGACCATTTCAGTTGCGTCAAACAAAGAAGTGGAGATAGCAGGTGACGTTGATACATATCTTTATGGCCTTCATTCAACATCTCATAACCTCGTGCATGCGCCCTCTCATCTCCTGTGTGTGGCACTAACATGGAACTAAGTGTTTTCCAATTAGGTAACTGGTGTTGAGAGTGTTTTATCAAGCTGAAATCATTGCTTGATAGGTACATGGGTCTTTTCAGATGGGCTGGAAGCACATTATTTGTTTATTTATTTGTTTGTTTCCCCGGTATTCAACGTGTTTTCAGGGATGAATTAGGTTTGGATACCGAGGGATTACTATGCTGTATTGTATCAGACCTTGAGAAAAATGTATTCAAAGTATTTTTATCCTTGAACAGTAAGGGCCCAGGTTTGAACCCAACTTTTTTGCTAGTACCCTTGAGTAAAGTACATACCCTAAATTGGTCCAGTAAAAATTACCCAGCTGTATAAAGAAGTAAATTGTTATAAGAAGCTTAACGCTGTATATTGCTCCAGAGGAAAGCATCAGCTGTATATATTTAAATATATAAGTTATTCATCTGAAGTATAGATTCATGTCTCCATTTAGACCTCAGTTTCATTTTCATTCCTACAATGGTTTTTACCTGAATGCAAAGTCCCCTGCTAAAGCACTGCCCTGGCTCCTTAACCCTCAGAAACAACTTCCATGGATCCTAAAGCCTCACATGTGTTGACTCACTGACGAAACAAAGAGATGCTCTATAAATATAGTTGACTGCCAAGCTAAGCCAGTGGAGATCTTTTGCCTATGTAACCTTAGCTGCTTCACACACAACCCATGTACAGGTTCCCAACTGCATTTAATAAAATTAAAACAACCTTCATTAGCACATGCACACACCTTGTGGAAAATAGCTAAATCCCTGATCCCAAGGACAGACCAAGGGCTGGAAGAATAATGTCAGCACCATTAACGGCTATCTTCATTTGTATGTCGCTAATATATCAAGCACAGTTTACGGAATGTGGCCTTCTGCATCAGATACGCAGTGAATAATTACGAACACAGGACTCCCATACAGCACTTAATCAAAATGGAGGTGCCGCGGGGGAAAACCCACAAGTGGTGCTTGAGGAATAATTCATGTATTAGTCAACAAAACGGATATGGAAAATCATGTTTGTTAGCTTTTTGTCCCCTCCACCCCCCCCATGGGCTAAGACAGCCCACATGAGCAGCGTAGTGAAGCGAAACAAGTCATGTGACAGAAGCAAGGTCACCCAGTGAGAGAGTAACACTAAGTAGAACTGAAGGCTTGCAGAACACCTTGGTGCACCATCCCCTACGCAGATCTGTGGATCGGTCGCCAATTAAAACAATTGGAAGACTTAATTTCAGCTGAGTGCAGATTTGTACAAACAGAACAATGCATCAACTCTCCCTGCCACTACCAAAAGAAGCCTCTTTCATCAGCTGGATCCATGCTGATGCTGGCACGTGCTGAACGCTGTGATGCTATATACAGCCTAATGTCTGTCAGATATACTTAAAGGAAGCTGATGTGTTCAAAAAAGGAACGGTGTCAAATTCTGTACCTATTTCACACTTTCCCACATTGAGCTTCCCTTTAATTTCCCTTAAATTTCATCTCACCTGGGAAACTTGGAGTAAAGCAGCTCTCCCTAAACCGACTAGTGAAAAAGTAAATTTGTAAGCTGGTCTCAGCCCTTAAAATTGTGACCATGTACACAGGAGGAACACTTGTATACGCAGCAGATGAAGTTGCACTGCTGTAGCGACCAAAGGGGAAAGATTAAAATGCCATGTAGAACCTTTATAGTGGCTCTGTACATTCACCTCCTGGTGTCGGTCTCAGATGTAAGATTGATACAGTAAAGAGGCCTTAAAGATGAAGTGAATCCATTACCAACCCCTTTCTCAATGGTCTGACTGACAGCAATTATAAGGGATGCAGTGTATGACATGGTCCTCATGAAAGTTTCATACTCTGTTAAGTGCCTCCCAAGTAGGCCCCTATTCCACACGTGTGACCCCATGGGTTTGGCTGCCTGACAGAGCTGGCCAGTAAAAGAGCACAGACAAACTGGCCAATGCATCTCAGGCAGGGGAAGAAAATGGGACTTGGGGGAGACTCGGAACAGACAGGGCGGAGGCTGGGTTAGGCTGTGGTGAAGATACAACCTGACAAGCAGGTCCAGTTGAGCACTAAAAAAAGTGAAGAGTGGTGGACAAGCTTGTGCAGGACTGGACTGTAGCATGTCAGTGTTTCAGGAAATACAGATCTGTCTGCAACTTCCTACCAAAAGGCCTGAACCTCCCAAAGCACAGACCAAGAGCTCTCGGAAGCACTGGGGACACGTGACTGAAAAATCTGAGCAATTGTCTTGTAATGCAAGCAACAATCCCTATGTGCTAAAAACATGCAAGTTTTTGCTCTTATTCGTTCACTTGAGGTACTGTAATTAAATTGTGCTGAAGTTCTAGCATCTATTTGTATTGTATGATTAAGAGTGTTCAAAATGTCATGCGTAAGACTTTTTTTTTGAGAGCCATGCAACTGAAATCCACACTGCAGAGCAGAGTAAAGTGTACTTCCCATAGGAAAAAGTCCATATTTTCCAAATATGCCACGGCAAGAAAAATGGTTAAATCAAGTGTAGCAGGGCCTAAATGAAACAGTATGACTCACATTTGGGTCAGGGTTCAAACCTAACATGCCACTATATCACTGCTAACGCTATAAACTACCCTCAGTACTCCATATATCAATTATTACTTATTAAGACTGCTTTAAGGGTTTGACCATGCCTGGAGTACCAGGGTACGATCAGTGAAGGGGCTCATCTGAACTGACACCCATCCCCAAAATTACAATTCCTTGTTTGCATGATTTTCTGGAAGTTTGACAACTCTTGAGCACATCTTTCCATCTAATCTAGCTCCCCAAAGTTGACCCTCTTAATTGTTGGCAAATTTCCCTCCTTTCATACACCTGTTTCAAATACTCACAGGCAATGTCATCCCACACACTGTCATCTTCAGTGCTGTTATCACTGCTTTTACTATTGGACAATAGATACAGCACTGATGATAATGTTGATGGGTGTATAAAATCTCAGGGGCTTTATTTATTACCCATAGTGCAATGCTCTTCACTGGCCTATGCACTGGCCAGAGCCCCAGTCCCATTCCCAGACCACAGCACCTCCCATTTCCCCCTACAGGCAGCCGTCCCAGTGCATCCGCTCCATTACTTATTAGTGCTGCTAAAGAACACCATTTCCTCCCTGCGGCTGATAAAATATTAATCAAAACAGAGGAACAGAGTGATTCTCCCAGTGTGGATGTCTTCTAATGGTAATACATGGGGATTGGAGAGAAAGAGGCGGAGGTAGTCTAATAGCTTGTGTATGAGTGTGTGTGTGTGTGTGTGTGTGTGTCGGGGGGGGTAGACATGGCCTGCTACACAGCAGAAAGAGACATCCTCCATCAAGACACATAGTACCTGCCCCCCCCCCCCCCCCAGCCCCCCACCCCCCCCCCCCCCTCATCGAGCCCAGGCCTTCTGCTGCTNATAGTACCCGCCCCCCCCCCCCCCACAGGCCTCCACACCCAGGGGTATGAAAGATCTGCTATGAATGAAAGGTATGAGAGATCTTCAGGTGGGATCAGTGGTGAAGCAACCTAAGGGAAAGCAGCAGGATATGATGAGCAGGTGAGGAGAAGGAATGGTCTCCTCATTGGGGGGGCTCATATGAGTCAGCTCAAAAAGGAGGCATTTTCAGACAGTCACCTCCCTGGAAAGCAAGCAGCTTGGATCCATCTGTGCTGAAACAACAGGGTTTTTTTCTACAGATTACAAATATATCTTCCAAAGACATGTGATGGGGATCCAGACAGTGGGCTGCAGTGAAACTCACTGCCCTCAACTGAGGGACAGCAGCACACCATCCAAGCGTGAGGCCATGTCCCATCTACAGTACTTTCCCAGGCAAAATGCATATTCTTTCCTCATTTCTGAAACCCTTGTATCCTCTTTGATGGATTCACGAAAATCCCTTCACTTGCTCGCAAAATTCAGTAAAGCAACCTGAAAACATACATCACACATGGAAACACCAACCAGATACAGTAAAACAGCAATGTCACCAAACCACACAACAAGCAAATCCTTATCATGCATGTCATACAGTAAACCATCTATTTCCTTCCAAACATACTTTTGCCTTGTCTGGCTGGCCTGGTCTACATGCAAGACATGAGCATTCCAGTGGCCATTAAAATGAAAAAGTGCCCCTAACACAGTTGCTGTTGAAGTACCATTAGTAAATGGAGACAAATGTAGCTGGATCCCAGGGCTGCATACAGAGGGCTGTGTAAATCAGACATTGACAAAGGGTCTCTCCGCCTGACTATTTGTATAAGAACACCTCATAACCACTGAGAAGAGGCTGGAGAACATGCAGACCTCTGTGTTAGGTGGGCTTGTCTCATCGCCAGGTTTTCCAATGGGTCTTTAGATCCTGACAACATCCATAGTATTCCTAATGGCCTATGGTAATTTGAAACTTGCTTTTCTACTTGGCTTGAATAGTACATGTGAAGCATGACATAGGCTAAACATTGTTCAGTTCTGCTTCAATCTGCCCCCAGTGAAGTCTATACACACACCTGTCTCCTTTGACCTGTGATCTCTGCCTGTCTTGTTTTGTCAATAGTTGGGAGGCCACAATACACAGACACTGGGGTGTATGCAAATATCCCATGCACGAAACTAACACTAATAAAAAAGAAACAATACAGGTCAGTAAATGTGGTCATCAGTCTGTTACATCTGCTCCATGCAGCAATAATGACCCTTTCAGGAGAGCCAGCCAGTGTGTGGTGTGTGTGTATAACAATTATATACAAACACATAATTGCATCTCATGTATACATTTTTTTGGAATAACAAAATTGGGAGTGGGTGTGTATGTACTACGAACACCTTGCTGTCATGCCAATAGCACCAACATCTGGGTAGAAACTCTGAACTGAGGTTCATGCAGTTTTTGAGGCAAAAATCATACTTTCCAAGTACACATCCTCCCCCATCCACAATGGCTTCCAAGGGATCATAGCAGTGCATAATTTCACAGGGTTGGCAACCAGGGCCCATGAGGGGCAATGCCCCAGAGGGGGTGGGCTATTACACATCCATATTCAACTCCACAGCACTACGAAAAAACTGGGTGTAACTCTACAAGATAATTGCATTCTGACCAATCAAAAGCACATGAGAGACGAAGAGAGCAAGTTTGGGAGGGGTGGATCAAATTAAAAATTATTTTTTTGCAGTGGGCGGCAAAACAGGTAACTATGTTTGTCCGCTGTGAGACCCACAGGGAGCTGGGCTGACCTTGTACCAACAAGTACTCTTTCTAAAAATTCATGAGCGATTAACACTGAAACTTAACAATGCCTGAAAGAGGGGGGGAGATCAGTGAAATGTGCAAAAACAGGGATGCTAACAAAAAATCAAGAGGAAATACTGCTTGGGTGTCCCGGGTGCAAGTGGTTTAGACAAGCTACCTGAACAGGCAAGGCCCGCTCCTGTTATAAACCTCCCCTCCCGTTCTTTGTGTTTCAATGCTTAATGTGGACAGTTAAACTGGGCTAACCTTGTAAGCACGGTCGATGCTTATTTAGAATATCATTGATTAACAGTTCTGATTATTGATTATGTCATTCCTCTCAAACAAACCTGATGCAACTGATAAGAGGTTACCTTAGAAGTGATTGCACCATCCAATGTTTTTGTGTCACGCTTTGTGTCCAGCAGATGCTTGGGTGCGTTCAATGAATGCACTGGAGAATATGCAAATGAGCTTGTGCTGTCTATCGTCTTCCCCTTTTCTCTTCACTTTAGGGATAAGAAGTATGCGCACGTATGCCGCACGCGCGCACACACACACACACACACACACACACACACACACACACACCTGCCCTTACTTCAAAACTGATGGATACTAATATAAGGCCTAGTATAAGGTGTAGAAATCCATCAATGGTTTATTACTGAAGGCACCCTTAAGACAAAAGGAGGCTTCCACAATGAGCTGGTAGTAATATTCAATTATTGTATGCACAGTGTCTCCAGTATGCTCCCAACTGCTAACAACTGCTTCCATTTAAAAGGGGAGACAGTGCTCTGTGTTGACACACAGAGATGTTCCCCGACTGAGACATCAGACTTAAATTACAACACCATCTGTTTCCTCCGCGTGCCTTCAGTCCAATCCGGAATTCCGCTATAATGAATATGCACTATCTCCCATTCGCATCAACGGCAGCCCCGACAAACTTAATCTTATTCTAATCTCTCCGCATTGTAATTTGAAAATTGTTTTGTGTTTCCCGTTAGATTGAACCTGGACGCACCCCTGAGCTGTGATGGCAGTTTTCATCATGCCTTCGCATTTCACAGAAAACGTACCCTAATAACACCTCTGCGTAGGACGTGATGTGAGAGTCTGCACCGGGGCAAACGCATGGGCGTCTCTTCCCAACAAAACATCGGGAACATCTGGAACACTTAATTCAAGACTGTAGTAGAGCTACAGAACGAACCGTTTTCCAGTAGGAAGCAGAACTTAAATGATGGGAGTCCAGTAGAATGAATGACCAAACTAAAGTAACAAAAAAGCATTCACCTTTATTCCTAACAGTCATTATTCAAGTGCAGGGTTGGCATAACAAAGTCGATGGGTCCGCAGCAGCACTTGTCCAGTCCGATTTTTTAAAGCATCTGTTCACATTGTAAGAACGTGCACTAAAGGGTCAACAACGCTGCCATTATTTAAAAGCGAGAGTCCCTTTAATCCGTCAATAACAGTGTGCCTTTGGCTCACGATTATGGGTATGTTAACATATTGCCTCGCATGTTCACTCCATTAGCATTTTTAAAAACAGAATATGCAAATTGTGGATGTAGAATAACATGAAAGTCATTTGGATGGGAAAGAATCCGTAAGAAGATGACAGAGAAGCACAAAAACCAGAGTGGTGCTCAGATGCAACAGAGGAGACGATGGCAGGTGTCTGCTAAAAAGGCTGGGGGGCGGTCCCAAGGACAAGGAGGACCAAAATACTGGGACCCTGGTGAGGCGGTCAGCTGCGCTCATAGAAGCTGGAGAGCAGAGTTATTTTCTCCGACCCGCGAGCGCGTGCTGAACGCCCCTCTCACCTCTCCAGATGGCACACACAAAGACACAGGCCGCTTAGGCTGCCAAGCAGTACAGCGGATTTCCTCGCACCGCCCCCAAAAACAGTGGAAAGCAGTCTCCTGTGCTCCATCGACCACACCACGCATAAAGCTGTGCACACTACAGACTATAGGGTTTAACTGTGTACAGAGACTCTGTGTAGCCAATAAACCTTTTTTCCCCATAAACTGTTCAGTCATGGGTTGGCTACAGAGTGGTGGATTTAAAGAGGACCAGAGCCTGCCTTGCTATGAGGACGATCACTCAGGCCATATCATGTGAGACGTCACAGTGGTTGCACGTCTGACACCGCCAACGTTTTAAACAGCCCTGGATTCCCAAGATGTCAAGTCAACCACGTCCCAGCAGTCTCAGCAAGGCACACATCAAACTCAGCATAACATAAAGTCCACTTTGCAGTAAAAATGCTGAAACATACATTTTTAAATGTACACATAATAAGGATGGGTTGAATATCATTCTACATGCTTAGTCATTTGAAACAAATTGAATGACCTTCCCGTCATTGCAGTTCCACTGCAATCGATATAAGTACAAGCAAGGTATGGAGAAATGAGAAGATAGATGCTGTCTCAAGATCACGCTGTGCAAAATACCTTGTTACTAATGTTACTGTTTTTTTCATTCTTCTTTGTTTGTTCTTTGAAGAACTTCTTAATGTTATCCCAAGAGAAAAGGAACGTCTACATGTATGTGGTTGCTGTCAACTGCTCCCACCACATCCCTCAGCTGCTCAGGTTGACTAAGGTACTGGGACAGAGATCACACGGAGACTAAACAAAAAAAAACAGTGAGACATGATCTGGTATCATAATCTGGTATCATAAGCAATAAATAATACTTTCTTGCTGGACAGGGTCACATATGAATACATCGGTTGGATGGGAGTCTACCAGCTGAGAAATGACTGACCAGACTAAATCAGAAACTGGGAACAGGACTGGGATTGACCCAGCAACGACAATGCGTGTCCTAATAGAGGGAGGGGGGATTGAGGGAAGTATGAGTGAGCTGGTGGGTGTTTGTTATTCAGCGGGCATTGCTCTGTTGACAGACCCTCTTGACAAAAGCCATGCAGCCGCCAGCAGTAGCATCGAGTCCATCTGAGGACAAATTTCAAGATGAACCTGAAATCAATTTACCATCAAATTTTCATGCCTGTTCCGCAGTCTCGGTGGCATTTTAATTACCGCCACCCTGGGCCAAGGGTGCTAAAGATATTGACACTTGGCTGCGTACAATAAACTTTATTGGCAAGCCGTGGCTGATTGCAGTACTAAACCAGAATAACAAGGAATATGTGAAGGTATATTATACATGTGGTAGATAGATGGGACCGTAAACCGTGCAGTCCCGTGCACATTTCAATAATGATGCCCAGTGACAGGGAGCACACAGTGGCATGACTGCCACACCAGACCATCAAATGGGGCTTAGAATGGGACCTCTGCCTCAGAGAATCCGGTAGAACCCGCACTAGGTGGAAACTCCACAATGATCATCACCAGATCTCATTTGACAGTAGACAGTCTACTACAAATGGAGGAACAGACGCACAATGATTGGAATTACTGAAGATTGCAGGGATGGATGTGGAAGAGTGGGGATTGCTAAACATAAAACTTATAGATGTGGATGGGACAGGATTATTACATATGAGAATAATGGATGTGGAAGAGAAGAGATTATTGCAGATGGGATGAATGGATGTGGAAGTGATGGGATTATTTCACATGACAGTGAAAAATTCAGAAAGGAGATCACTGTACAGTAACACTAACAAAGTGATAGATCAAGAAGAAGCCAGACAAAAACGGACAGATAGATGGACCAACAGAGATAGATGTCCTACCATCACTTATCTATGGCCGATTGTATGTCTAATTTCAGATATACCATTAATGATTATTAGCTTCCATTTAAATACTTACTTTTCCTAAACTGCTTGCATCAATATATTGGCAAAAACTTGACTGAATGCTCATCTACTGTGTGGAAATGAAGCTGAATCTCCCGTGTCATTGACCGATGTGAGCAGCTGAGGCAACAGTGCTTTGCAACATGCTCAATACTACATAAAAATGGCCTTCTGTTCAAGATATACTGTTTGCATATGAACTGGCTGCAACAGTAACTGATCATTAAACTGGAGGATTAGTTAGTCACATGGTTTTCTGTTTAACCATGAGATAGATATTCCACATAATCTAAAAAGTGGTTAAGAAGTGCAGCAAGCCTTTGCACCCAAATCACAATGTTTCCATCTAGACCATGCTAAAAACAACTGGATGCAAGTAACATTCAAGAAGCAAAGAAAAAAATATTTTCACCCCTATTAAGACAAAATAGCATTGCAAATAATGCAGGGTCTCTACATACAAAGTATGTATTAGTCACAATAAAACTAAACCTACTGATGTGTCTAGATAGACTTGTAACTTTAAAGCAAAACATGAGGGACGACTATCCCCCTTGTTTTGTGGGAAGGCTACATAAACACCTCCACTGCTCAAATGCTTTGCAGTCAAATCAAAAAATTAGTGCCTGCAAAGGTGTTTTAAAAGTGAACAGAGGTGCTCCTTTTAATTCCCCAACAATAATGGCTCGCAATACCTACAGGGCAAATTCCTTTGGAGTGTAATAGAGAATTGGGGAAATAATTATCTTTATTTTAAACAGAAAACAATGAGAGAGAGAAATTACATGTCAATGTGCTAAACCAATTTAGCCAAAGTGCTGGTGAAGAGACGTTGCACTTCTCCCATTGAGAAATATAGGTGCGATCCAGTGAAGCAGCCAGACGCTGGAACATCTTTGCATGGTTCTTTTGTCACCCTTTGGTTCAGCAGCTATTTGAACAAAAGAGGTTCTGGAGTATAAGAAATTAACTTTTGTACTACTTAACAGAAACACAAAATCAAACAAAAAGCCTCTCCGCAGTGCTCAGACGTCAATATAAATTCAAGCCCAGTCAACCAAACCTAGCACATATACCTCAAGACAACCACATGCGCTGTTCACCATTGTGTGCCCCTAAATCCTCGACTGTCACAGCTCGCCATCTCCCATGACAGGCAGCCAGCGACAGCTGGAGAAAGAACAAAGACTGAGCAACTGTTCCTCAACAACCTGTATGAGAAGAAGAGCAAGTCTTCAAGAGCAGGAACCCTGTGCAGGAGCAAACCCAGAGGAACAAAAAGAGGGGAAGGACAAAAGAGGACCCTGCCATTCTTTGATCCAGCTGTTCAATTCATAACTACTTAATTTGGTTTTTTTTTTCATTTTAAATCACAACAAATTGCATACTTCCTTTATTATGTTTTATAAAGAGGAAAAATCAATATCAGACACGATGCCACTAATTCTCAAATAATTTGTTCCAACTACTGTAAAACAATATATCTAAATAGTACACTAATACATTTCCAGGAGTGAAATTATATAATTCAACTTAATAAAATGTAGTATTTGCACTGGTGCATAGTACAATGTATACTGTCTTCTATTTATTTTTGAAAAATGTAGTAAAAACTCAAACCTGGCTCTAACCAGGACTCTTGGAGCCTTCACTGATGGACCAATCTGAAAAGGCATGCGTTTCAATACGAAACTGTATGTACTCGGGGAAGAAAAAAAACAGAAATAAGTGCCAATAGTAACAAATATTTAAACAAAAACACAGCTCAAATTTTTGTTTCATAACCTTTTCCTTGTAGACAGAAGAACTGAGAGTAAAACCACAATGCCCCCTACTGGACTATTACTGTGTTGAAAACACAGACACAGAAAACATCCTGAAAATATTATTTTCACCCCATGTTCACTGACACTGTGGTGTATATATGTTTGCATCAGTAAATATGTCACAGTGTATCCTCTACTCATTTTGTTTTTTTTGCATTGTTTCTGTTGAATAATTATAACCTTACCAGAAGTTTATATCATATCACTTTGCACCCAGGAGAACTTGAACCACTCAAGCACTGTTTCGGTAGTTTATGGGAACATTTTTTTTTTTAATTTTTGAAAGTGCATTAAATGTGTTCCACTCTGAATTAAAAACGTCATCGGACAAAGAAATGGTAAATATATAATAAAAGAGTGTAGAGGAGAAAACCCTTGCTCAGCAGTTTCATAGTGCACTTGTTGGGGTGCTGTCGCTGTGTATGCAAGTCTTTACACAGCTGTGGCCATATCCATACAAAGGGGAGCCGTGCCAGGAACACTGTGGATGTGAGGGCAGGTAGATATGATGACCAAAGGGGTAAAGAAATCGCAGTTGATCTGAGGTGGATTGCAGTGATTTAGGTAGGGCTACACACAATGGGACGATCATATTCAGTATGGAGATCACTGCCATGATGGAATGAACAGCAATGGGTAGGAGATGGAACCATTCTGCATTTACTACAGACTTTAAGAGTGAGTATAAGGTAGTCAGGGTTTCTTTCGCCTGGGGGCTGTGCTTATTGCTCAGCACAGACACAATGACAAATACACTCAACAGATACACCCCTCACTGGTCTTCATACTATTCTGATCTATGCAGGCCGACATGTGAGCCCTGCGATCAGCTACGGGCATCTCCACAGCTCAGTGACAATCTAGGTGAAGTTGCTCAGATGCAGGTATCGCAGTTCAGGCCTTCTCCACGTGGAAAGGAAATTGGACAAATTCCATGACTTTTCCTGAAAGGTGCAATACACTTACATATGTTTAACTGGAATAACTGCAACTATGCCTTACAGTAAGGCAACATAATTTGCACTCTGACCACAGTTTAACAAATTAACGGACTTTACTTGAAAATCCTGCAGTTACCTCATAGAAGTACTGACAACAAGCAAAGCTTTAAACTCTGTGTGTCCATGTCCTGTGTAAGCCATCATAGTGTAAAAGACCCATATCTCTCTCTCGGTCAGTGTGTCGCCCAGGAGAACCCCAGGTTATGTGTTGTGCCCCAGATGCCACTCGTGACATCTGCAGACTGGTGGATGAAGCAATTTTACAACCAGATATCCTTCCTGGCATCAACCTTCATCAATGACTGGCACTGACAATCCAGTTGTGGGCTAGACACACAACACCTAAGCATACTATGGGCAACTTAAAGTATCCAATTAACCTAAAATGCATGTATTGTGAATGGAAACCAGAGCACATGGAGGGAAGCCATGCAGACAGGGGGGAGAACATTCAACATTCAGCCAACATTCAACAACACGTTTACACACAAACTGAGCTGGATTCAAACCTACACCAAAACAGCCCAGGCACTGTGAGGCATGCTGCCCTGGAACACAGTCTTAAACAGAATTAAAATGAATAACCAAAATGTAAATAAGATGGCACAGGCAAAGCACAGTGGTAATATGCCTGTTTACTAACTTCTTCCAAGTCTGGTCACAATTTGCTAAGCGAGGTTTAGGTGGTCAAAGTTCTGTTAGAGGCCATATCAACTATGATGTGGACTAGACACTCGGCTTAACAACACACACCAGCAGAGGAGAAAGGAAAACATCTTCAGTGTGTGTTTTTGTCTCAATGGCCCTAAGATATCATTTTATTTCTATCCATTTGCAGTTTGTTGAATTATGTAGGTGCAGGTGTATGGTGTATCCCATTTACATGCATTTCATGATGGTCTGCATGGCATCTAGGAATAATGCGATATTCTATTTCAGCGTTCGACACAGGAGGGGGATGAGGACTGCATTCTTACAACATATGGGTCCCGTTAGCTGGTCTGCAGCTTCCGCCCAGCAGCCGGGGCCAGCATGCAGAGCCTAGTGCAGGCTGTGCTCCAGCCAGGACCTGTCCCAGTGCCAGCCTGTCCACCATGCCATCTGAGAACTTGCTGGCACTGGGGACAGCAGCAATGGGAAGAGGTGGGGCAGGAGGCGGGGCTCAGACCATGACACCAGCTGTCACACATCCAGCCCCATTGAAGGAGTGGCTGTGATCAGTGCAGCGGCTCTGTCTCAAAGCCTCACCTTGAAGAATCACTGACCTTGAAAGCACAGTTTGAATAAGGAAACCTGAGCTTCTTGCTGATAAGAAAACTACCTTAAAAATAATGTCATATGAAAATATAAACTACACATAAAAATAATCTGGTCATAACAGGTAAATATTCTGCAAGCAGACCAAGAAGATTCCTCATAATCTTTTAACACACACCTCGGTCCTGCAATGAAGCCCAGTTCAAAGGAAACAGTGTTTTATTACAGTCCACAGCTGACCTGCACAAGCTACAACTTTGTTATGGTGTAGTGTGCTACAGTTAACTGACTAAAGAAATGTTTCTTTTTCCTTTATTTTACAGAAATGTCTTCAATGGAAAAAGCAGATAAAACCTGCACAAAGAAAACAAGAACCACCGTTTGATCTGAAATGAAAAAACCGGATATTAAAAAAGAGCCAGTTTTAAATCATCTAAATCCAAAAAAGCCTGATGCTTCTCCATGTGCAATACTCACTCTTTTTAAAAATGCAGACTGAATGAAAGGTTAAAGTAAATTTTTTAAGGGCTAAAAGTCAGACACTTTTTTCATCTAAGGAGACTGATGCCTAGGGGGTGGGTGGCCAGCTGGCACAGGTCACTCTGACTTGTGTTATAGTAGACCACGGCCCTCAGAGGCTTATTTTCTCCAGATCCACAACAATATGAAGTTTGCTCTTTTCATAATTACTTTATTTATACTCATTACTTTAATATGCAAATATGTGTTGATGTGATGTTTTGTCATTTGTTTTTACTGTAACATTTGACATGTGGTCTGTCTTCACAGTACGGCTCTTTATATGAATAAACTGTATTGACAATTTTTATGCACACATGCTGGATACAAACCCAAAATGCCGTTCTCAGTTTTCATCTAACTTGAGTGCAATGTAGTAAAAACATTCCACCTGCAGAAATGTGCCAGGCTACCAACAGGTCCAAAGATACATTTGCATCTAATTTATTTAGGCAGAAAAGACAGCCTCATCAAATCTGTATGCAGCCTTTTTTTGTTTTCTTTAAACAGCCCAAGTACAGTTAGGTCTAACAAGCAGGGATGGTTAAAGGCAGGCCTATGACAGGCATCAAAGAAAGAGAGGCCTTTTTCACTCGTTCCCTTTTAATTAAATGGCTTTTCTGCAAGTCAAAGAAAGCCAATCTAAAATCTCTTTGATCTTCAAACCATGGCACAGGCGTACGTATAAGTACGAGTCCATTTTAAAAAAAACTGTGATTTCCTAATGTCAGGCAATGCGTTCTGCTAACAGTTTAAGTGGCACGCAGTGTTGTAAGGAGCACCGCTTAAGAGCCCTGGAACCAGTGAACGAACTTGTGCTTATAAATACTTAGACACACTGCAGTCTCACGTTTTTTTAACACAACTTACACAACACGTCTCCCAAAAATGATTAATCATGTTCTTCCATGCAAATGTTCAGAAGATGGGAAAAAATAATGGGAACATAACGACAATACAGGGAATAAAGGTAGGGTAGCTTTCACAGGAGTGGGAGATGTTATGGACCTAAATAAAAATTTCCATGAAGCTGTTTTAAGTTTTAAAGCAGTTCTTGAAATGGTTTCAATATTTTTTTTTTTTTATAAACTAGACGTTCAGTTAAAGGTCAACAGTTGGAGGCACATAACTATCAAAGTTACAAGCAATAGACAAATTACTCACCCAAGAGGACTAAACCAATACATAAGGACAATAACAAACATATATAAGCAGAGGAAAGTTATTCTGGAAACAGTGAGAGGGTCCTAATTCACCATAGACAGCAGGAAGGGGTTAACAATGAGGGTCCACGCTTGGATGCTGGTTTCTGTGCTCAATAATGATTAAAAGCCCAGTTATAAAAGGATTAAACTGAGAAGAAAGGGTCAGAGAAGGAGAGAAAGAAAGCAGAAGGAAGCCTTACCTCACAGAATGAAATCTGGGGTGATTTATGTGTGCAAAGCCTGTCCCGTCTCTAGGTGACACAGGAAACTTTAATAAAAGTTGTTCCTAATTAAAGAGCATGTGAAACTTAGGGAATTAACCCCTGGGCTCTGGGCCATTGTGCATCCGAAGCCCGCCTGTCGGTCTGGTCTGGTCGGGGGAACAGGGGTTTCGCCAGGTACACTCTGTCTTGGTGGTTGGCGGCGACACCAGCACAGCCCGCTCCTTCCACCAGCAATCACACCAAACTGGCCACAAGGTCACAGTCAGATTGCCTGTTGCCCACCTGCTGCCTAGTCCAGGACCCTGCCAAATCTCTGCAGGATGACCCATGCTTGCACCTTCCATCTTCAAACAACACAGCACTCACATTTATACACTCACACACAGACACACATACACACACACACCATGGTATGAATTGGAACATTCTGAAAACTTGAAGGCAAGGCAGACAAGCATAAAGAATAATAACAGAAAAGATTAAACTTTGTTGTGCTTTTCAATCAGGAAACTAAAATCATGTCACAACAAGGGTTTAGTCTGATTCTGATCTTTTCTGTGTTTAGTTGTCTATGGACAGCTTTTGTAAATGCAAGGCAAGATCTTCCACGTGTACAAAGCCCACACAACACAAAACGTTTTTGCCACAGCTTTGAGAATTCTAAAAAGAAAAAATTCAGAGTATTTGTTTTAAGCTCTTAGATCAAATGGTATGTTTAAAGTCCTCTCATTGCATCACTACAAAACATAGGAAAGAATCCCTGAGAAACATTTTTTGTTAATAAGGTGTAGTTTGACAGGCTAACCCCAAGTGAGCAAATTATGCTTAGCTGTGCCACAGGTGAGGATGAACTGGTTTCAGAGGAGACAAATTTCATAGTGGGCCTAAACTGACCTACCCTCCTTGTCTGGTGCTTGAGGTGTGAGAATCGATGTTTTAACTATCAGAACATTTCACAATATTTGTGGAACCTGCATTATCAGCTTGATAGTAATAAAATGCCTACTCAGGCTACTTGGATACAAAGGTAATAAAAAAAACTCATGTTACATTTGATCTATGCTATGAATGACAAAACAGACCTGCTAGAACATGTCTTCAGTGTCAGTAATTCAGAATCGTTCTGACCCTCACCTGCGCAATTGCTCAGATAAAACCTATGCTGACAGTTAAACCTAGCTGTCTTTGTGAATTTGACAAATTGCAGAAGCCACCAGACCTGGAGAAACAGCAGTGCAAACTCCTACTACCAGTTCATACCGCAGACCCTGTCCCATCTCCTGTGACCCTGTGGAGAGAGCATGTTCTTTCCTTTTATTCCCTGTTAAAAGCCTGTTCAGTAGCCATAGCACAAGACGGGATGCGCAGCAGAGCACAGAAACAACTTAATTCATGATAATCACTTTTGTGGTCGCTCATTCCTGGTGCCTGCCTCCATTTTCTTTCCAGCACCCATTGCCAAACCGAGCCAAACCGAGCCAAGAGTAATTACTGCCATGGTGCAGTTGGACAAACAGCCTCCCGAATTGCAGGCTGTGGAGGCAAGGCAGTGAGAGTGCAGAGCAGAACAGGGGAGTCAGAAAGAGCCTGAGAGAGTCTTCATACTGTAGGTGCTGCATTAAGTGCCACTGAGCCGTGACTTGGGCCACCCCCACCTACCCAGAGGATCAGTGCTCCTCTTCCCAGGGCTGTGTGCATTGCTCTGCTGCTTCGAGCCTTGTGAACTATATCATGTGCTATTGGTGCTTCTCAACAAACAAAGCCCTGAATCTTCTTTTCATGTAACCAGCAGACAGGTGAGAACTGGCATAGGCTTTGCTTGTCACATTTACTATTTACAAGACCTGATAGGAGGCCAAAAGCAGAGTTGTGTCAGTCAGTGCAAAACCAGTCTGTTTTCATTATTCATTATGGGTAGAGCTTTAAAAAAAAAAAACTTTGGTTTTTGCACTTATTTCTACTCCACTGAAAAAATACAATGCTTTCAAAAAGCATATTGTTTGTGTATTCAATATGGAGTGGAAAACAATCATTGAAATTAACAAATCATTAATTCTGAATCCAATACAGATTTAATGCAAAGACATGAAGCAGCCACCTGATTTCCAATAAAGACATCATTTCCCACTTTGTCTAAGCTATCCTCAATGGTACCTAAAAATATCAATTGCTTCGCTCCCTAAAAGACCCATTTCTCACATGCAGGCTCAATAAGTGCTGTGTTGAGTGCCTTCGCAGGCACCGCGTTAGAAATGTATTGTTTTCTAAGCATAGTTCTCAAGGTGACAGCCCTGACATTGGGACAAAAGTGGCCGGCATCCCAGACTAGCAAGCACAGCCACATTTAAAATAGCCTTGATCCCAGCCTGCAACCCCTCACCCCACCGCACAGCCACACACACCACACACGAACAGCACACTGCTGCCTTGCTCATCACTTAACCTCATGTTTCAGATGTCGGGGCTCAAGCTCACACAGGAGGACACAAGCAGATTAGAAAGGGTCCATCAGATAGCTGATGCCTTACAGCACAGGTACATGGCTGCAGGGGAAGCCAGGGATCTTTACACGTGAAGAAAACATTTTTTTTTTTCATATTTTCATCGCTTATCTGCATTTTGATTTTTCTGTCAGGCTACAAATGGGATTACTGTGGAAGATGCTCTGTGGGTCTTTGTTTTCTGCTCTCCCAGGTCAGCTGATTTGGC
This sequence comes from Arapaima gigas, assembly GCA_900497675.1. Taxonomy (NCBI): domain Eukaryota; kingdom Metazoa; phylum Chordata; class Actinopteri; order Osteoglossiformes; family Osteoglossidae; genus Arapaima; species Arapaima gigas. Next base: position 223,378 of record UFQX01000095.1, on the reverse strand, counting down.
TACGTTGTACTAAAAGCACAAAAATGGCTGAAAAACTACCAGAGGGCAGGAAGTGTTCTGAACACCCAGTTCCTCTGTCTGTCTAACAAATGTCTGACAAGTAAAACAGTTTTGAGCTGTTTCTTTGAAACTGTTGCTGAAAAGTGAAGAATGTGTGTCAGCGTATGTATGTGTGTAGAGCGTGTGTGATGGCAGCATTTGTATGTGTGAGAAAGTACGTCTGTGTGTACTATTAACTGCAATGGAAAATATGAAAATGTGAATTTTCAATTGTACAATGACTATTTAACTGACTAACAACAGAACTCACCGAGTTGGGAACAGAGAAGAGGTATACATGTCACAAGAGAAGTTTCTCGGACAAACTGCAATTACAAAAGCATATTTTGCAAGGGATCCTATGATGGACTGGCATCTTATCCAGAGGTCATTTCATAGCCTTGCTCCAGGATAGGGTCTGAACCACCACAAACCTGACAAGATTAAGAGGACGGATGGATGGCTTTTGCAAGAAGTTGAATAAATTCAAAACTAAAGCATGCTATAGTCATGTCTGAATGAAATAAATTTTAAGACCCCATTGTTTTCTTCTCTCCACATTTGTTCTACCACATAGTGGATATGTCAACCGTACTAATGCATATGTTGCATATCCAAAAGCCTAAGTAACTGTGGGAGTTCATAAGATAAAGGTAGAGTGAAATCAAAAAAGGGCCTCATGAGATATATTAAGGCTAGTGCCAACTGCATAGAGTTTGATCACATGATAACTTTGATGTTTGAAAAACAGCAGGTTAACTGCAGTTCTCAGCTAAAACACTACAGAAAAAAAGAAATGCACCAATTTTGGGAAAAAGCAAAGTCATTTTCTATGGCAAGCTGATACTTATCATCAAGTGAATTAGTGAGAAATGTTTTGAGTACAAAAACGCTGCATTATGAAAACACTCACAATATTACACAATTGGCGTAAAGTATGCGTGTTTATGCCTTTTTAACGTCAATAGAACTCTTATTTGGTGTATTGAGGACATACTTCATATTTACACAGGTCATACTCAAAAATGCAAACTGAAATTTAAGTTGACTAGGATGGTTTAGAAAATGCCATTAGAGAAAAGCTTGGATTGAGTGTCGCCAAAACTTACTGCATTCACCCCAATTACAGTGCTTTTGTTGCAGGACACAGCTGGAAATGAAACTAAAAAAATCCTACTAGCAATTCTGTGGTTTCATTTTTTTCTGTTTGTTTCTGATCATGCAGCTTTCAAAAATAGTCATAATAATTCCGGTTGGAAAGCAAATAAATCCTTGCTGAACTGCATCATTGCTTGTATTGTATAATCAGCATTCTTGAGTCCTGTTTAATATTATTTCCTTTCCCTGTGGTAGAATGATGACAAGATTGTGAAGTTACTGTGAGTGCCGTCCGAGGTCCTGCAGTTCTCCATTCAACGTTATGAAACAGGTAAAATGTGGCTTTAGATATTAAATACATAAAATATTTATTTTGCAGATCAAGTGTGCACAAAAATGTTAGCAAAATCCATTTTATTTTACATTGCCATCCTGTTAGCAGGAATAAGCATTTCATCCGTGCAGGATTGTGGAGGCGCACATACACACACACAGGACAGCTGCAAGTCAATATGCTGGGTGCAATTGCTGAGTTGGCAATGGAAGGAGGATTAACAGAATGTACGTATGTATCAGTCTCACTGTGCTGTGCTCGTGTGTGTGTGTGTGTGTGTGTGTGTATTTCTCCTCCACTTTTTGGCCTCATTGTAGTATGGACTATTCCTACCCCATCCCACTAGGAGTCCACTGGTGCTGGAAATAGGTCTGCACTTAACCTTGTTATCCAGTTCTAATTTTTTCCTGAAAACAGGCCAAGAAAAATCAAACAATGAAATTACTTATTGCATTTTTTCTCGTGGGGAAAAACCCCAATCAAGCCCAACAAACTGACTCCAAGATCAGCCCAAAATGACTCAGTGACTAAAATCATAAGAACAAAGTTGTGTAAAACATTAAAACAGAATGTAAAATATATTTTAAAACAATGTTTTTATAAAGTAAACTTCTTGTCACAGGTTGTGTATGAATTAATGAATAATTAGGAATGCACAAGCGTGGAAAACAGAGAATGCAAACACAAACACGCGAGGACGGAAGCAAGATGGCAGAGTACCACAACGCGTTTGAGACTATAGCCACAAGTTTCTCCACAATGAAGTTCATTTCATAGTCAGTCCTATAAAGCTGCTTAGTGCAGCTTTTAAATATGGTCTAAGTTTATTGTTAAGGACCAAACGTCACCTTCTCAGGCTTTGCGCGCTAAACTGGATAAATGAAATTCGGAACTGATTAACAATAAGTGATCCGATAAGTGAAAAACCAAAAAATCAGGGATAAATGTATATGTGACACAAAATATCGTCCTATGTGTTCCAAGAGCTACTGCACTGCTCCTCACCTCACTCCGAAACAACGTAATGTGTGCAACAAAACAGGCAACGTCTATACAGGCCTCGTCAGGTCCGCTACACTGTTTAATCGAGCGTTCGGACTTTCATTTGCCTCTCCTTGTGTCAGTCAGTGGCACTGTCTGATGTGGCACAGAGCATAAGTCTGGGACCATCATTAAGCACTGACTACCTTCTGTCCCACCGTGGATCGTCCTAACAGGGGACTCTACAACTTTGAAATTAATTAGCAGCCGGTGTCTTATTGAGTAAGTCACATCGTTTAACTGAAACTGATGAAATATTGGTAAGCAGCAAAGAGCGCAGTATAAGTATGTGGGGGGTCAAAGGTTAATCCCTATTGATTTTCCTAGTCTGAATACAGCACCACTGGGAGAGGCAGGTTCTGTTGGCAATCAGCTAGCACAAATACATTATAAATCTTACTGTCCACATCCACTGATCAGTGTCGCTAAGTCCCTTTACAAAAGGCCATTGGGAAGGGGAGCAAATCCTCGGTCAAGCCTCTGCTGCTGGCACTGCCGACTGACACGAGGGAGAAGCAGGACAGGTACAGCCAGAACAGGCTCGGAGGCCTATTACACGTGTGCTATGGCAGAGGACAAGCGTGAGCCTGCTGAGGTTCCTGTTCACTGGCAGCCATGAGCATACATTATTATTTGTTAGCAATGTGTCAGCATCACTTTTATGAAAATTTACTACCTGCTATATTCATTCTACTTTAAGTAGTCCACATCAAACAACAGACCTCTCGCTGACGCCTAGCAAAGTGTTCCGGTGCACTTGTCAGTGACCTGCTCTTATCTTTCTCCCACTCTTAAAATTCTTATATGTCCATACACACACATGTAAAAAATGTACATGGTTGTTTGTACCCTATTTATTACGTTTACTTTTTAACTTCATACTTACTATATTGCTATAATATTGTTGATATGTTAAATATGCATCCACCCAGTCAAATTTCTTATACATGCAAATATGCTTGGTCAGTAAAGTGTTAATCTTACACCACCTTATCTCTTACTTCCACATAACTTTCCGGTGTAATATTCTAGAAGATTCCAAAGGAAACGGGATGTGACGCCACCTGATCTTCTTCCCCGTCAATAAAGACACTCATTTGCATGGGAGGACAAAAAAATCACTACAGCTCATGAGTCATATGATGCTACCAGAAAACAAACAAACAAACAAACAAACAAACAAACAAAATACCTGCACCTGCAAGTGGCAATGAGGCACTCATAAGGACCAGACTACATCCAGATCCCACATGTCATTACTCTCCAACCTCTATGGCTCTTCATAAAACATTGAGCTACTAATCAATCCCAAGCAATCACAAGATCAATCTTACCTCATATTATTGGCCTAATTTTGTCAGATAATGTCTAACCAACAATCACTCCCTCTCAATACACTACTAATGCATTTAGGTAGTACTTAATGAGCACCACGGCTGAAGCAGACAGGCATGTTCCGAGGCCATGCCCACAATTCGCTTTTTCCTCATCGGAATTGCTCCACTCTAGACAATCACTGCAAATGAAATGGAGGACGGCACATCTATCATAGTGTCTATATTACCAAGCACCACAATACCAATAGTCAAAACCCTGTGGCATGTTTAGAAGACCGATTTTACAAATTGACATATTTATATTAAAATCGTTTGATCTACAACCGAGCCGTGATGAATGTGAAACGTGAACTGATTAAGTCGGAAAGTGAGTCAATATTTTTGTTCAGCAGAAATAATGAAATTATAACGACCTGTGTTCCGTCTCCAGGCCGCACAGCATTATCAGATCTGCATTCATTTGCATCACCAAGGAGGAGCTTTCGCCTGTGCCCTCGACAAGTGGCGAAGCCAAGACACATGTTGAAATAGTCAATACCAAAAAACGCCCCGCCTTGGCCACCCAGTCGCATTGTAGCCACTACCGTGTTTTTTAAAATATTTTGTACAGCAAACTGTACAATATTCTAAAGAACAGAAATATAGAAAGTGAGGGGAATTTTTTTAAATCGTGCATCGACTGGTGTGTCCACGAAGATCTTTTTTTCAACCAACAATTACTTTATGCAAAATGCTCTAATGAGTATAGCTAAAGCAAAAATAATTTTGCAAATGAATTTTATTTTTTTCCGCCTCCCTTTCTATTTCTCTCTCTCTTCTTAATCCGATCATGCGGGCAATAAGTGTATGCACCATGAACACATTTAATTTTCCCAGTTAGCTCTCAGCAAGCCTAGAGGTGAGGTTTAATAAGGATCAATGGCACTTTATCTAGGACAGGAGTCACTTCACAGCATGCAAATTAAACACCAACACTTAAAAAAAAGAAATGGATTTAATTAAAAAATGTAGAACCACAGGCTCCTGCAAATTCAATTAAAGGATTTATGCAAAGGTTCGCTGGCTTTTTGTGTTGCAGTTACTGCTTATATAATGAGCTTTTCATATTAAAAATCAATAGGTAATCTGGAGTGGAAGATCGGCTGCTTCTGTACATTTTTGAAATCAATTTGAACAACAGTTCATCAGGCTCAGTGTCACAACCAGGTGGGACAGGTCGGGCTTTGACCAAATAGTCTTTGACATGGCCACAGCAAGAAGATTTGAGCAGAGTGTAGATGCCTGGATGGCGGTCACAATGTCAGAAACACCACCCCCATTTGGTGGATGACTATGAATGAGAGCTTTTTGCAGAAAAGCAATTCTGCCTGCCCTTAAATCAACTCTGGCTTCATCACCACCAACACCTCGATGGCATGACATCCTGGGAGTCCTATATACATACAGTGATGAGAGGAGAGGAACCCTTTCCGGAACAGACTGATGGAAAACCACTCCTCATAAACAAGACCATCAGAAGGTCCATCAGCACATATCAGCTTGGAATTACTTCACCTGTAACCTCTACTGCTCCTATACATATCAGTGTAATGGCATGGATCACTCATTGTCCTGGTCTCAGTTATAAACACCTAAATTATTAACGTTACAATTATAACATAATTACAAACTCCAAGGCCATGGCTGACCACAGAACATGTGCAAATCATCAGCTAGTCTACTGGCCCTTTGTAAATGCCAATTTACCTGACTATAAACCTGAATGCGGTAAGTCTAAAATACAGTACAACTGACAACACTGATGTGGTATTATTCACTGTTGACTTTGGGTTTAGTGAACATTGACCTGTCTTGGAGAAGGCGGGCTCTGGAATTTTATGCTGTTTATTTTAGACTGTTAACCCCCCTCCCTATAAAAGGTCTCTTTTTTGAGACCACCAACGTAAAACAGACAATTTGTGCAATGTCCAAAACTAAAAAGGCACTACGGACATGGCATAAATTTCAAGATGCTCTCCCGAGGAACAAGGTGGTGATGTTTTAGTACAAGCACAAAGTGAATGCTTCGTTCCACTGAAGCAGGTCTTTGCTTTGGCCAATTCAACTTATTAACCCAGGGAAATTATACAGCACTCTAAGCCTATTGTTGCAGGTGTTTTAATAATTATTACCGTAATTAATATCATAATTAATGCCGTCTTTAATGTTCTCAACTCCAAAAACAGCTGACTATGGATAAGCAAAAATAGCACCACACTTAAAGAGAGCTCCATTGGTTTGAAGCTTGCTCTTTGTGATTAGCATATTTACCGAAGTCCAGACATGTTCCCCAGAAGTGGAAACGGGCTTGATGATTTCCACAGCGTGAATATGCTAAACACACGTTTAGAAATCAATTTTCTTTCACTGCCTTTCTCCTTTGAGCAAAGCCAGGTTTAACTCCTGGCTGTAGAAAAAAGTTAAGAGTACAAGATCTCCATATTAATGGCAGGCTCTCACAAACTGCCATTCTGCTGCTTTGTGCAGAATACCAAAGTCATCGTGAGAAATGGGCAAAGGGGCAGGGAAACGCCACTTTTGTTTCACTGTATTTACTTTTACAAATATTTAACTACAGGTCATGCAAGCAGCAAAGTGTTAAGGGTTCAACGGTATGATTTTAGCAGAAAGTACCCGGCTAAAACCCCGTTAATGGAACCAGTATGGCAGTTTTACCTTTAGATTTTGCAAGAATTGCAATGTCGAGCATATAAACACGGTAAACTGCCAACTATGTAAGTTGCACTGGAAATGGTAATAAAAACCCTACTAAATTTCTTGAATCTTTAAAGTTTAGTGAATGCAGTGAATCTCCCATTTTAAGTTTTACAGTAAAAGGTGATTATAGTTTCTACAGCTGGTGAAACATTTTTGTTGACCTTCAACCTTTAGAGTGGCCCTTGATTCTACATATAATATGATGACCCAAAATATTATTACTAGTACAGGATTCGTGTGGCCGCAGTTCACTCCAAGCCCTGCCCCCAGCCAAGAAGCAGAAGTCTAAAGTGTATGGACCACAACTGTTCCATACAGACCAAGCTCTCAAAAACCACAACTGTTCTGGGTGAGAAAAGAAAAAGGAATCACTAGCTCTTATCGACCCCGATGAAAGCGAACCAATCAAGATGGAGGCCACCAGGTCCTGGAGCACTTTACCACATTGATAAATCCACAGTAAACCATTTAGTGTTAAGCAATAAGCCACAGGCTAAAAGGCTCAGAGATACCGGAAGCTCTGTCATGAGTATCTGGTACATGTGTTGAAGTGCCTTTTGTGCTCAGATATTTTTTTTAATCTTTTTTAATGAAATGGTACCTCAACAGACAATTCTAATAACAGGATTGTTCTGGGGCAAACATCAATGCAAGAAAATGGGAGTGGTTGCTTTTAGGTCCCAAATTCTCTGGCCTTTTAAAATGTGCTGCACAGAGTTAGATCACATCTATTGTACCTATCAGATTAAAAGATCAAAATGTCTTGAAGTTGAAACTGAAGCATAGCATATATTCCAAATGATGCCCGTCAGAAAAAAAAAAAACATAATGGAACTGAATAAAATACAGTTAGTATTGTGCCAGCTGATTAAACATGACCCTGAACATTAGCATCACAGCTCTACAGTTGTAGAAAACTGTAAAGATTTACCTTATACAATTTACATACAACACAATTAAAAGTGTCAGATTATTTTCACCTTTTAAGTATTAAAAAAACCATTATAAAATGTTGGGCCTGTGCGGCACACGGGAGGTGACAAAAGCAGTTCAATCTGGCATGAATGCCTCTGAATGCCAAATGGCAGGCAATGGTGATGTGTCATATTAAAAGTACAGTAACTGCTTAGAATAGAGGGGAATGGGGGTGGTTGAGTTACATTCCGCCTGTAAGTTGAAACGCAGTGGCCTATTCACATCCTCCGACCCCTATAAATAGCGACCTTCCCGCACCTAATGCACAGGACAGCGGCGGGCTGCCAGACCGGATCCCTGTCCCCCATCCCCTGCAGACGTCATCCTATACACAAAGCCCATTAACAACATCCTCCGCTCATTCGAAACCGCCCCATTCATAAAAAAGTGAGACATTTTTTTCTGAGGTCTTAAAGGGCTCCTTTTCTTACTTCCTACACAGTTTCAGTAACTAAATATATGGTAGACTATATCATCTGACCCTAATCTTTGTGCCAAAGTGCCCTTTATGGTTTGTTCACAAGTTATTTCATGGAACACTAGGTCCTCAGTCATAGTCTCTGGTCGTTAACTTCTGCTCTTTTGTGTTTTAAGTTCAGATGTGAAGCAAAATCAGTAACAGGCCTCATAAGCAGCTGTGCATTGAGTCATTATTGAAACATCAAAGTTGCTGGTGTAATGTGATCCGAAGCTATCTGCAGGCTGTGGTAGTGGTGGTTTCAGAAAGTAGTGTTCTATCATAATGGCAGTCTAGACGAAGAAGCAGACTTAAGAAGTGCAAAGCGGCAGTTGGAGGTGCAGACCCACTGCCTATTGCCCAGTGTTCAGAGCTAACCTGCTGCTATAAAATGCCACCAGTCTGTGTTAAGATGCCCCTACATTTCTCCCACTTCTAATCACCAATTATGAGTCCATTAGACACCCTGGCAGCTCAATTGCTCCAGGGGCTGTGAAGGGACCCGCCGCTCTGGACCTCTGCTTTTCCATTCCAGTCCAGTGAGCACAGAGAGCGAGGGCGGCTGCCGCACTCTGTCATCCTGTGCCGTGACGAGCTCCCTGAGTTGACAACATCTGACCTTACAACCACTCTGCAGGGGGGGGTTTAACACGCTAGTGACAAAGGGTGGATGGTGGTACCTGGGGGGAGGGGTAAAGACACCAGCAGGATAAATCTGCAGCCGAACCACCAGACACTTCATTAAACCAACGTCACTTCATTTTGTTAGGCATTAATAGAAACAGGGCCCTCGTTAGCTGGTGTGTAAAAGATCCATCACAGGGTATAAGATGGGCTCCGCTCGGGCACTCTTCCAAGGAGACGGGTTGGGGGGGCAGGTGCATGGACACAGGGGAAGACGGGGGGCATTTAAAACCCAACAGGAGGCCACCAAAGAGGCTCTCAGCAAGTTGCTTAAATTACCTCACAGGCGTGCAAGATGAGAGCTAATGCTCTAAGGAACTTGTTAAAGTCTCCCTTTTAAAGCAAGTGCCTGCTAAAATACGACTATAGGGCCTTGGTCAAAAGTTCACCATGTGCATATGTAAAAAGGTAGGCAAGTGCCTCAGGCAGGAATGGAGGGAAAATAATTGCGACAAAATGCTGAAAACGCTCTGCCGTGGCTGAGGAGGCTCCCCAGAAAGGGGTCCCCTGGGGAGACTGGCTGTTTGGAGGAGCCTGGGCCCCATAAGCCCATGTTCCCAGCATGCCCTTCACCTTTCTTCCTGCAATACAGAATCATAAAGCAGGGGCAGGGGCAGCAAATGTCACACTCAGGCTGGTAATGTCACTATTACAAAGCGCAAACCAGGACAGGTCAAATGTTAATTCTTTTTTTTAAATCAAGCCTTTGGATTCCTTCATTAATGCTTATACACTAAAACATGTAGCAGACATAACCTCATAAGTAACAAATCATTTTGGTCCTCCACAAACTGCAGTCAAAAGATAACTTTACAAAAGTTGCTACATGAGTGTGCTAATATAAGTAACATTAATCTCTAACAATGGAGTGTGAAATGCAATCTTTGCATATGAAAATATGGCCACATCAGGAAGGCACTGAGAAAGCTGAGCTCTCCAAACCTTACATGGTGTAAAACATAATCTTTTACCCTTAAATGACACATTCAAATCTCAACATATGGCAGTGGCCAAGGCACATGCCCTAGATTTACAGGAAGCAGAAATAAAGGTTAAGTCATAACAGGGTGTGAGACAAAAAAAAAAAAAAAACTCATTAGATCACACACTATGAGCCAAAAATGACTTGTAGCACTACTAAAGGCTTAAAGAGATTTAATTTATTTTATTCCTATTGGATTTACAAGTTTCCTACATGGACTGAGGGAAATTTTCTGCTAATTCCAAAAATGTAAACCAGAAGCACCTTTAGCTTCATAGAGTGAATACATGAAACATTTTCATCAACCACGCACCAGCCCAGATGTTTCTCAAAGTCCTTGGAAACTATAAGCAGTTCTGAAGTGATACCATAAATCATCTCAATGTTTAAAATGAAGGCCAGTTAATTTAAAGAAAGCAGTCATTTCTGGCTGAATATTGTTTTTTGTGTGTTCTTGTCAACATAATGCTTATGTTTGCAGCCTTGAGTAACCTCCGTGGATCCTAGCAGTGTGTACAAGCAATTAAAACGATAGCATCTTTACACCCCTGCAACCAATAAATGAAACAATATCTCCATTTTATTAAGCCTTTCACGTCTGGTGCAATAGCCAGGCAAGAATATATAAAGGGGACGCATTTTTAATGCCTTGTTGTCTTCCAGATTTAAACAGGAGCAAGCATTTAAACTTTAGGGACTGTACAAGAAATCTTTATCTGGGACACAAAAAGCACAGTCAACACATTAAATTCAGTTTATAGATACCCTCGCATGGGATGATACTTTAAAATGCACAGAGAGGACATAAAATAAAACTGAAAATTACATTACAGTAGCAACTTCATTTTCAGCTCACGGATCTGAAGACAATGTCCAATCTGTACCCCACTATTTCCTCCAATTCCTTGGTAGTACTAGTATTGAGGAACAGTGCCATAGTTGAAGATCAGTGTTTTCAGGTACAGGAAGTTCAAAGCTTCTATGAGTACACCTGCAAACTACTTGAAGCCACTACACTAGGGAGAGAGATGCAGGTTATTACAGAGAAACCACATACATGTGTACTTGAGCAGGTAACATTTATTTGTTTATCTGATTTTTTTTTTTGTTAAAAGGAATTTACAGTGTGACACTGCGTACAATGATTTACCTGTTTATGCTAGTCGAGTGACTTTTACTGTGTCAGTTTAGGGGAAGTACCTTGATCAGCAATACCACACCATCAGCTGCCACTTACATTCACCAGCCATCCTCAAGTTTCTCTTTTCTCTAGTAGCTAACTATGTTGTAAGTTCCAACCTGTCCACACTGTCTCCAGTGAGATTCAAAAAGCACAGGCATCACAAGGTTAGGATAAATATCTTAGAGGTCTCTCAGTCAAAGCTTTACATGCCCCGTTTTTCTTCCACCCACCTGATGACACTCCTGGCAGTAACCATGATTTTGAAAAGCCTACTTGCCATGTTTCAGACATTACACATACCTACACAGCACTGTCTCCAAGAGAAGGTCATCCCTGGGAAACCTCTGTATTTTGCCAGTCTGGCACATGGAGCTGTGGAGCTCAGCTGGTTACTGTATTAAGTTTGCCATGAAGCCAAGAAACTCAATCCCGCATAAAAACCTAGAGGCTGAAAGTGGGACTGTGTATGTGGCCTACACTTCTGACATGGCTCTCAGGAAACCGCTGTGTGACAGGAGTTCTCATGGGTTTGGACCTGAGTACTATGCAAACACTTAGTATCCAGGAGGTCCTCGTTAGTAGGCAATGCGACCTAAAACAATATTTTGATATTCACGTAAATCCGGTTCGGGGCACTGTAAATCTCTGCTGAGCATGTGGGTGTGATTGCTGCGGCTCTGGGGCTCAGCCTAGCGGCCTGCAGGCCTCCTTGTGAAGCAAAGAAGGAACACGGGCTAAGGTCAGGGAGGGAGTTCAGCAGGGCAGCATATAGGAGCTCATGAGTAGCGTCTTTCACAGCTAAGTAGCATCCCCCCCCCGCCACCACCACCTACCACAGAGACCTGAGAGCCTAGCAAGTGGAAGTGCATCTCAGGTTCCGGCAAAACTGTTTTCTTTGGACCAAACCAGCAGCTTCATTGCAATGTTTGAGAGGGCCAAACCCTCCAGTTTCCTATTTCTTGGAGAGGCCGTTTGTTTGCCCTGCTCCACATTTTTCTTCTCCTACACACGTCTGTGGAGGTTTTCCTCGGTACCTTAAAAAAGTGTTGGAACAGCTGCAAAAACAGGCCCTTCTATGTGTCCCTCTACCCACACCAGGGGCTGAGAGAGGTGGCAAATAACCAGTGTCACTTCTGCAACTTGCCACATTCAAGCAGGCACACAAATGCAAAATGTACTCTAAAATGCTATAAAGGCCCCCTTCACACAACACCATTCCTGAGCACAGCAGGAGGACAAATGCAGCAAACTGTCCTGTGGGAAGCTGACATCTTCAGAGAACAGAAAAAGATTGAGGTGAAGTTCACACAACAATAAAAGAGTGCCTTTTCAACAAGCTAACTAGCAACAACAATAAAGCAGGCAGTAGCATCCAACTTCGATGAATCAAGATAATTCAGCTGTGGCCATCTGTTTGTTCAGCACCAAAAATTTCATCAAAGACAAAGAGAGAAAAAACACCTGAAAAGGCCCTTTCTTCCTTCACGTCAGTCTTTTCAACTTTTATCCTTTCAAATTATAACAAAAAAGAGAGAATGTAATACTTTCATTTAGTGAAATATGGAGCAACGTGACAAATGAATGGGTACCATTTTATTTTGCCTTCTTATTTCATTAATTTGAAAACTGGCTTCATTGGTTTTGGATTACAACTCAAAGTAAACTCTGCAGTAGTTTAGTATCTAAATGACATGTGGCAGCTATTTTTTTCTTTTTTTAAAATCCAACTTCTCCATCCTGAACTTCCTGGCTTAGACTGATAAATCACAGGGCTTGGTTTTTTACATTCGATCCAACCTATGAATGCCTCTTTTCAGCAAAGAACATGTAAAAGGTGGTTTATTCATAGACTGAAAGGAAATTTGTAAATTGAAAGTTTATATGGTCTGTTAGACAGGTGGAATTCCACTGTCACTCCCTCCAGTGCTATGATCCCTGCAGTCAGCCTTGGACCCAAGAGCCAGTTGACAGACAACCCTGTCCCACCTCATGAGGAACATCATTTGTCTTTACTCCCTCAGCAGCAAGGGATATCAGTGTCTACTGACCTGCAGAAGTGTGGAGTGTGAAAACAAAGCTGGCCTGCAGAAGATACCCATGCTCTGGAAACCAGAGTTTGCACTAGGGGGTTAGCCACAACGAGAGGTTGAAAATACCAACATTTTGCAAGATCTCACCTGTTATTGTGTACAGTTGTTAAAATTACATGTTCAACAGGTAAAGAAAATGAGAAAAGACTCCAAGAGCTGTCTACAGCTCAATGTGTTTATCTCAAGCTCTGAGAAATGCTAACAATAAAGCTGGAAAGAGCAACTGTACAGAAGAAACACACATAAACGTCACAGTTGTCTGAGGTAACCTCTGTACATCATCTCCTGCCCACAACAGATCAACATAAGTAACACTCATGCTGCAAATCAGATCCAGTCACCTCCAAAGTCCAATCATGGCTCATGTTAGACAGTTCAGTGCAATAACTGAAGCTGTTTCACAATAAAGGCTGCTTATTTCAGTCGCTAGTAATAGATAACCATATATAAACCATAAAGCACAATGATAATACCATTAATTACATTCAAAAGAACTTCAAGAAAACTGTAGACTCAAAAATTGCAAGAAATCATGTTCATGACCTAGGAATTTATAAAGCAATAAAGACAAAAAGGAGTCATAATGTGTTCATCATACCATGGATTTGGTGAAGGGGCGTGCCAATGTGAAGAGTAGTGTCATCAGCCACCAACTCCGGTGGATTGACGTGTACATCATGTTCCCAGGATGCAGCGCATTGGAAGTGACGCCATATGGGGACATTCGCCGATGGAGCTCATTCGAGAAGAGGATGTTACACAGCTTAGCCCGGTTGTAGGCCAGCATGGACCAGTACTTATCCTTCGAAGGTGAGAGCAGAGAGAGGTCCACCTTCCCACAGGAATCTCCAAGGTCCGTAAACCTAAAGCACAAATCACCAGTATTTAACTATTTCTACATCCAACAAATTACATGATAAGAAGAGGACAAAGCATTCACCAATATGTCAAAGACCCAACATATTCCTAAATGTTCTCAGTTTTGTAGTTTAAATGATTTTTCCATCAATAGTATAAGACCAAGAAAAACCTCTCTTACATCCATTTGATTCAACAATCCATAAGACATTCAAAGGTAGTACTTAATGGGGGCAAGGAGTCAAAGATTTGAAAACTAAACATCACTTAAATAACAAGTAACCAAACAAGTGACAGCAGTTAGTATAGTGGTTACAGTTACCCCCTTGCCCACAACAGGCCCAGATTCAAATCCAACTTCAGGCTGTAGCATCCTTGATCAAGGTACTTACAGTATTCACAACCTTGCACTTTTTCATGTTTTATTGTTCTAAAATATTGAATCACAGTGTAAAATAAATCTCTATTAAATCATTACCTATTTACATCTTTTCTTGTGACATCTAAATTATCAGTGGTGCAGCTAACTGATTCTAGAAGTCACTAGTTAAAGTTGTTTAGTTAAATGGAGATCATCTGTGGGTAGTCTAGGTGTTGCACATGATTATACTATAATATAAATACACGTGCATTTGAAAGGTCCAACTGCTGGTTAGTCAATTTCCTTGCAAAAACTAGAGCATGAAAACAAAGGAACGCTTCAAACAACTCTGTGAAAAGGTTATTGAAAAGTACCAGTCAGAGGACGGATACAAGGAAATTTCTAAGTCACTGAATATCCCTCAGGGTACAGTTAAGTCAATCATTTAAAAAATGGAAAGAAAATGGCAGAGCTATAAATCTCCTTAGAGCTCCCCATCCTCAAAAACTGAGTCACCATGCAAGGAGGGCACTAGGGAGGGAGGCCACCAAGGCACCTATGACAACTGTGAAGGAGGTACAAGCTTCCGTGGCTGAAAAGGGAGAAGTTGCAACTGTTGAAAAATCTCATATGGTATTTCATCTACACTTTGTCAGAATGAATCTGGGAGATTGAAATCAAGTGGAAGAAGGTTCTATGGCCTGAAGAGACCAAAATTGAGCTTTTTGGTCATCATATTAAATGCTATGTTTGACATAAGCCAAACATTGCACATCATCAAAAATACACCATCTCTGTCATCCAGCATGGTGGCGGCAGCAGCATGCTGTGGGGATGCTTCTCTCAGCAGGCTCTGGAAGGATTTTGAAGGTAGAGGGTAAAATGAATGTAGAAAAACACAGGGAAATCCTAAAGGAGAAACTGCTGCAGTCTGCAAGAGAACTGGAACTTGGGAGAAGATTTATTTTCCAGCAAGACAGTAACCCCTAACATGAAGCCAAAACTATACAGGCTTCTATAAGGCTGTAATGGCTGCCAAAGGTGCCTATTAAATAGTGACTTGAAGGGTGTTAATAATTAGGCAATCAAATATTTTGTTTTAATAAATATCTTAAATTTAGATGAATTTGTAGAGATTTGTTTTCACTTTGACATTTAACAGTCAATTTTTCTGATAATCAGTATCAAAAAATCCTAATTAAATACACTGCGATTCAATGTTATAACAATAAAACATGAAAGTCCAAGGGGGGTTGAATACTTCTTATAGGTGCTGTATCCTAAATTTTTAACAAAAATTATATGTTGTGTAAATCAGTAAATCACTATACATAGCCAAACACTATAAATTACCTAGAAAACCTAAATATATTAAATGTCAGGATAAGGACTATAGGCTATTTCAATCCTTTTGTATAATATTCAAAATGGAGTAATTAATGCAATAATGGAAGGGGGGGGGGGGGGGGGTGGGNGGGGGGGGGGGGGGGGGGGGGGGGGGGGGGGGGGGGGGGGGGGGGGGGGGGGGGGGGGGGGGGGGGGGGGGGGGGGGGGGGGTCAGGAAGGGCACAAATACTTTTTCACAGCACTGGACTTTCAACACCTATGCGCCCTCTTTCAATCTGTTTGCCATACCAAGAAACACTAATATTTAAGTACTAACTCTCATACAACGTCTATAGCAAACAAGTACTCATAATTGGTATTAATGGCTCACCTATATCAGTGTCATTTTAATTATGATTTAGTGATTGCCATAGTCCCAATCAGTCCCTGTTTCCAAAATGATGTGCACCCCCTGTACAGTAATATCCAGTCACATACTGAAATGGTAGGACCAGACTCAATGAAGATAGCACTCCTTTCTCTAGCTAGCGATGGATTCTCTGTTCTCCACTGCTGCTTTGCTGAACCACAAGACTAACCTCTGGAAGAAGCAGGGACATTGCACCCACAGCTCACCAGTGTACCGTAAACAGAGATGCAATAAGCTCTGGCACAGTGGGATGTTCGCACTGAACACTAATGTCACGGTTGAATACAAATCAAAGAGGCAACATGATGTCTCATAATTGTCTCTGACAGAGCTGTTAGGTGCCAGATGTTTGACAATGTCCCAGAACAAGTCACTGGAACATAGTGTGTTCTGCTGCTGTGCCATGTCAATTACACAACGTAGGCTTAAAAAACTGAAACATAAGAAAGTGCTCCCAGAAATCTGTTTGGTTTTTGTCAGTCTGTATCATACTTGCTATTCTTATCATAATCTGTCCATTATAACACAATAAATCAACATTTTTAAACAGGCCAACCTGTATTATTTTGACAAAGCCTCTAGCTATGCCTGTGCTCATCTCAGCAATAACATCTGGAACTTCTTTATGCGCATACTTCTAAAACAACTAGCAGTGAAGGAAGCGTTGATAAATTGATAAAACAGTACCACAGGTAAACACTGCTTACATACAAATGTTTCAACAGACTGAGACTAGCACATTTTCCCATGTGCTTCCAAGTACTTTTCACTGCTGACTGAGTCTTAGCTGCTTGGAGCCCTTGAAGGAGTAGTTACAGGATGTCTTTGTAGTTTTTAACCTGTCTATAAAGGAGAAAAATCTACAAAACTCATTTACAGAACTGGCCAGGTACCAATGCATGAGATAAAGGAGAGTGCTTCCGTACAATTACTAGATAACTTTTACTGGGTTTGAACTGGTCAGAAGGGAGGGGGAACTTGGGGGGGGGTTGCAGGGCTGCTGATTGATGGAGTCTTTGATGGCTTATTTCTTTTTAATTTGAGCCAGGGGAAACGTAATGCAATAGGGAAAGAGTGTATCTGCCTGCACTGAGTCTCAGTAAACTGTAAGCCACACTGGCAGACAGTGATAAAGTTTTGATTTGAAATAACCACCTCATCTGTGGTTTACTTCCATCCTCAATCCCTTTCACCTGTCCCTTAAGGTCAAGGTTTAATTTGACAGCAAGGTATTAGAAATATATAATCTCCAAAAGTAGTTGGGGTTCAACTTGTGAACATTACAGAACGTCTTCTCTCCATCTGACTCAACAGTGAACCCTTAAAATACAACTAGTGAGAAGTTTTTTTTTAATTTTTCTATTTTTTGTTTGTCTGAAGCTGTTTTAGCAATGGTCACATCCTTGTTACACGTAATGCCGGTTTGAAGGGTGTGTCACCAAGATTAACTCTTGCAAAATCTGTTGTATCTTGCCCATTTTTAATGTCAGTCCTATATACCAAGCTGGATGTTCTGGGACAAAATGAAATGTGTATAAGAAAAATAATGAGAGGAGAAACAGGCAAGTTTCAGAGTACGGCAGAAATCACACTCTGTGGTGTCCACTCCTGCTTGTTGTACTCTACCCCTCAGCTGCAGCTTCCAACAACATTTGCATTAAACCCTGCCTTGCCAGGGCTGCTACAGGAGATTTATTTCTTTTATTAGACATTCATGCAGCTGGTTAGAAAGCACAGAGACCAAAAGTTCTGTGTAAGCAGCAAAGGCCCGTGCAAAGACAGCAGCCTGTTCTGTCACTGTCCTGAGGTCCATTGAGTGGAATGTCTTCTGCTTACTTCTGATATAGGTGCCGAGAGCTACCCTGCAGCAGATCTGTCAAGGTCATTCCATTCTATTTAATTGATTTTTATTCTATCCCTAGCCAAAATCAATCCCTTACTCACAGAGAGTGTGATGTTGAACACTCAAGGGAGCATCCAGAAGGCCTGACAGACTTCACCATGACCATTTCAAGCCAGATTGGCTCCACAAAAAAATACAGTGAAGATGGAGATGAGGGGGTGGGGTGGGGCCATCCTTAGGTTGGAGAAATTCTGAGACAGACGGGGAACAACCTGGTTAAGGGAACGTCCAACAAGCTGATGATTTCTTTCACTGGCTATTGTGTGGGTTGAGTGATAACTTGGTTGTTAAATAACATCTGGCTGTTTTTCACTGACCTGTGAGACTCAGAGGAGACCACCACCACACGGGCAGGGGCTGAGCAGCGCAGTACGTCCTGCAGACACTGAACCAGGTAGAAGTGGCCCAGGTGGCAGATCTGGAAGGTAGACTCCAGGCCATCCTCAGTGAGCTTCCAGGGCTGGGCACAAACTGCAGCATTGCAGATCAGGATATGCAGGGGTCTGGCAATAAGGCAAGGGAACAGGACACACACTTCTGCATTCATAGTGAAGAGCTATTGTCATTTAGAAACAATCATAACATGCTATCACAGTAGACTGTACTATGTACGATAAATAGAGAGAATGTTTTCATACAAAAAAGGGTTCGTGCCCTTCTCAAGGCATTTGCTTTTTTTACTGTTTTCTTGTACGCATTCATTTAATATTAATCCATACAAAATTATGCATATTTACTGGTCATAATAAGAAAGAAAAACCCTTTGTTATATCAGATGTCAAACCCTAAGGCTGGGCTGCGCCCCAGGAAACAAGCATTTTCAAAATTTACCAGAGCAGGATTAAGTTTAAATTATGCTGTGGGTCAGGCAAGAAGAACACACAGGGATATGAGTATCACCTACACTGAGGACAGGGACCATTTTGCAGTCATGCCTGACACTCCCCAGAAGAGCTGGCTGAGTTGACATAGACCCTGCTTAGTCATGGCTCTTAACATATTCTGAGTGGTCTGCCAGCAAGGCCCAATTTTCCCTAGCTACAGGACAGGCAGGCTACCTTGACTGGGGTCTGAGACAAAGTGGAGCCAAGGAAAAATGAATTTCTTCAAGATTGAGGTAATTATAGACAGGCTGCCTATGCTTCCATTGATGGAAAACCCCCTGGGGGTGGCTGAAGAAGTGGATATCAGAAACTGTAGGCTGTTCTCCAACAGAAATATGGCCTTGAAAACTCTTCAGAAGACCTAGAAGAACAAATGCCTGGAAGACTCAGCGCTCAGCAAGAGGACCTGATTAAAAAACCCTAATGAGCAGAAGGGTCACGCGAGGCTTGATTTTAGGTTCAATTCTCCAATACAGCGAAAGCCTAAGAAAGTAAGAAGCCATGTGTGCAAGGACAAAGACTCACAAAATGACTATATAAACATTACTATAGTTTTTTTTCTTGTCTGGCCACCAGCAGACTTGATGATCTTCGCAAGGAATAAGAAACACACATTAAGTAATATTCCTTCAACAGTTCCATCTGGAAAATCAGTCAGAATTAATCATTTCTAAAAATTTATTTTGTGATCTTGTTCAACATCACCCTCCATATTAAAATACACCGCATTCTCACAATTCAACATTTATGGAATATTGGCTTTGCAGCATGAGTGGACAGAGAAACAAAGGTCCATGTTGGAGCAGTTGCAAGATCAGGCTTACCCTAGCAACCCTGAGACATGAGTAAGACAATATAAATGTGTAGACTACTAGTGTGGGAGAAGCATCTATATCTCATTTCCAGCTGTTACTAAAACACTGCTTGGCCAAGACTATTTCTTGCTGGATTGATGATACGACTCTGTCCACACACTAGAAATCAACAGAACTTCACATTCAACATGTTAGGGGCCAAAGCATCCTGCTGACAGCTTTAAGGGGCATTCTGTGTTACATGAATATAACACAATTAAAAGCTCTGAAGGGGCTGGAAATTCTCCCTAGTGGGGAGGCATGGCAAAGTCCTGGGTTGCCATCAGAAGCAATGGAGGCATGCGTTCAGGTACCTCAGCTCACGCCACAACTCATTAGGGGCTGGCGCTGTGCCCTCGCATGACTGAAAACTGCTAGTTCCCAAAGTTCAAACTGCTGAGATCCCGGTTCCAGTGGACTTGAAAATCACTCCGTGCAGAACAATCATAATACACCCCACCAATTTCTAATTTCTTCCATTAGAATTAATTATGAAGACTACTGGCAATTTGTGTACTCTGTGTTTAAGACTGCCTGTATAATTAATTAAAAACTGGATGCTGGAAAATGAATCTACAAATTGTTATGCCTAACTATAATAAGCCATCGTGTGCCATTCAAGGGAATTATATGTTCACCTTCAGGTTATAATGGGTGAACATATAATAATAAGCTGTTCAAACAGTGCATAGCAATGTGTAGAGAAACTCCAGTGAATGGAAACTAACTCCTGTGCACATTACAATCAGACACAACAGACAATGAAGACAATAGAGGTATTAAATGTTGTGCAAAAATGTGACACAGCTGTGCTACCCATTCTATCTAAAAATGAGTACATTTGTTACTGAAGCAAACTTAGATTTAAGGCAAATTACAAGAAATTGTAAGGTATGAAAAAATAAGTGAAATATATGTGTGCTATAATGGATCATTTGTAATGCAATGTCTTCCTTTGTTGCTTTAATAGGGCATGTGCTACAGTGCGCAGCATATACCTTGAGTCTTAGCCAACCAGGAGCTGGCAGCCTGGAAACCTCAGCTTGGATTCCAAGATTGGGCACTGCTTTCCAAAGTGACCTTGAACAGGCCTTCTTCATTGCTGGAGCTCTCGCCCCGCATTTGTCACTATTCACAGTGCCCATAGGCGATGACTCAGCTTGTCACTTAGATGCTGGAATGTCCTTTGCTTGTAAGTTGAATGTCCTTTGAGAAGGGTGATGGGTCAATGGTCAAAGTGCATACTCACTCTGAAATAGCAAGCTCTAATTTTTCAGCTGTATAGTGTCTCACACACACTTTGTTTGGCTCTGCACTTAGGATTCATTGTCATGCCGAAAGGGGAATGTCCTTTTAAGCTTCAGTTTCTTAGCAGACTGAAACAGGTTCTCTTGCATCATTTCCCTGCATTAAGCTCCATCCATTCTTCCTTCAATTCAAAAGCATACCCACAGTATGATACTTCACTAGTGTTAGGTGTGCACCACACAAAGTGTTTAAATTTAAATTTGAATTTTGGTCAAAAAGATCTAGTTCGGTTTCATGTGATATGGGAGGGAGTAGATGAATTAGGCCTTTTCCACCACAAACACAGCAATGACACAAACATAGGGTACTTTGTTGCAAAAAACTTATTTCTTTACAGTGCTCTACAAAGACAAGTCTCAATAAACTGCACAAAATGAAAACCATTTACATTATTTAACAGATAAATTTATCTATACAGTAAATTAATTAAATGTATAATTAATAAATGTATGGCGGTGGTACAGACAGAGGGCTCGATAGGCAGAGTTGTGGGAACACGAACTTTATTTTTCCGGGGCATGTTTAATGACATGCCCACCCACAAAACTATCCTACAACCAACCCAGCCTCAGGGTCATTGCCGAGCCCTGGGCTTCCTTCCACACTTAGACAAATCAACTATTTACAGAGCATTGCATGATGGGAGCCACAATTCCACCAGATGTTACTATACATACATACATACATACATACATACATATATATATATATATAATGGGATTATACTCATTTGTATGCAAAAATATTCAGTTGTATTTTTAAACTGAAATACACATCTTCAACGAGATATGCAGGCAAAATTACAAAAATAAATCTGTTTCGTTTCTAATTCCAACTTGTCCCCAGACCACATATGCTTCCCACCATTCTGGTTGGGAGCCAGCCTGGACCAGGAATTCCAACTCTGGAAACTTCCCGATGCGACATCACGCCCGAGGACATAAACACAGAATAAAACACCAACAGCAAAACACAAACATACAGACCCAGCATCACGGAAACGATACACGGGACAGGCAAACAGACAGGTAAGTTCAATAAAACAAATACACTGTTGAGTGTATATGTCTATAAATCTGTATTTCTGGCTTTTCCCCAAACACTGACGGCATGTGCACCCACTCAACGAAAACACACACGTGAGCTGTAAACCTGTTCAAGTCTGCAGCTTACAGAGCTTTCTGTCACATCATCAGACCACAAAACATTTTAAAACACATTTTAGGTGTGATATTCACCTGCAGTAATACGTTCATTTTTGAATAACAGCTTCTTTCTTGCTGGCCATACAGGCCAGTTTTAAGCAATGCTGTTGACATTGTGGACTGGTGCACTTTTCCTCCTTCCACCCGATGACCTCTGTAGCTCCTTCCTGTGACTGTTAGGGTTCGTGACTGTGGTTTCCCTCACAAGTCTATGTCTTGCATGGATGCTGAGTTTTGAGGGACAGCCTTGTATAGGCAGTGTCTGGGAGGTATGATGCAGCTTCTACTCCCTGATCATTGATCCAAAGGTGCTGACTGGGAGATCCAAATACTTGGAAATTACTTTGTACCCTTTTCCTAATCTATGCATTGCTATGACTATATCTAACTTCTGTAGAAGTTAGTCTGCATTCGCACATCTTTCCTTCAGGTTCACAGAACCACCAATGATGCAAGTGCTTTTTTATCTAGAAAATGTGATCAGTACTTCAATATTTCACAGGCAAAAAGCAATTATGCTCAATTAAGAGATATTTGTGTCCTTGTTATACAGTAGTTTTTTCATTGGATTAGATGGAGTGTCCAGAGCTCAGAGGTTTGAATAATTATGCAAGCAGCATATTTCAGTTTGCAAGTTTTTGTAATATTAATTTGGCTCAGACAATTTTGTGACAGAACATATGGGATCACAATAAAAATACTGACTGGAAAAATGTGTCTAAGTATAATTTGTAATCCAGACAATGTTGATAACTTTCAAGGGGTTTGAATACTTCTGTATATGCACCTTTGCAGAGATAACTTTCATCACGTCATACTAGTCAAATAAGTCATCTTTCGCTCCACTCAAAAACAGCTTGCCCAAGGTCACCACTCAGTCATTTAGTGTTTTTTTTTTTTTTAATTTTGCAGAAAATGTTTTATTTCGTTCCAAAATAGAGAACAGCAAGGGTGTGGTTTTATCCTCACCTGCCTCTGAGTAAAAGTGCCAGGAAAGTGGGCTGTAGAGACAGATTCCAGGTCCTTCTCTTGGAGGATAGATCACACGGAGCTGCCAAGGGACACTCCTGATCTCAATGACTCTCCTGTTCCTTGCTGGCTGTTCTGTAGGCTGACATCCAACCATCTGGGTGCAGAAATCTCAGCTCACTTTTGGGCAAACACCTTGAGCTAATGTTATATTTGGAGGTGTTTTACAGTGAGAGAAGAAAATATTTGATTTAACTTATGTTAATTACTTTATTCTGAAAGTCTTCTCTAAAACTGAACATCTCTATTACACAGTAGAGACTAAAGAGTTCCTTCAAGAGCAATAAAACTGGTAAAAATAGTGGATCTCCTTTTTGGCACTGGTAAAGTTAAATGTCCAGCACATCACCAAATTTCTTTCCATCTACACCCTGGAGATGTGGAGAACATCTTCAAAGAAACTTTGGGACAAACAGTGGAACATGCATAAAATATCCAATACTGACAACTGTATGAAGAAACCAGCACTACTACTGGCAAGAGGAAACCAACACTAAAGCAGCTACAAAGAAGTCAACATTACCAAAGGCTTAAAAACAACAGCACTGCAACAGCCTTAAGAAAAGTCAAAGCAAGGAAACAGGCATGAAGAGACCAAAACAAGTTAAGACTTGAAGACACCAGCACTGGTACATGAATAAAGAAATCAACATAATCGTGAAGAAAATAACAGTAAAACAGGCATGAAGAAAGCAAAACAGCAAGATCATAATCTGACAAAACCACAGGTTGGGACTAGAGCGAGACAATTCATCCTGATTGTTCAGCAGAAGCGTGTCTCTTCTGTTGCCCAAGGTGCCGGAGGGTTGTGACCCTTCAGTGACCCTCTTACTAGGCTGAATCCACTCACAGCCCAGCACACACAACATGGGCTCTGCTGGGAGAATTAGTTACTAGATAAACAGAGCAAGACATGACTGCGAGAGTATGGCCCCACCACCCAGCCGGTAACACAGCTTAGAAAGAACACTGGAAGAACAGAGTCAAAAAAAAAAAACAACAAGTCTTGTCTCCCTCACAGGCATACAATTATATTAATCAATCAATGACTGCTGTATGTCATACCTCCTCCCTGGGGGGGAGTGATGGCTCTCTGTTGCAAATGTCAAGTACTGTAACAGAGGCAACTCAAAAATGCATTACTATATTTCCTTTGGGATTTAACATATTATATATGTCTTTTTGCCAGCCAGGGCTCCTGTTGAAACTATAAGGCAGTTGGGTGCAGTTAATGTTGCTGAAGGGTCACCAACATCTGAAAAACATTTTATGAAAACCGATCAATTTAAATGGCCATCACCTAGGTTTTGAGGAGCAGCAAATGAAAAAGATATGCTTCCAAAGCAGCATTTGCAAGCACCAGAGCTTTAGCGTCTCGTTGAATGGCCACCACTAATCACATTCGCTGTCCTTGACATAAAAGCCTCAGTTTGTGGAGAGCTGAGAGCTCGTGGAAACAATTCCTGTAATTTTCCACTGTGATACATGGCAATGCACATCTCTGTGCCATTTACAGCTCTCACTGTCCCCAGCACAAAGAGGGCAAACCTTGTCCAGTTTCATACTCACGCCCATCTGTAGCGACTGCACAATGCACAAAATCTGAATGTATTGCTTCCTTTTTTCTTTCCTTTTTTTGACCTTTTTGAATAAACCATATTTCTTGTCAAAAGTTGACAACTATAGAGCAAACAAAAGTTGATTTCATAGGTTACAGCAGCCTTGCTATTAATCAAATGAGCAGGAATTTAATAAATTGCTCAGGAAACAAGAAATTTGATCAAAAGTCAATGTAGTTTGCTCATACGTCAGTGTTTTCTGCGATTAACTGAAAGCACTTACAGAAGTCCTTATTTCCATACATGTTTACAGAAACCGAAATAAAGACTTTTAAAGAGCATATGACAAATCTGCAAAAAAAGCCTGTGTACCTGGAAACTGGGTTCTCAGCTCCTGTAAACAACTCATCCAATCTGAAGGAATTTCAAAGATTTCAAAGGTGCCACAAAATGCAGACTAATAAATATGCCTTTAAATGAAAACTATGAAAACCACGTTTCTTCCTATATGATGGCTATTTCGTAGTGAAAATGTTGTTAATGGCTATTTAGTATCATCACACAAAATTATGAGGGAGAAGGATCTTCGCACACCAGCAATCTTCTTTCATCCAGCTGCATTTGTGCACGTGACAGCTTTTTCAACATCACTTTCTAAAAACTGTCAGGGAACCTGTTCCTGTTGTACTGTATTGTGCCACAACTAAGTGGTCAGAATTCTGGATTTGGATCCTGTCCCATTAAGATCACTCTGTTGCTCCCAGGACAGGGTTAGTAATTTAACACCTTGCCTTTACAGCTAAAGTGCAGCCCTTATTGCCAGTCCCACTGAGCTCTCTCTTCATGAGCAAAAGCTAACAAATGTTTTTAATAGTGTGGCCTACATAATGGCCATCTCCCCTCCAACACATTAACACATCGGAGCTTCTCCAAGTCAGGGCCATTATGCGCGTGTGTGCAATATGTGTATGCATCAGCTGGGAGTGGTAACTACCGCATGGGGAGGAATTACACAATATATTTACTTTAAAAACCCCTGGGGGGACAACCCCTGACCTAATAATAATCTCCCCATAAAGAAAGCCGAGTGCTTTACTCCAATCTATCCTGGACTTCGGTCATTAAGAGCGTCTGTAAATTGTCCACAAAGCTCTCTCTCTGTCTGTGGCACAGTCAGACAACAAATGCTCCCTTCAAAATTATATACATGGATCTTTTTGAAAGTGCATATTAATTGGATTTTGCTCCCCATCCAGACAGCTTATGGCACAAAGCTATTCAGGCAATAATTCCACTTTAGATGGATTTTAATGCAAATGGCCAAGCAATGTCATGTGTATAATTAGGTGTGCCATTTGATGCTGTTTATCAAGCGAGGTAACAAAAACCAAAAAAAAAAAAAACTTTTCCTATTGCAGACAACAGTGCTTTGCTTTGTGTGGTTCTTACTCTTTATAGGATGACGATATTGTTGTGTCATAAAGCACTTGGTGTAGAATAAATGAGAAGGAATAAATGATTGTAAGCTAAACAATGAATTGTGACAGACAACTAGACACTGGTCTACCAATGCACAGGGTTAATGAAACAAAAGAAATTTAAAAACTTGACATTTGCATGCCAGAGGTCAAATGATTTAAAAAAGTAGGAGTAAAGGGGGCTGTGGCAGAGGGGGAGCGCTCTGATTACATTTCACCTGCCAATGACAATGATTTTCTGTGTTTGTGCCTGAAGATATACGAGCTGTAACACAGCTGAGAAACCCCCTCGACAGCTGCTGGCTGCCATTCACACCTGAAAGGATCCATGTTCTGATGAAAATTAATGTACTCTGACATCCTCCGGGACTCTATGAGTTCAGGGAATAGCTAATGAAGAAATACAACCTTGCCAGAGAGGGCTGGGTATGCTAGCGCAACAGTGGCGATGGTGTGTGCATGCAGGCCCAGGACCCAGGACACATACCCTGAGACCCCACCATGACCTCTGTGCGTGGCCGGCAACAATGGCCGTGCTGTTGTTTGTGTGACTGTGGAATGCCAGTGTCAGTCTGTGTGTGAAGAACTCTGTTTCAGCCAACTGAAAAGGTGCCCCTGTGTCACAGTGAACGAGGGCATGCCTGGTTTAGTCTTTGGTCAACAGCTGGGAGTAACTATGTCATGATCCAAGCCTGCAGATTCCTCATACAGAATATCAACAGGACCTTCCCAACTCATAACACACATCTGCTCTAAGCCATGGTGACATTCTGCCTATATTTGCAAAATTCTCTTCTGCCAGGTCTCCAGCTGATCTAGAATGCTGCTGTATAATTTGTGTTCAACCTCCCAAATCATACCCATGTATTGCCCCTACTTGTATCTCTTCAATGTTTTCCTGTACCCACTAGAATCAAGTTCCAGCAAGAACATTTTTTTTCTCCATCTCTTGACACTTGATAGTTCTACAAGGGGTGTAAAACCGGAAGTCCATAGATTCTTGGTTTGGCTAATATGGTGGAATGAGCTCCTTCTCTCCCTCAGAACTGCAGAAAGCCTATCAACATTAAAGAGGGGTCTTAAAACTTCTTTTTTCAGCTCATCTCCTAACAGCTCCATATACTTGTATCACACCATTTCATCACCTTGAAATTTCCTATCAGACTCAATTCTATATGCAGCCCACTGAGGTGATGTGCTCCAGTAAAACCGGTGGTATTGAACAGTCTCTGATTGTGTGCTTGAATCCAATACTATTTACCTGTTGTGAAATGTACTTCACGTTAAATACATTTGGAGAAAAACATGTGCTAAATGATTAAATCTAAATTTAGTTATCTGTGAATAGCCCCCTTTGTCCCTGATCAACTGATAAATTTCCCAACCATCAGTGATTTAATTTTAATTTTTAATTTTTCAAACATAAAACTCTAACCATTGCTTTCTTACAGGTACCGACAACTTTTGTAGGATTTTAATCACAATTACTAATGGCATGGTGGTTAATTTCTTGGCACAGCAGAGCAGCCACACATAAATAAGAGCAGGTGAATCATTGCATATAAATCTTATACTATCACACGCATGTCTCATTTTCAATAAGAGCACGCTTTATTTTTAGTCAGCTAAATGAAAAAATAATAAAACTTATTTATGAATTTACTCAACACTTCTCTCCAAAGAGACTTTGATTGTTAGGTTTGTATACTAAGCTGCTTAAAATGACACCCATTTATAACTAGCTAACTTTTACTTTAACAACTTTTACTTGAGCTATTTAGGACCTGGTTCAAGAACTTTGTTCAAGGATACTACAGCAGAAGGTGGGATTTGAACGTACATCCTTCAGATGCAAGGTAATAGCTCTTAGTAATACAATACTTGCTGTCCCTGCTTTGTACTTGCAATTTTTGCTTTGTGGTTTATGCTAAAGACATATGGCTCATCAAACCAAGCCAGTTGATACACAGTGCTGCACAGTAAGGGAGTTTTCTGCCATTCAGCAGCATTAAAAACCAACACACTCAATCTTCAGAGAATGTCTCAGATTGAATGGCCATTAAACTGGATGCAAGGCACGCCTCTTGACCTTCTTGTCAAACTCTAGCCAGAGGTGTCAGGTGAATGACACGAAGTGGGAGTGGTCACTGAGGTGGGGTGCAGTATTTGGGTTCAGAGGTCAAGGCAAGGCAACATTAAGGAGCAACCATTAGGCCTGAGAAACTCTCCATTCTCCAACAAATCTCAGCACTCATTGTGGGTCACTGGGCCAAATAAATGATTTGGGTCCCGAATGGTTTCTGGCTAATGGATTAATCTTTTTTCCTATTAAATGCTATCGGACTCTATTATGAACCTTACGAGAAGATCCATTTCGGAGGCAGTGGTATATAAAAGGGGTGGATTTGCACATGCCTGACCCCGTCTCTCCAAAAACTACTGAACCATGGCTGGCAGAAAGTCTTATAGGACAGAAGCCTCCTACCCCCCTCCTCCTATAATATATCCTCCCAATCTTAGCCACTGCTGGTTTCCAGTGCTTTGCCACCAACAAAGTATGAACCATCTAGTTTCCAACCCTCAAATGCCTCTGGCAGTAGGGTCACTTTCACCAATGAAGCAATGAATGGTTTTAATCAGAGAAGATGGGAAATAAGGATTCATTACCAATTCCTGGTCATGAGGCAAAGGGGGCTGGCTACTGACCAAGCAGGGGTGTCTCGGCACGTGGCAAACAGCCTGGGGGGTTGCCAGTGGCAATTAGAGCTTTGAGGCTCCCAAAAGGCCAGTCAAGGACCCTGGCTGGCTGAGAGCATACAGAGCTCAATTGGTGCGGGGGGTGGGCACAAAAAAACCACAGGACACAGCGGAGGCCACCGGATGGCTGACGGAGGCAAAATTCCTGTCTGGGTGCCTGTGCTTGAGTGATGCAGGCTCTGCCCATGCCTAACACTGGCTTGGTCTGACAGGGCACACCGAGAGTGTCCTCTGACAAACTTTTAATGGCTTCTGCCTTCAACCAGCTGGGGCCTGAACCAGCCAGCTGTCATGCCTTCTCCCTCCCATCTAATTTGAAGCTAATTTTGTCTTTTTTTGTCAGAAAGCATACAGCAAGAGAGCAACAAGAGCATGACCCCAGAGGTGAGTGCCAGACACAGACCCCATCTTAACCAAGAAAATTACAGTGCAACTTCATATTTGGCAGCACACCAAAGCCACCGCAAACAGACAGTAGCAGCATGAAAACATTCATCTTACACAAGTTCATGTGAACGAGGGCTAACTCCTCATAAGGCACAGTGATTTTCACCCTGAAGTAACCATAAGCATGGCTGTTCTCAGTGGCTTCTCACTAAGGGTCCTCTAATCCTCCTCATCCCCCAATGGCTGCAGTCCTTTGTAACAGCTAAAAGCACAGCTCTTTAGTCAAGGGACTCAACTCAAAAAAAAAACTTTTGTTCAAATAGGAAGTCAAGCACTTCTTAGCAGCAATTCTAGCATTCTCCTTGGTTCACTCCACTCTTATTTCAAGAGCTGCTCCTCACATTATTCAGAACAGTGCCTGTGTATTTCTTGCCCTGCCTCCCAGCCATTCTTTTCAGTTTAATTCTGTACGTTTAAGGGCAAATCTCTGGTATGCTGGGACAAGAAACAGAGGAAGGGAGGTGGAGGGAGGGGTCTTTTGAGAAAATGTTAGGATAGGGTACTTTCTTTTATACACCAGTAAAATTTTCTACATTTTCCTGGCAAAAAAGCATGCTCAAAGAAGCAGTGGAAGCCACCTGAAGAACAGTCTTGTACAGGCCTCCTGTGTGTATACATACATCCAGTACAGCTGAATAAATACTGCCAGCCAGAGTAACACATATAACTAAGACATATCACACACCGTTACCATTCCTGACATTAATACCAACTAATCCCATATGCTTTCCTTTCACATTCCTCTTATGGCTTGACTGACAAAGCTGCTTCTACACAGTGTGCTTCTTAATCTATACAGATTGAATGGAGTCCATATTTTTTACTGCAAACCATTTGATGAGCATTACAGAGAATTACAAGAAACAGTAATAATGATAACCAAACAACCAAAGAAATTTATACAAGCACTTTGATATGTGTGGTTCCCATTAGTGCAAGCTTCTAAAATTTGGTTGCCTGGGAGCATCTCCTTATTACTGAAAGCATTAATATTATTATTATTATTATTATTATTATTATTACTACTACTACAAAAACAACAACAACAACTACTACTACCACTACTAGCAAACTTACCCAACATTGCCCAGGTAAGAAAGTCAAAACATATCAAATAATAACATATTATATATCTGGGTATGTGTGGCTAGCCTCTGAAGGAGTAGCATCCTATCCAGGGGCAGTTTCATAGTCTACAACCCATTGCTTCCAGGATAGGCTCTGGACCACCATGACCCAACTCAGGATAAGCAGTTAGTGAAAACAGATAGATAGATGGATGGATGGATGGATGGATGGATGGATATCCCCAAACTGATTTAACATTAAAATATTACATTTCACGCGTAAGTATTGTTAGTGCTGTCAAACATAGGATGCCGCAAAGAGCAACACCTCGGGCGTAGTCAAGGTCAAAGGTGGAATGGAAAAAAAACAATAATAAAATATATATTACCAAGCTGTTATACTATTACTTTAGTAATGTGTGCAATACCGTGTGTCATGTATAATTTCTTCCAAAATTTCGCTTCAACTTCTGACAATCCCTCCTTCTTTCCATTTCGGGTTCTTCCCTCCAGCAGCATCCCCCCCCTCGTCACCCCTTCCTGGTGTGTGTGGGTGAGGTGATCCATTTGTCTTCATCTTGACAAATTATCTGGGAATTGCCCGGAAGCATACTTCACTAATGTGTGAAGCACCAAGTGTATATTTGACTATGCAAAAACCTCACAGTGTGAGAAGAACCAGGGTGCCAAATTTCAAATTTGTGTCTTAGAAAACAAAAGCCAGGCATAAAGAACAAACAAACAAACAAAAACAGATGGACAGAAAGATAAACAACTTTATAGACAGAGCTTATTATTATTATTATTATTAGTAGTAGTAGTAGTAGTGGTAGTATTAGCAGTAACATTACAACACCATGGTGAAGTGGATCATGTGGCTGCCTTAACAGGGTCTGGGCTATGCAATCAAGCAATGGTTTGATCTCTTTTCAACCTTTATGGAATTTACATGCTTTTCTGTTCTCGTGGGTTTCCTACCAGCGCTTCCATTTCGTCCCAGTGTCCAAAAGTGTGTTTTTGGCAGATTGCTGACTCTAACTTGTGTTGTCAGACTGTCTACTGTCAAAACTAGCATGTCATCCATAGTGTACCCTGCCAAGCCTAGCATTCTATGCTTCTAAGACATGCCCTAGACCACCACAACTGTGCCTTAGGATAAGCGATTGTCAATAGTGAATGAGTAACTGATGGTATAATAATAAGTTGCTAGTAGAGTTCTCTGACTGTGGAATCCCGTGAACTGGCAACAGTTGAGAAACGGGCAAAGTCAGCATCAGAAACCTCATGAGGGATAAAATACTCTGGCAGATGATCTCATTCTTAAGGAGCCTCACAATAGCACTAGCTAATGTGTAGGCCTGCAGCAAGCGGTGGACCAGCGTAACCCTGCCACAGTGGCCAATTAGCTGCGTCACTTTCACAAACAAAGTCAATGCCTCATCTATGCCTTTGAGGTCTGCAAGCTGTCCAGGAACCTTAGAGGAGGAAGCATTTGTGAATGTCATCTCTATTTTACCCTTTCAAGGAAACAGTAACTTCATGAGGGCTCTGCTATAATTGGTTTAATTAGGGGGCTGTGAAGGACTTATTACTCTCCAGAAATCAGCCTGATATAATTATTGTGTGGCCTAGGTCAGTTGCTTATTGACTCGGGAGAGAGCAGAGGAGCACGGGCAATGCAGCCGTTATTACTGGAGGAGCAAACCCTGCAGCAAACCTTGGGCTTAATTGCTCTCTAACGGGAGAGCAGAGAGGGTCAGAGCCTCGCTCAGGACCCTGCTCACCACAGAACTGTGATCTTAAAGGCACGGACACAGTTTATGATATCAAGAGAGACTGATGACTTTATTATAATTTGGTGAAAGGAGAGTAAGACGTTAAGGCAGGGGGTAAAGTGTGTTAGGGGTGGGGTTAATATTGTCCATGTAGGATAATACCACTGGATATTCACATTTCACTGCCACCCTCCTGGGCTCTCTTTCTAATTAACCTACCTTGATGTGAAAACACTTTCACTGTTGCGTTTGTTAGTAAAGGTCGCACCCAAACTGCACACAAAAAAACTATACGTGCATGCCCCTGGTAGCTTATACTCTGATGTTCATTCACATCAGTTATTACAGTAAGCAGAAGCAAATATTTCTCCTTGCCTCCAGGGGTCAACTTTTCTGCTCCTGACCCTGCAAAGAGGCAGAGGGAAAGGGGGATCAGGAAGAGAAGGAACACGAGCCACTTACAGATTCTTGGCTTTGAAGGCCTCGGCAAAGTCCCTGACGCTACGCAGTGATGCCAGGTCCAGCACCATGTCCTCCACCCTGGCTTTGTGCTAAAAGAGTAAACCGCAAACAAGTTAGTTATTATTATTCATCTTTTTTATCTGATATTTTTGTTTAAGGAGAGTCACTACAGTAGAAATAAATTTCAAAATGATATATACCCATTTATACAGCATGGTATTCTTAGAACATAAATTCAGGGCCAGTACTTTGATCAAGAGTACCAGGGCCGGAGGGGTTCTTCAGATGGTGAAGCAACAAACCTACACTCCCTGCTGCCCTTATATTGTATAACAGGAACAGTTGTGTGTGGCTGATCCAGCTCAGACCACTCAGTCTGAGAACATGACAAAGTGAACTATCAATCTATTCTATATGTTCAACATGTATGCTAAATCAGGAACATATCTCTGTAGCAAAGAGAGAGTGCAGCCCAATTTTAGGCTGGACAACAGATGCAAATAAGACTTACAACTTCTATTCTCCAGCAGTTTACTTACGATATCCCTAAAGATGCAATACTTGGAGAGCCTTGACAGTAAGTGAAGAGGAAAAAGGAATAAAAGGCAGATAGCGCTCTAGCATAATGTCTATAATGGCATATAAACTAGCCTTCCAGAATAAAAATATGGATGACAAAAGCAAAATCCATGATAAAGAACCTTTTAGCATTTGCTTTTAGGTGTTTCAGCAGTCATCACCTGAGCTGTTATGAATGCACTCAGGATGCAGAGGAATTCATAACACCCAGTCACACTCTCGGGAGACAGCTTGCACCCCTCGATCTGAGTCTTGCTCAAAACGTCCCCTACATTTCAGCTCAAGCAACTTTTGGTTTGCAGGGCTTGGGCTCAAGTCTTGTTTCCAAAATGTGACAAAAACAATTGGCCCATTCCTCTGGCTTATTCGAAGCCTGTCTCACTCGGGACGCTCTTAAGCGACCAGCCGTGACAGTGATAGATCAGTCTGAACTGGGGGCAGCCGAAAGGAAAATCATTTTAAAGGAACGGAGGGATACAGAGCAAAATAATGTTTTCTTTCCTCCACTGAGATGGTGCTGAGAACGTAACAGGACTCAACTCAGTATCTAAAATCCCACGGAGCACTCCCATGCTCCCCAGCACGTTCTGTTAAACGTCATCTCACTTTAACACCAAATTCACCAGGACCCAAAGTTGCCCCCAAAGTACTGTTTTTGGTTAAAAAACTGCTTACAAAAATATTACTATCAAAGGTTGAAAAATTAAGGGAGGTAGAATCTAAAGCATTTCAGACATGCTTGATCCTCTGCACTTATTCACTACGTATGAGTGAGTGTGCATACATACATTTACAGTTTTGTTTTAATCAGTGGTGTAGCAGCAACTAAGTCTTAGTGAGTGGGCTCCATTGAGGGGCTTTATGATGAATAGGTAACAGAGACATGAGCAAATTAAAAAGGGAGGGAGCAGGGATGCACCTCTGGGATGTTATAATAAAAGACTCTACAAAAGGCCCACCTCAACATCCATATCTCCTCCTGCTCCAGGAGGACAAGATTCCACTGCTAAACCCTGGCATTAGTGTCCCAATCTAGATCAAGATAAGGCTCCCCTCACGGCCGAATGCCTAGAAAGAGTCGGTACACAATTCTTCACTAAGATATACCTGTCAGAGCAGCAAAAGGACCTACCTAATAAGTCTCATTTCAGAAAATTAACTTTCAACTCCAGAATTTTTTCAACTCTGGGAAAAATGATTGTCTGATAACATCATATCAAGCAGTTGCTCAGGGGATCCTCTCACACTTTGCCATCATGTTATCACAGAGCAGCTTGGTATGTAAATGGTGTTAATTGATGTCACGAAGAGAGCAAAGAGGCTCCCTGCTTCTGTTTACCAGGCCTGAGGTGACTGTACTCTCTGGCAGAGCAGCATGAAAGCAGGAAGGTGTGTCTGTTTACAAACACAAATGTGAGGTCAAGCCATGCTGTGTTTATAAAACTTTTTCGGTATAAATATGGTATAATTTTAGTGAAAAATAAGTAAAACAAGAGGAAGCACAGATTTAAGATTTGCTTTTCTTCTTGGTCTGAAAAATTTGGAGAGTTAA
The DNA here is from genome assembly GCA_900497675.1 of Arapaima gigas. NCBI lineage: Eukaryota > Metazoa > Chordata > Actinopteri > Osteoglossiformes > Osteoglossidae > Arapaima > Arapaima gigas. The sequence continues at coordinate 188,567 of UFQX01000095.1, read as the reverse complement.
GAATCAAAAACTGTTTCCTGTCATATTTCCTTATAAAAAAGGTATACAAGGGAGAATGAAGTTCCTAGGGTCAACAGTGTACAGTATTTTTAATAAAGAGAAAAGGCACAGAAAAAATAAATAAAACTTGAGATAGACTGCTACATGTCCTAAAAAGGGCCTCTTCTCAATTCCACATAAATAACACCCAACTCCTCACTATGAGTCAATCCCCAAACCTGAAAATACTAGTAAAGTCAAATTATAAGTTCTTCCTCTTTGTAAACTAATTAAAAAAAGGTACAAGTGGAACACCAGTTGCAATACTGTCTGCTTTATTTGGATGCAGACTGGGATATACATCAATTTTGTATACAGCAAAACTTTTTTTTTCTACCACACTTTGGTCTGCACTCCAATAGGCTGCTAACAAAACAATGGTCCTGGCAGTTCCACACAGAGATTTAACAGAGGTAAAATTAAATGGCCTTCCAGACAATGCAATGTCAGTGATGTGCTTCCCTCTTCCCTCCCAAGCTGTGGATCCCTTAACAGCTAACCTGGAGGATGACAGGTACTGATCTGGGGCTGCATGCTTTCCCTCCCAGTGGTGGCCATCAGCAATGATGATTAAGAGTGTGCAGTCTGAGGCCAAATCGCACAACATCGGGTACAAGCAATCAACACAAGCGGAGCCCAACTCGCAGGGCTCATGGCAGATATATCACAGTGCTAGATACGTCCACTGCGCCGTCACACTATTTATCCAGGAACGCTTGTAACGGAGCCTTGTCAAGGTAGGCTTCTCCCATAAACACTAAATCATTTGTAAAATGCAAGAGACCATCTCCACAAGGCAGGCACATGTGAGACCTGTTTGTGCATGCAGTGTGAATCATGGATTCAACCAGTATGACACATGAGCCCTGAAGTCATATCTCCTCCAGGGGAGGTGGTGGGAAAGCTCAGGTTTCCAACAGCACATCTGCCCAGCTAAGCACAATCCACCTTCAGCCACTGGCCATCCACTTGCCCATCACATAACTATTCTGCCAGTTGCTTCTCTTTTTAACTGTTCAAGGGTTAGCCCACATGAGTTCACACCCAGGGGAGATGTGTTGCAATAAACGAAAGCAAACTCTAAGGTTCGATGGATGGGAATAAATTGAAACATGATGCAGTTCCATTGGCTTAAACTGAGATGAACTGAATTTTGAAGGACTTACATCCTTATGTCATTATTCAATGAACACTGTAGCTGGGAGCCAAATTCCAAATTCCCTTCAGCCAGTGCCCAAGAACACAACAAAATGAAAAATTGGAAAGTGGATCTTTCATTTAAAAGTTATTATGGGAGACAGTAATCTGCAGGCAGATCTGCAGATAGTCTCAACAAAAGGTAAAGTATATCAATTATTCAATTCAGTCACAAAATTGCCATGACCCTATTTAATGAATGGCAGTCTCAGCTGATTTAAAAGAAATTTGTGTTGCTTATGCAGTTCAGCAAACAGGAGCACCAGTGAAATACTACCACCCCGCAAAAAAAATTGAAGCGTTACTGTCAGTATTGGCTTCTTGTCACTTGTTCAGTACTACTTAAAGGACAAAAAGGAGAGTCACCATACACATAACATTCATATGCAGCATTCTTCACAAAAAAGTGGAAAATATCTTACTGGGGAAAAAATGTAAAAACGGCACTGTCAATGTATTTCACAGGATCTCTTCCTCCTAGCACTGTTCGGAATTGCTTTCAGCTCATGTTTCCTTTCTTGTCCCTTCCTCATTCATTTTTTTTATTATTATTTGTATTATTATGTGTATTATAATTTATTTGTATAGGTTCACAATGTAATTTTGTTGATGTTTTGCTGCACTTGTTATGCTGCCTTGCTGCAACTTTGTTCAGACGGTTTTATTATCAGAACTTATCTTCCTGTTGCAAATCGCTTTCAGAAGCTGCTTTTACAAGAGGTTGGTACTGTAATAATGTATGCAGTGGCCAAATTGTAACTTGTACACTAGTAAGTAAATAATTGGAAATAAGTTGGCACAGGTGATGCTATCAGTTATTCTCAATGTTTTTCTCTTTTCCTCACTCACACACTCACAACCAGCTGTGCATACAGACATATTCATGGTACAACTAGTAACTCTTAACCACTTGTACTTCATTTAAAACCTCATCTCTTTGGTGCCCTATTCCCATTACTCCTTTGTAAATGCGTACTGCACGGGCCCTATTTGACAAAGGTAATGGGAGTCCCATACAATGCTGTGTTTATTCAAGTTTATTTTTTTACATTATGCTTTTTTCAGTCTTAGTAAATATCAAAAGTGAAACTGCAGCACACCTTGTCTGGGAGCTCTGAAGCATGTAGTAAAGACTATCCAGTCTCTCACTAGGATTTCACTGCCCACCATCCAGACCGTCCACACATGGTACGTCAGAAGAGATCTTAACATCACCTGTGACCCCACTCACAATCTCCACAATCTGTTCACAATGCTGTCACCCAGAAGACAGTATCGCTGCTTGCAGGCCAACACTACCACCAGGCTCAAATACAGCTTTTTTCATGCAGGTTGTCAAATTGCTGAATTCCAGGCACATCAATTTATCTAATGATCTATCTTTCACCAACTACCTCAGTTATTGTGGTCTCCTATGTTGTCAGTTTCGCATATGGTGCAACATTTTCCAGAAGGAACTACATTTCATTCTCTCTTGTATATCTGTATAAGTGCAAAATGACAATGAAGTGACTTTTGAATCTTGAACTTAGTCATTCTGAATATGGGAGCACGTGTTCCCACACATTAGTGACAGTTCATACACTTAATATACTGAATCCTAGCTTATTTCCAAGAATTGTCCTGTCCTTTTCAATTTTACTAGACTAATGCTGTGTGGTGTTCTATTTAAAACACACAAGGCAAATAGACATAGACAGATCAAGTGGTAGCTAAAGAGTAAAAAAGGAGTCTTTCTGAGACCTGGCAATAACCACATGACCCTCAGACTCCTGTAGCAAAATATAGACCCTTTATTAAAAAAAAGTAAAAACATTTTCTATAAACATCTTACAACATAGCCAAAGTGAAAACGTATAGAATGTATACATTTGTTAAGAAATACTCAAGAGAAATACAAAACTATAAATAAATAGCATCTCACGTAACAGAATATTTACACATTTATATGTCTGTCTGCCACATAAATGTGAAACAGCACATTGACAGACGGGTACTGGTTGACCCTTCCAGAGCTCAGCACCAACACAAACCAATACCACTATTATTGCAGTGTACTGTACGAGGATAAGGGTGCTCAGAAACACACTGCCTCTATACACATGGCAGCTGAGGTTGGTCTGTGGGGCAAGGAAGGCAGCACAACCACAGAAGGAAGAGGGGCAACCTGTCCTGCCCATTGTCCTCTTGCAGACCTAAGTCTTGTGAAGAAGATAAAGTTTATTGCCTGGAAAGTAGGTGGAGATGAGAGTGGGGAATCATGTAAAAATCAGCAAAGCAAAGGAGATGAACAATTAGACAGATGGCTGGGATTTGGGGGGGGGGGGGGTGCGCACATGCAATTGTTCTAGAGTTTTATGGAAGGGCTGACAAGCACACAGCTCTGCGAGGGCACAGGGAAAGTTAAAGCCCATGGATCTGCAATAAGTGCTGAGTGGGCAATGCAGGCAGCACAGGTGACTGCGAAACAGAACAGAAAGAGTGGAGAATGACGCCACACATATGTGCCATCTCTCACATGAACAAAGGACAACTATCGATGTGAGAAAACGGCAACATATATCTGAATCTTCACAAAAAACGTAAAAACAAATGACTTTTAAAAGGAACTCTGGCATCAGTAAAGGATCCTGTCTTATTATTATTATTATTATTATTATTATTATTATTATGTCCAATCATTTAGTCGTTACCCTTGACCAAGGTGACTTATACTGTTATTTTAACATAGTGTGTCTGAGAACAAGCTTACTCACACTCACAAATAGGAATACACCTATTACAAATCCCACAGTGGTGCATGTATGTAGCCTGGTTCTGTATGTGACCAAAACTCACTGGTTCAGGAAAGACAGTTAAAAGGGCTCAGGTGAAGCTCTTGTGTATCAGGGACACATGGCCAAGGAGCTTTCCACAAGATGGCCAGCTTGCTGAATGCCCCATAACTGCCTCTGTCTCCTGGGAAATAAATGTCGCCCTGCTGGCCTGGCTCCTCAAGAGAACAGCTGTCCATAACATGTGGATGACCTTTCTGACATTCGCAGCAGCAAAAAACCCTGGGCCAGAATGACAATGGCAGGATGAGCAGTTCCTCAGAGGAGGCCACGGGGGTTGCCCCCCCTTCCCAGCCCTGCCTCCTTTGGACCCAAACCCCACATGCAAGGTGTTCCCTTGCAGACACAAGGGGAAAAAATGCCATTAATGCATTTTACAAACATACTCCTTTTCTTTGTTTGTTTGTTCATTTGTTTCTTTATTTGGATAAAGCTGAAGCACCTCATCAATTTGACTAAAGTAAGGATGTAAAAATAACTCTAAAAAGCAGGTAGGGGACTCACCTTTAAAAAGTGATTTATGAACCACTGCACAATTCCTGAGTCAACAATGTACCCGTTCACATCTGTGTGGCGCTCTTCACAGAGCTGACCAGTCGATGGGTGATAAATCTCCAGCAGTCGCTCCATGGGCTCAGGTGGACCGACATTCGTGGCCTTGACAGGTAAGGTGCTTTTTATCCTTTAGTCAGGTCCCCAGATCAGATAGCTGACCAGATTTTTTTTCCCCTCTTAGGTCCAGGATCAAGTCAGTTCTCCACAAGGTTCTCTAATATCTACTAGGTTTTCAGTTAATACTGTACATGTATTTTCAGTGAAAGTTAATACCTATAATAAATCATTACTCTTAAATTGGGTGGCAGGTAACATAATGGCAAAAACCTGGATATGAATCTAGTCAAAATGACTGTGCTGTATACATGGGTAAATCATTGTAACCAACCTGACATTGAAAGCTGCTTTGGAGAGAAGTGTCAACTAAATAAATAAGAATAAATAGTTTTAACTGCTATACAGCCTGCTGTCCTACCATTAAAACCTTACAGCGACTAACAATTACAGACATGACCCTCTAACTGAATAGGTTTAGGGCAGAAAGAGCATATACAAACTGAAGGACGAGGCAAAACGCTGATCTGACCTGTTTTAAATGTCTACAAGCTGGCCTAGGATCAGAAGGACAGAAGTGCAACTATTCCCAAAACTGGACCCAAACGGTGTGAGCAAGACCAGAGTGAGTGACGGCCGCACAATCCAAAGCTGACTGCGAGGAGGTACCTCACAGAAACACGCAGAGTGGTGAGTACACGCACTAAACATGCTGCTCCGAACACTGTTTCTCATCTGAAAGCAGCAGTCCAAATGCCACACCTTACCAAGGAAAAAAGTTTTTAATAAATAAATAATAAAAAGAGGAGTCAGCAAATGGTTATTGTCTCAAACCTCTTTCTCCTTTGAGCATTTCCTGTTGCCTTTGATAGAGCATTTTCCAAATTGAAATGCATGATTCTGAAGATGACAGCAAATAATTTTTTTGAAGAAACTGCAAGCTTGCGAGGACTTTAGCAAATTAGGAAATGAGGTCCAAAGACTCAGATCAACTCATTTCAGCCTGGAAGCGTGTCTTGCTGTTAAGTAGAAGGTGTGCAGGGGACTCCGACCTTTCCCTGACCTAGTGACAAAAAATCCACTCTTCACCTCTTATGACTGCATTTCATCATGTATGTTTTGAAAACAGAAAAAAATAAGTGGAAAAAAATGGCAGAGTGAGAGGTCCATTCGTCATCCTGTTACAATTATGACATTCATTCATAAATATCAACCAGTATCCTCTCCACCTGGCTGAGTCCTCTTTTCAGCCTGCATGTTACTCCCTTTTCTGCACTGCCCCGTGCACTACCACAAGTGAAGCTTTTAACTACACCCACACCTCCAAACACAAAACTGCACATTCACAAATTGAGATAAACATAAAGGACAGCAGGTGGCATGATGGTTACACCTCCCATCTTTCACTGAAACAACCCAGATCTGAATCCTATCTCTTGTTATAGTACCCTTCATCAAAATACTTATCCGGAGTTGATACAGTAAAAATTACCCAGCTGTTATGATTAAACTGTACTGGGTAGCTTAAAACTATGTCGCTTTAAAGAAAAGCATCAGCTAAATGAATGATTCAACACATAAAGTGTACACACAAAGGTACACAGAGGAAAACAAATACAGTCAAACACTTATTAATTGCATGCATGCAGAGAGACACAAACCCATACACAAGTACACAAATATTCAGAAATGCACATGCTTGGTTAGGATGTGAACACACAGTTAACTAAACACACACTAAGACTCGAACATATAAACATATAAACAGTTACGCATGCAGACCCAATTAGACATGCTCAACTTTGCACATGCTCAGATATAATTGCAAACATGCCTAAACACACACCCACACACCCATACACCAGCACACACATCAGCAGCACACGCATGCTGCAATTAAGAGTGGAGTTCCTCCTGAGAAAACGGGAAACTGCCTCTTCAGCACATGAAGGCAAAATACGCTATTTTCTCAGGTTAAGTCTATAATTCATTGATTTCTGTTTTCTCTGACATGGTTCTTTCCAAATGAAAGCCAGAAAATTGACAGATTTTTTCCTTCCTCTCACGCCTTTCTGAAATCAAGTTACGTGCTGAGCCCCATGTCGCAAGAGGTGATCACGGACATGGTGTGACATTCCAACAGACATCTCTGGAGGACATGAGAGGACAGCTGAGCACAGGCTGCCACCGTCTTAGTGTCAGAGACAACAAGACTTGTGGACAGAAACCACAGCAGGTTCTAGGGGGCTCATTTCAAATTAATTAAACACGTGTGAAACCATTCAAACCTGAACATATATTCTTAAGTGAAATGATTACAGAGCACCGTCTAGGAAATTTTAAGGACTGTGGCCCATAGCCCACCTGGATCACCTGCCTTCTCAAACCTAGAGCTGCTGACAGGATCACCAGTACATGAGGCTAAAAGAGGTGATAGACAGCAAGAAGATGCCATAAACATTTTACAGTGATGCAATGCCGTGTGATATGCTGTTAAACTGGCTCTGCCATTAGAGAGCAATGAAAAATCACTATCTGTGCGAACATTAACTTTGCTACACAGAGGGCTGTTTTTCAGCTTCTGTTCTTTTTTTAAAATTAAGCAATAAAGCTTAAAGTTTACAGTTGAGAAAAACGACGTGCTTGTACAGTAGGTCTAAAAAGCGCAGACGGTGCACCAACACAGGTGGCCCCTGACAGCCGCCGCTCCCTCTCACGGAGCAGCAGGAGGCCTGCAGTCAAGATTGAGTAGTAACAGTGGCTGCAAACATGATGTGAGAATCAGGAGCACCAAGTCATGCATTGTTTTTCTCCCATAAAGTTAGAGTGATTAACCCACCCACACACCTCCATCCAAAGGTAGTATTTTGTGGAATTTGGGGGGTAATTAATGTACAAATGTACTGGGATTATTCTCCAGGAAATTATGTAGACCACGCTACCTGAGCGAGTACCATCAAGTCGAACTTGTCCCACAATGACCACTTGCATGGTTTCTATGGTAAATGAGAGTATTGAAGTTGTTTATCATTACCTTCTTCTTGGTATATCTTTGAATTGTGAACACAGGAAAGGCATGCACATTCTACACACCCTCAGTTAGATTTGAACATACATCCAAACGAGCAGCTCATTGTAGAGTATAACTTTTATTCTTTTGTACTCTGTTTCTGTGAAAAGAGATGGGCAAACCTAAAATACGCGTAAAAGTGGACAGTCCCCCTCCAAACTCATAACATAATGCATGAGATCTCTTCTTTGAACATTTCCATCTTCTGCTGGCTTTAAACATTTATTTTTTCCCCCTTTCGTTTCTTCTTTTTTCTTGCCAAAAGTGTACGACAAGGGAAAACTAAATTTGCATGGGGATGTGATGGAGATTGAAATAATGCATCTTTATCGTTTGAGGGATTGAGAGATTTACTCCCAATTTGCCTCGCCACTCAAGCAGGTTTGCACACTGTGCGAATTTGGAAAGATGTGTGCCGAGGCCCCCAGCATGCCCATGGCTGCATTTTAATACCATTTCCTATTACACCCTAATATTTCATAGCTGCAAATAAGCCCTAACAATACCATTTTTACATGGGGCTCATTTGGCAATTCAGCACAGGGCTTTTGCAATGCTGTGCACTTGTCAAGTTTGTCAGAAAGAAAATGTACTGCACAATTGTGAAGTCCCTACACTTAAACCTGTACAGTACAAAATGCAAGGTTTAATTACTGGCCGTTTAAAAAAAGATTAAACTGAAGTATGAACAAGCACTGGAGTCAAAGAGCACTATTTAAATAATTTAATTTATCCAACAAGCGTGTTATAAGGCTGATATATCCCTTTTGGCATAAATAAGGGATGGCAAAAAGGACCTTTGTTATCTTATTATCTGTTGTTTGTTTAAATTAATTCATAAAGCTGGCAATAATTTGTAATAGTTTCCAGTTCATCAACAGCAACAACAGCCACTTAAAATATTTAAGTAGAAAAGATGTGAAAAAAGTCTGGGGGTTTGGGACATTGTTCATAGGTACAGCTGGGAGAGACCTGAAAGATACAGGGCTGTCAAATTACAGGGTTTCACTCAAAACAAACACACACACACACACACACACACACACTTTTTTAACAGAAAAAAAGAGGATTTAACTCTCAGTTTAATGCAATAAATCATTTCTAAAGCCAGACCAAAAACTTGCACTTGAAATTTGGTGCCAAGTTTTTGCACCTTCAGTTTTTAAGAAAAAACCAAGCACATTGTTTAAAAAACAGAACAGTGCCACGTGGTTTATTTTCCAGGGTTTACTATCTTTGTGGGGACATTTCCGACAAATATTTCCGCCAAAGATGTATATAAAAACAATTAAACTAGCAAAAATGTCCTTGATTTAAGATTAACTTGGGCTGAAAAACTAGCTGTAGTTTTGGAATATTGCGGCAGATCGTTATTTTCAGCTTTTCATAAATGCAATATATTTGAAGCCACATGCCACAAATAAAGCTTTTATTGTAATACATTAAAAGGTTTGAATTAGCCAGATGGCAAATATATTTTTTCTCCACTCCATACAGTGATGAAGATTCAAACTGCTGAGATGACTGTATCATATAGGCTGAGTAGTTTGGCTTTTATTACCATTTCTCATTTTTAATTTTTTAAAAATTGATTAACAGCTATCTCCACACATCTTTGGTTTCATACCAGAAACTATCAGACAGTATGTTGATAACGTATGCCTCCATACAGGCTCAATTATTTATATACCTTTATGTATCATAAGTTAAAATTATTAAAAAAGAAAAAATAATTTAAGGACAAAAAAGAAAAAACTTTAAAAAATGTAAGAGGGTCTTCACTTAAAATGTTTTTACAAAGTCTTCTTTTCCTTGAGTTGAAAAAAAGGAAACCAAAGTTGCCCAATAAAAAAAAAAAATTAAGCTGCAACAGTCAGCAAATAATGTACCTTGTGAAGACATAAAACAAGCTTATGGATTCTTGCAGCTGTTTTTACTTTTGATGAGTTTTCTCTAATTGAGTGCCTGAAACAAGCACATTGCCAACTGCCCAAGTGAATGAAGGGAGATGGACGTGGCAATGAGGATGTCTTGTTGATGCTCCCCTTTCTTTTGAACATTTTATTACAGTTCCAGGGTTACATCCTCCCTTGAAGAGTCACTGAACAGAAGTTTTCTGGAGCATAAAAAAGTGAACCAAAGTGACGGGGAATACCAGTGTCTTTGATCTTCTAAATTGTTGTTCTGATAAGTAACATTCTCACTCCTTGGAAATGGAATGGCTCAGGTTTGTTAAAAATTAAATCAACTCCCAAAGTCAAGTCCCCAAAAGCACAATACAACGAAACCCTGCTCTGCCCCTCCCACTCCCCACAATACATTTGTGACAGCTGCAATTTCTTTCAATGCAAAGGATTATCCATTTTTGACTGTCTTTCCTTTTAAATTAATGTTTCAGAATTACGATTATGTCAAGATGGTAGCTTGCAGCAGTGTTATTTCAAAGGAAGCATCCCTGCAGTGCGTGGCTGGGGCAGAGGACAAGAGTGTAATAACAGGGATAGCCTCCATAAAATGAGTGAAAACAGAGCCTTCACTAAAAATGATCAGGATCAGCACGAAGAGCTCTGAACCTAAACATTAGTACAAGTTCTTTAACACTGAAATACTTGCATCGTTCCTCATCTGGGAGAGAAGTGACAGGCCTTTGTAACTAAGAATTTAAACTACATGATTCCCATTAAAGACAGTAAAAATGCTGCAAACTCACAGAAAATTAACTGTGTTTTGATTACACCATTTATAATAAAGAATATTTCACCCGTTTTCCTTTAGAGCCTTATATCTTAAAGAAGTAAAAAAAGAAATAGCAGTGATGTATTCAAATGTAATTTGAAAAATCTATGTTTTAATCTTTTCCCTCCTTTAAAGCTAAAAAACATTAGCTCATTTCTTCCTTGAATGAGTTCCTCGATTTAACGCCAATCTTTGAAAGTAATGTCACACTGTCTGAGCTGCACTACCTTCAATATGTAACATGACTTTATTTACATTCTCAACAACCTCCATCCAAATATGGGGAATAAGAGGGGAACTGAAGCCTGCACCAATATTACGGACAGGGGAGCATCTGCCTGTTCAAAGGACACCGCCCTGTTTACGTATAGTGAGGTGTTTGTGTATTCAGTGCCGAACTGAACAGAGACGCACTCCCAAACATAGTAATTAAAATAGGATTATGCTGCAAATTAAATGGAAAAAATATTGTTGGGGACAATATCCTGTAGCATACAACATTCTGTTTATATTAATGCATAATTCAAATTTCTAGAATAGCCAGCAGAACTTGCACTGAAACGAAAAAACTTCTAATCTACATCAGTTTTTTTTTCAGTAGATGTTTTATTAGAGCGAGATATGAATTGTTGGTGTGTATACTGGTAAATCATCTAAAGTCTCTCCTTTATCTGTGTCCGGTATGATCAAATATAATCACATCAAATTATGAATGACTGGTTAAAGAATGTGGCATTTCATTAAAGAAAGAATCACTATATGGTTTTTTAATGGTATGCTGTTTAAGTCTTTGAAATTTTCAACAGTTCTTTGTTAAAGTTCAGTTATACGTAATATGTTAAAATTCTTCAAAACATATCCTTTGTTTCAAAAATGGTTTCATGCTCACTTTCACCACAAAATTACATTAAACCTAAACCCAAACACAGGACTGGACAAAAAGGTTATCTTCATACACTAATGAATGTGAAGTACCATCCAGTCAGTGACCTACTGCACTTTTTGGAAAGACTACTGCCCTGTATATGAAACACTACAGTAAATTTGGTTTCATCCTAAAAGGAGCTGCCAGCTAAAATCCTCAGTATCCTCCTAATTTATTGAAATTACACTACCTCACTAAGTAAACAGTGTTGATGCGTCCCAAAGCTCAACAGGTAAACGGAATTGTTTAAGTCTGTTTAAAACAGACCCCAAAACTTGGTGCACACTGATACATGCCATGGAGCTAATAAAAAGACACTGGGTAAGTGAGGGGAGAAAACAGGAACAAGGAAAGCAGAGGGGAAAAGCAGCCGATGGCATATAGGCCTTACAGCAATCCAAGGGAAGGAGAAATAAATTAATCAAACTGCCAAATAAGAGGGCCGAGGGTTGACCTCTCTCCGGTCTCATTACTTCTCCATTACCCTTTTTAAAAAACATCCTCTTTCTAAGATCACTAATTAAGGATCATGAGTTTGAAGGGGGAGTCAGAGTTGGGGGTGGCGGAAGAGAAGAAATCAGACTGATCTATTGCTGCTGGAACTTACCTTCATTTGTCATTCTAATAACTCACTCCTGAAGCCCTTCCCGATGGGAAGAGGCATTAATGGATCATCAAGGACTGGAGAAGCCATTTTTTCCAATCCCTATCTTAAGTGTGCTTGTTATAAGGAGCATTTGTACACTTGTGGACAGTGACCTGTCCTTGCTGAGCAGGCGGTTAAACACAATGGCTGAGACAAAGAGTAAATGTTTACATACAAAAATCCACAGAATTTACCTAGAAATTCTAAGCATAGACCCTGGAGACTGTCACGGATAGGTTCAAAAACTTGTAGGGCAGTTGTCACAGCAAAGTGAAGGCTGCTTTACGTCATCTACATGTCATCTGTGAAAAGGCCAGAATGCAAAATTGATCTGGATGAAATTTGCAGCAAATTAATATTTACTTATGCTTTTCTCCAAAGTGACTTACAATATAAAGCTAATTACTGTGTAAATACTCATTTATGCAGCGAGACAATTTTCTTTACAGCAATTCGGTATAAATACTTTGAACAATGGTACTACAGCAGGAGAGGGACTCAAACTGGGGTCCTTTAAGTGCAATATAGTATTTCAAACCACTGTACCTCCTGCTGCCTGGTACTTGCCATTTCATTTTTTATATCTGTCAATTGATTTTATATTCTTTTGAGGGTTTCAAGCTTAAAAATGGTGAATGTGTGGAATAGGTACATGCTATGCAAAATGATTATGTACCCTCTTAAAAACTATTCTGCACACCCCCTGCAGCTGTCTCACACCTGAGCCATGCCAATGGCCATGCACTCTTATCACACCTTTAATAACATCATGCATGGTAATGAAGAACCCACTGGATCCATGTTATAAATATACTTGGCGCTGAACAGTATTGGGGTCGAAGGTCATGAAATCAAAGGCTGTCAGTGGAGCGGAGGTTGACAGGAAATAAATGATGCACTGTAAACAAATTGTATTATTACTTTAATTCATGCAGCCATAATCTCATTTTCCAGGAGAGGGACCCTCGGAAGGAAAAGAATGGCATAAGGCAGTAAAGGGGAAGGTTTTTCGGACAAAAGCGCCACTCTGTAAGTCTGCCCAGATATGGGTGTCTTCAAGCTGTGTCTGTACCGCATCTGTACCTAGGCTAACAGTGAGGAATGAAGCGCTGTATAACTTGGAGCAATACAGAGCCCCTGGGAAGTGTGGCTAGAGAAGAAAGGACTCAACAGTTACTGAGGCCTTGATATCACTGGTGCTTGGTACTGCAGGACAAAATCAGGTCTACTGTTTGTATCCATGAAGCAGAGCACAAGTCCTGTAATTGAGAACATTTTCCACTGTCCTTTTACCACACTATACCTCTGGACTCACAAACAAGGGAGGTGGGGAGAAGCATCTGGAGAATAAATAGTTTAAAATAAGAAATAAGTTGGACTTGTAATGGTACATAACACGAAAACAACACCTATTTTCCTCATTAAGCTATAGGTATAAATTCTTTAAACCATGAAATTACATCTGAGCCCAAGTCTCGAAATAACCTGGTTTGCAAACGAATGATCCATGCAAGGCAGTAAAATGCCGATTATTAAAATAATAGGAGGGATTCAAATTTGCATTTCCCAAACTGTTTGGCATACACCGTTCAATTACGCCCCCTTCCCCTGTCCATTTGGTGGAGCTACACTCGACAGGCACGGAGAGTTGCATCCTTGCTGTGCTGCAGGCAGTGCACGGACCACAGCCGGCACAACTTGCTGTGAAAAGACTCACGGAATTCAAGTCAACTCACATAGATCTCCCATCTATCCCAGTGCAATACTGCAGTGGGCAAGTGGTTTTTCCAGTAGTGCAGACTGGGACCCTTTGACCTATGGGGCTCATAACTCCCTAGGTCTTTGAAACCAAATATCATTTAGGATAGTGGAAGCGGCAACTTGGGCAGCAGTTGGGCAGAAGCACATTAAGAACAGCAATACCACTGGAGGAGACCTGTCCTCAGCGTCAGCAGACTGAAGGTACACTGCCCATTGGTACGGAAACATGTTGCGCACCACACTCCTCCCGGCTCCACACAGCGTCTCACAGTAATAAAGAAAAATATCAAAGTTTGGACAAAGCCAATAACCTCCTACCCAGCGTGGCCAACTCATTGCCCCAAATGCAGAAAAATGACAGGGGATCAACGCTAAGGGTTGCATTACCTCTGAGTTATGGGCACCATTTGCAATTCACAATGCTTCTTTTGGCAAGCTGACCAGCACCAGTGACATCTCCACAGCCAATAATCCACTGCAAGCAATCAGACCGATTTACAGAGCTCTGCTGCATCCCATAGTCCACGTCAACTGTAGAAACGCACTTCTGGGTTATATTTTGCTTGTTTCCGAATTACTATGTTTAAAATACAAAAGGCAGAAATATATATTTTTAACAAGATAGAGTGGAGAAGTGCAATAACAGAACCACTCCTCTTTTTATGAAGGGGCTCCACAATGGCCTCAGTTTCATAAACCATTCTCATTTTGTTTACAGCCCTGAAGTGTCCAGAGGATCACATAATTGGGATGATTCTGATTGTGAAAGGCTGTGGTCCTTCACTTTAGGAGACAGCTCTATTTTAGAGAGACACAAGTACAATCTTTCTCTGTATATATCCCTTTTTAACTTCTGACTGGTTTGTGATTTTAATAAGGGGAAAAAACCCTCATAACACACTCAACAAACAACAGTGAAACAACAGTGAAACAACAGTAACAGTATGAAAAATTACTCCTACCAGTTTTGCTTAACTTTGCCCTGAAAGGAGGCTAACTTGGCCAAAAGCCTCACTTTTGATCTAAATCAAGGAAGCCCAACATGCTGCCCATAAGAACATTTGTAAAATTATATTAAGCAACAGCTACCATAAACATTATAATGTAAATCAATAGAATTTATAAGACTGAACAAATTTCAGTCAATCGTAGACGATGACTTACACCCTCTGCGCACCACCTTGGTTAAGCACAGGAGCCCACTGAGCAACAGGCTAGTCCAGGCACGGTGTTTCAAGGATCTCTACCAGAGATCTTTTCTACCAGCAGCCATTAGGTTCTACAGGGAGTCATCGTGCTGCCAGGATTGTGACCTTTTATTGACCTCTTAATGACTTTATGTCACTTAAGTCACTAAACCTTGCACCACCACACTTCACTGTACCCTCTTGTGTGCATAAATATGCATGCCTATTTATTTACTTATTTTTCATCCTTATTTACGTATTTACTGATTTATCTGTTTCATCATTGTATTTATGTACATATATGTCACCTGTATATGTTTGTTGCATATTGTATGCAACCACATGTAATTTCCATCTGGCACAAATACATTTTTGTTTGCTCATTCATTCATTATACAATTATACTTAGGCCCACAAAACCCAACATACACTGAACACAAATAAAACACATAAAAATACAGAAATCAATGTAGACATTTAAGACTAGCATATTACGTATATCAAGCAAGTATGTTGTGTACAATTATATCTAAACACAACACTGACAACTTTATTAGAGCCATTCAAACAAATCAAACAGAAATATTAAATTCATCTTTCAGGATGAAAGCCACAGCAACAAACCCATAAAACCAGACCAGTTTCAAAAATACTGAACACACAGTACATACATAACCCCCAAGCACAGCAAGATCTGTTCATCTCTAAGTAGCACACAGCAAACACAGTGAGTGTGACCCAGCAGGTGACCACCACGGACTTCCTAGATCAGCTACACCTGTGACCTTATGTTTTGACAGACTTAAAATTCATTCCTCTGAGAAAAAAACAAAGATGAACCCATCAGGTGAAGCAATCACACAGACAGATTCTGTAGAGTTACTGTTGCCCTTCCTGCCTCTTGTCATTGACCTTCCTGTACCACACTGCCACTCAGCAAGAATTCCAGTGGAGGCGGCTTCATTTCAGCCCAGCCCTTAACTCGACTCCAGGGGAGAAATCTGGGTGAAAAGTACTCACTTCCTGTTGCAAGTTACCAGTGCATAAAAATACCCAGCTGTGTCAAATGGTGCTGGCTCATAATGGCATGTTTATTTCATTTAGTTACCTTTTGAAATGATGGGGTTAACATTTCTTTCTTGCCATTTGTTGGCTGAGGACAATGGTCTACTGTCAATTGCATGTACCACTGGTCACATTAATGAATAGGGGTCAATGGGATCATTACATAGCTAGGATTACTTTGCTTACCAGCTCATGCATTGCATGACATTGGATGAGCTGGACACTGGTGCCAAGATAACCACCATCAAATAATCAATCACCAAGTGACTTGCACCTTGAGCAAATCTACTTATTTTAAACAACTAAAGAGTGTTTTTTAATGCAGATTATCAGTGACCAAGTTACACAAAGTGAGTATTCCTGGGAGAGCCAGAGAAAAGGTAAGCAAAAGAAACAAATGAGGTTCAGGGACAGAGGAATGAGGGACATGGAACGAGAGGGGAAACATTAGCAGAGACAGAGATGGAAGGACTCCTTGTTTTCATTTATCACATACTGTAATCAGTAATTTTCATTATCATACAAATAATCATCTTTACCATTTAACCACAGAGCAGGGCTGCCAATCCATTATTACTTAGCCGTTTAAGATTTTACACTGTCCAGGTTTATACTGCCCAGTACGTGAAGGGCCATGATCAGGGATGTGGGCCAACGTGTTTCAGCAGCCCAAGATCATACCAACCAATTTACAGGAGTGATCATCTCTACAGTCCTTCCAAACACACAGCAGTAGCAAATATCAAATTTTAATTAAAATTTACTGGGTTCCTACCTGAGTCTCAGTATTTCTTTTACACGTACGATTACCAAACAGATATTATATGTAACAGGTTACAAAAAATGTATTACCCTAATCACAAAACAGTGGAGGTATGGTGATTAAGCTTCAAAAAAATAAATGGGAACAAAAAAAACTTACAAACAAGAAAGGAAAGGTAGAGTTTCAGAGATTATGATTGAATATTAGCAGAGAAAATATAGTCTCAGAAACATTAATCAAACCCTTTACCTAGTGGGCAGCCATATGGCGGAACAGCATGTGAATTGGGCAAACTTGCTGATCTTCAGTAACTGGGTGCAATTAATTCCACTGGCTGCATCCATCTCACCCTCCTGTTTCAAGGGGGAAGGAAAAGTATTCACTGCAGCACCTTCTCCATTGAAAATGAGGGAATGAAATGTGCTTGATAAATGAGGCAAGCAGAAGGGGTTCCATTAGCAAATTTTGAGAACCACTGCACAAGAATGTCAACAGGAGTTGGAGACCTTCAACAATCATCATGCTGGGTACACCTCCACACCCATATGACTCCTGTTCATAGGGCAGCAGTCAAACACCGGGTACAAATTCAGCCACAGCACCAGTTCACACCATTTCCTAATGTCATGCTTTTTTTTTTTTAATGTGAGTAAGCATACTGATATAGTGTATTTTACATTCATAAATGTTAGCAACTGGCCCACTTTGAAATGTAGTCAGAAAATATTACATTGGATCCATAACTTTTTCCCAATGACTGGTGCTCAATTTCTAACCATTCAGTTTGGAAAAATTAATAAGTAAGTTAAGGAAATTTATTGCTGCTAAAGGCAGTGCATCCAGTTATTACTTTTTCACATGGGTGATATGGGTGTTGGATAACTTTTTTCCTTAAATAAAAAGTAGAAGTGAAGTAACAATTTTAAAACTGCATTATATTTTTACTCAGGTTCACTTTGTCTAAAGATCTGAAAATATTCAGTGTGAAAAATGTGCAGTAATGGGGAAATCAGGAAGGAGGTAAGTACTTTTTCACCACATTGCGTATACATGCACATTAATGAAGTAATACAAAAAAGGAATATGTAAATTTGAAGTTTTAAGCCCATATTTTTTAGATCATCATTACTTAACTTAAATCTCACTTTCAGCTGTTAAGTATTTTTTCCATCCATCAATTAACAGTAAACAGAATTAAAAATTAAGCACAGCAAAACATGGATTACCCACAGTAATAGTGACTGGGGATCGTTCAAGGATTTTTTGAACACATATTTTAAAATATGTGATTTAATATTAGTAACACGTTAAATTACTCATTAAGTCATTTGTAAAATAATAATAATACATTTAGGTCTAAGTAGATAATTTTATTCGACATGCATCTACTGACGCAAAATTGATGCTCTACTGTACCACTAGCATCTTTGCACTGGGCACCACCAACACTAAAGCAAGTCCTGCTAATGGGTGTAATGCTGTGTGAGTGTGTCAGATATAATTTCTTATTAATTTGTACATTATCATTTAGTGTTTATTTTTTACTCTTTGCAGCACCCCCAACTCCCCAGTTCAACTTCTTCCTCTAGCACACTCCTCCCATTATCCCCTTGTCCTCTCATATGTTGTGTTTGGTGCATAGATGCTCACATATAATAGCTCCTGGCTCCTCATTGTGGGTATTTTGGCCAGCAGGACCTTAAACTGGTTGCATTCGGTGCATGAAGTACATGTCAAAGGTCAAACACACAGATGGTACAGAGTGGCATGTGCCACCATAGTGACATGCAGAGAGTAATAAATTACATATCACCAAATTTTAACCCCTTAAACGTTTTGTAGCTAGCAGCCAAACCACCCTGCTCGTGAGCCTACATGCTTGTGCCAATTGGTCAGCGTTATGTTCGCGGTGCCTGTGACGTAACTTATTTTAAGGCCAAAACAAAAAGATACTAAGTGGCTTTTTTGGCATTTAACAAATTTGACTATGCTACAACCTCACTTAGCATGAGAAGTAATACTACGCAAAATTTAAACTTTGTGGCTTCAAAAAGAAAGCTGTGCATGAAGACAAAAAAAGACTGAGCCTTATAGATACAGACTTCCAGACCTGTATTTAATTAATGCAATCACTGTACATTTTGTGTTGTTTCCCTCCTAGCTACAAATGAAATAACAAAATTCTCTGCTTAAATTTCAAGATTTGCATTCAAAACTTTATTTATGATGACCAACAAGATAGCAGCACATGGGCACACAACTGCCTCTGAATGAGGAGTTCTGCAGTGGGTAGTGAAGACTGCTCAATCCATCCTTAGGACTTCATTGCCCACCATCCAGACCACCTGCAACAACTGGTTTTTTAGGACAGCTCTTATCACCACAGATCCCACCTACCCCCACCATCTGTTTTCACCACTGCCATCTGGAAGATGCTATTACTTCTTGAGGGCAAAAACCACCCATCTGAAGAACAACTGTCAGACTACTGAATTATGGACAGCACAGGGATGGATAACCACAGCATTACCACTGACTGCCTCCTACTCATCACCAACATCACTACTGACCTATTTCTACTAATCTTCTTTTAGCTATTTATTTATCCATATCTATGGATTTATTTGCCTATTTATATATATTCTAGCTCAATTTGTCTGTATTGTCTTGTCTCACCATGTTTGTCTATTTAGGGTGTTGTTTACTACTGTCCTGGAGGTTTTTTTTGTCTTTTGTACAGCTTTATAAGTGTAGAATGACAATAAAGGGAACCTTGAGTCCTAATTTTCATGCACTTGCACTTCAAGACATTGTACATTGTGGTATGAATGCCTGACTGTTTGCAGAGGTTCCATGCTTGGCAGATCTATGCTTCTGGAGTCAGCAATGATGGTCTGCTCTTCTTGGCCATTTAAAACTGGTTTTAATGAAACAACATGCAGTCATTTCAAGACCTATTACTCTACAAGCAGTTCCAGAAGATTCCCATCCACATTACCTGAATTCACACCCACATGTGCAGATGTGTGAGAGGTACTGTGTGACCCTCCAACACTGCAGATTTTCACAGAGGGTTTCACATCACATGACAGTATTGAGCCACAAGCTGCACAGTTCTTTTTTCTAATATCTGCAGAAATAATTTCTGCTTAACTGTCCTTTTTAGTCTCATTTTTAATCAAGTAAGTAATTAGAAAATCAAAAGAGGCAAAAGGTTATAATGAAAAACAAGTCAAATATATATTTTTTAAATTCATTCAGTTAATACTTTACAGTCAACTGACTTACAATGCTATTTACTATTTTCCATTATCAATCAATTTATACAGCAGTGGTATTTCTACTGGAAAAACAATCAAGGCTACTACATCAACAGGTGTGATTTGAATCTGAGTCCTTGCCATTCAAGGTGGCAATTCAAACCACTATTCTGCCAGCAGCTCAGGAACACTGGGGTAAAGACAAAGAAAACAAATCCACAAGGATGGGGAATTTACAGCTTCACAGTGTCCCAAGATACAGAACAACAGGTACAGAGCGCACGGTTTGCCGTTCTCTCAGAGTGGTAGGTCTTTTTGTGGGAGCTTTGCTTCAACATATCTGTATGTCATTTGTATGTCAGTTATGATTGTAGCTTCACAAGTATGCACGGTGGTTTTAGCAGCATCGGATAAATAAATAAAAGGTCATAAATAATCTGTTGGAGTCAGTCCAAGGCCAGGACTTGAGGAAAAAAAGGCCTTTAGAAAAATTTCACAATTACTTTTGTCAAGAAATATTCATACTGCCTTAAATTACTAAACACTAGCAATTGTTGCACAATGACTGATTTTTACAAAGTACATAATGACACAGAGAGCAGAATGGGGAGCGGTCTATTTATATATACAGGCTTAACAAATTATCAGACTAACTAATCGATTGATTGACAGACTGACATCCTGATACATGCAATACAGATAGATGCATGCCTACTCTACTTAAATAAATTTTTTATTCATCTTTTACTGTTATGACAGCAAATAATCTGTACTAATTTAAAAGTCAAGTGAAAATATTTCTGGTATAGCTCAGGAGTTGCTTTTACACGTTTAGAAAGCGTGGTTATAGAATACACTTTTCCACATAATTCACAAACGATAAATTCTATTTGATTCTAACACTTTTCAGTCAAAACAAAGTTTAAAAAAAAAGTTTAGAAAGAAGTGTGGGCTTCAAACTGCATGCAACTGACATCTGAACCAAATAACGGTGGATAATTTTTAAAAAAACATACAGAATATGTGAATTCAGAATTTAATTAGGGCCTTGCTCGAATTTTGTTTAAAGTTGTTGAGCTTTGATTGTGTTTGACTTGAGTAATAACCAAACTATAAGAACTGCAGTCTATCTCCGCCTCCCTGAAACTCAAACCAACACAGTTTGTGTTCAGTGCTGCATCTCCTTTTCAAATTAGATTTAGACTCTCACTCTAAAAGGCCTCCGAAACAAGCTGGAATCAAATCAAAACCTACACTCCCCATTTGTAACCTGGAAACCTTCCAGCAGGGGATTTTACATACCAGAAACACCAAAGAAATGTTCTGAGCACACGGTAACCAAACAGCCTTCATCATGACTCCCAGAGACAAGGAGTAAAAGACATTTAAAATCCCAAAAATAACAAGCTGTTTAGCACTTAAAAGAAATATGGAGGTACTGGATTCCTTGCAATTTATGGGTCTTAGAATTAAAAGTCTCTTTTTATTTTACGTTTTCACCGTATATCACTGTGACTTTTAGATTGCTACAGTCGAGGGGGAAGTCTTTGGGCAGATGGGAATACATTACTGCAAATGACGACTGCAATGATTAAAACCTACACAGGCCCACAAGAATAAATACTGTGGGGGAAGAGGCTGGGGTGTAAATACAGTGACACGATACAGTGTTCTCTCTCTGACCACACCTGTGCATACTACATTCTGCAGGCTGTCTACAGAATATTCGCGTTTCAGCTAAAACCTCCCTGACCGCTCACCTACAGAACACATATACATCAGTGTTTTCTGGCCTCAATAACATCATGGTTGTCCAAGCTGAGAAGTAGTTCCTCTGTTGTTAGTTTAACTCAGCAAAGGTTATCAGTGAAAAGTTACATTTAAACTATGTTTGTGTTCCTTTGTCTTCAAATTTATATCAGAGAAAATATGTTCACTTTAAACAACTAAATTATGGTCTCGAGGAATATTAGGTTCGGTAGTATGATAAAGATGACATTTCACTACATCTGAAAATTCCTTAATAATGCTAAGTTATCAAACAAACAATTTTGAGGAGCTGTACAACTCAGATTGGTAAGATCTTTTTTTTTGAAATTCATGACAAATAAGTCAAGCGGCCTTCAAGCAGTACCAAATTCTGTGTAAAGAGCAAGGAATAGGAATAGTATGAAACAAATGGGGTGAAACCAGGCAAGGAAACAAGGAGTCCATTCACACCTGTCTGTGTATGTTATTATTCTCGTTTGAAACTAAACTCCATAGATCAACAAACCTCACAAAATGGCATATTTCAAAATCTCACAGAGAGCTGTTTCTGCAAGAAAAGAGAACTTGATTTTACAAAGTTACATACATAAACCATCTTTCTTTGTATTAATAACACTGAAGGCATACTTGTGAGCCTTGCTTGCCCCAAAAAGCCATACCACCAAATTCCAAGAGGCAAAATCAGCCTGAAAGAATCACAATGCACTCTTCAGTTTGTCCTGCTCTCACCTAGTAATAATCCAGCTGTAACCCAACACTAATCCAACCCTTGTCCAACCCTCATCCTTACCTGGCAGTAAACCAGCCTTTGCTCAGCATTAATCTGACACTTATAGAGCCTTTACACATTTGGTCAGCCCTCACTGGGCACTAATCTGTCCATTGTCATCTGTCATTATCACCCCACACTAACTTAGTTTTAGTTCAGTCTAGTCTACAGCCAGCAGAAATCAACAAATCCCACCTATAACCCTAGCAAAACTCTTTCCAAGTCTATGCAAGTCTCACATCAATCCAAACACTGTCGGGAGTTTCTACAGCTACATAACGTATGACCTCGTCTACTTACATGTTTTACTTAGGAAATGTCCAAAAAAGTAATATAAACATGCTAGGTAAATATTTTGCATAAAACACAGCCAGGCAAGGAGTCAAACATTTAAGGTGCTTTGAAGACAACTACACCCAGTGACAACACTGAAGGAGAGGAACACCACCCTAATACCACCTGCAAAACACAACCCAGTGAGGAGCATCCTACACAAGACTTATGGTCATTCCTCTCCAACCTCCATTTAACAAGCCCCAAAGCTGAAGTGCCACAGGGTTAATATCCTGCCGTCACTGGACACCTCTGTCTTTTTAATTGCCGCTTTATCATTAACAAACATATATTAGTGTTGTGGTATTTCCCTTGGCAGGAGTCTCCTCTTCCAAAGCACTGTTATGGGTCTCAACAGAGATGCCCAGAACTGCTGACGGCCATGAACAAGCTACAGCAATATTACTGAAGTTGGCACTCGGGCACTCTTGTAGCACAAGAGCAGCCATCATTCTCACTGTCGCTTCCCATTACATGATATATAATTTCAATGTACACACAACATTCCTTTAAACTACAGATCTCTCTCCTCACCACCACTGACATGACAAATGGCCGTACAGTAATGTTGGCCCATCGGTTTTGTTTAGAATTGGGGTCATGCACCTGGAAGTGGTCAGTGAGGTAATGCAAACAAATGAAAGGTGATTCAAATTTATTATTAGTGTCCAGCCTTTCGAATAAGGAGCCCCCTTTTGGCGAACTACCTCTGTCTTGCCAGCAGTTCGTCTTGATTTTGGGATCCAGTCCCAGGGTCAGGCACTACATAGAGCAAGTTGGTATGTTTATTTTGTTAGTTTTCAGACAAGTCAAGAAGGCCTGAGAGAACTTTTTCGATTTTTGTGCTCCACTGCCAAAAAGTGCTTCATTTTCTTCTGTTGATATTGTTTAGTGTCATTTTGGGTTATCTGATGTACCACCAAACTTATACGAATTATCTCAGACATGCCGGCCTCTTTCTTCATCACTTTTTACTAGGTGTTTTTCTACTTCCAAGGCTTTAATTTACATTTCAATATTATTAATATTAACAGATAAATTTTAAATATGCTGTTTCAATTACTGTCTGATTTGTACAAGTTTAGTCATCTCATCTCCTTTCTATTAAATATTTGTCAACACACCTTCCAAGCGTCCTGTGCTGCTCCGCAAACTATACACGTTTAAAGTAAAAATCCATAAAGAACAAAAATGGAATAGAAATGTTTCCTCTCTGGATCACTTCTCATCTGTGAATGGAAAGTAATCAGTTCCACTAGTCTCACTCACTTTTATAATATTTGGATTTCTCCTAAATTAACAGAAACCCTTTCCTTGTCTTCGACATGTGAACATAGGAAGGACACAGGAGCTACAAAGGACAGACACCTAACAAACACTCACAGTGGACATGGTCTGCTGATGTGATGAGTTCCACCATAGCTAGACGGTGAAGAGAGATCCAGTGGCCTTGCATGTCTCCTACATGGATTCCACAGTACAAAAGAAATGTGCTCCTCCTGTGCATTCACTGATGCTGGATGCAGAACAGAAGAAATGGGTGAGACCATAGAGAAGGAGAAGGAGAAGGAGAAGGAGAAGGAGGAGGAAGAGGTGGAGGAGGGGGACGAGGAGGAGTGGCACCATCCTGCAGCCCAGTCAGACATTGTTTGCAGACAGCGGTGTGTTTAACAAGGCCAGCAAACGAACCTCGAGTCAGCTGTCCCGCTGTGACACATTAATTATAAGTTCTGTACACAACCCATCCCAGGCCATGAATATGTAATGCCCTAAAATGAGTCATATTCACATATCAGAACCCCAACAGTGCATAAATACAAACTATCCATCACCAGGCCTGTGAAAAATTAATGAGAACTCACCGGCACTCCTGGAGCTATGGCAGCCAAGGGGTGAGGACACATGATTAAGCGCTATTTTAAGAAGTAGGTCAGAAAAGTTCATCGGTTTGCCAGAAATGTCTTCCCAGTTCTGAGCACCGCACATCAAAAGAAGAAGAGGGGCAGGTATCAGGTTACACCGTGAGGACAGGAAATTTACATCCCTCAGTTCCTTCAACAAAAGACTGAACAAAAGAAGATGGAAGTTGGAAGTTATGGTCCAAGACATAACACCACTAGAAATAGTCAAGATAGGGGACCTTGAAAGTTAACCCTTACTCTTGCTCTACGTTGCAGAGCGAACTTTTACAGTTTGCAAAATCACCTCAATAACCACTGAAGCAGAACAAGAAAATTGTTAGAGGTGAATAACGCCAACATTTGGCTTGAGCAAATACAAAATTGTTGTTAAATCCTCTTTGAACAATACAATTTTAACATAAGGACAGTATAATTATAAAACAATCTTCAAGTCAGGACAAAACCTACTATTGTTTTCTGTTGTACTCTGCCTCAAAATAATAAATATGAAAGTGATACGCAGTCCACCGAAAGCTACGTGTTACCATGAAGTGCGTTTGTTAGATTGGTTAGTAAACCCTCTCCAACTGTAGCGGCCTGCTCTCCTGCAGCAAGTGTGATTGGGCTCATTTGAAGTGATTGCCTCTGTCTGAATGGCATGTCAATAGCGTGCTGGGACCTTGTAAATTGGCAGCTCTCTCCCTCGCAGAGTCCTTTCATGACAAATGTGTAACCATCAGATCCCTGCGTTAACGCACGTTCAAAACGCCTCCCTAAAATAACCTTTAGCTGTTATTACTTCTCTGTTATTACAATTTCTTTAGCTCCACACGCCTATTAAGTCGGCATGACATTTTATTGTGGTGTGTTATTAAAAACAAGTTCTATTATTTGAGCGTAGAAAGTTGAAACAGCTCTGCCTGTTCGAGTTAATTAAACTCGGAAGGAGACGGGGTATTTATGAAGTCAGGGAATGGGAGGGAATTGGTGTCTAATGTCCTGCTGTCAGTTACGGTTTGCCATTTATCGTTGCACTCAACACGGCTAATGCTGTATCGGACTAAATTTCATTTATGCATGATTCCCAAACATGGTCTCCCATTCATCCTAGGCTGAGAGCAGGGCATGTTGGATCGGTTGTGGCCCTGATTAAATCAAAGGCATAAATAAAAGCACAATCATATGGAAGCCGTTTTATTACTACCTGCAACAGGGACACGTGAGTGCACCTCAGCCAATAAACACAGTCAAGGAAAATTACGACCCCGCAATCCAAATTGTCCATGTTAATATTGCTGTTTGCTCATCTAACAGCATTCGTGCAACATAAAATCAAATTTTCAAAAATGAGAGAATTTGCATATTTCCAGCACAGAGACGATAGTGGGCGATGGGATGTGTGGATAGGCATCACGCTGTGCTGCTGGAGCAAGCAGCTCAATTTGTCAACAACGCCTACCCATAGCCTCCCAAACAACTCCCAAATACACCTAACACCAGGCACCCTCAACCCACATGTTCTACAAACGTGACAAGCTATTAACCTCTGCTGGCTCAAAGCACTGCCAGGACCTTAAGTAATTGTGAAAGACCTGTGCACTGAAAAATGCCACGACAAGTTTCCAGTAAGCCTACCTATAAAGGACTGCGAAACACCACCAAGATCTTCATCTACATGTACACATTTAGCAGGTGCAAACCACCAAGACACTCAGTTCCTCTGCATGTCCAGTGAAGGACTTTGAAACATCACCAAAACTGTGAGAACTTCTACATCCACAGTGAAAAGTTGAGAAACACCACTAGGTTCCAGTAAGTGTCTTCATTCACAAAAAGCTGTCTGAACATAACACCATAATATATGGGATTTTGAACCTTCAGGTTAAAGCTGCAACCGTTACAAGGCTGCAGTACGTGTCCTTTAGATTTTTTTCCATGCCCTCGTGAGTAAGGAAAATTAAAGCAATTTCACTCTGTTTTCGAGATGTTTGAATGTCTATTGCCTTCTATTTCTGATGCACATTCTGCACCCTGCGCCAGCACAAGTGTCGGTGACCATTAAGTGGCCTTTTTCAGGAGAATCAGCAATAGCGTTAATCAGAAGGAGAACAGGCAAACTATTACAGACGAATGCCCATGGCAACATGGCCCGTTTCCATGCAATGTGAAAGTCAGATCTTATTATCCTAACCAGAGATAAAAAGAAATATGCTTGCAATTATGCAATATTAATACACACACACTTAATTTTAAAAACAAAAACATGTGCTACATCACTTATTTGTTATCCTGCAGTTCTCATATTTCGTATTTGAGCAACTGAAAAAATTAAAAGTGCATGGTATTTTTAGATGCTGTTTATACTTTACAGTTATTCTGCAACAGCACAGTAGCACCCAGGTCTCAAAAAGCACAAATAATAATTGTAATGGATTCTTTGGTAAAGCGATACCTGGCTTTTCTGGATGAAGGAATAAATGCTCAGGGCAAAAATGACTGTTTCCATGGGAAAATGCCCTGGCTTTCGACCTCACCCTCAGCACAGAGGGGGGACACTGCTTTCCCGGCCCTAATCTACTAACCCCCTCCCACCCTGTCCAGGAACATAAAACAATATTGCTAGCCATCCCCAGCTGGCTCAGAACACAATAATGTTTTAACTGTGAAGAAAACACGGCGAAGCAGTTTCGGTACTTCTGGATGGGCCTGGGGGTCTCCATGGGAGAGGATCTGATCACAGGTCAATGAAAAGTTTTTCAGTGCTTTTCGTTTTCAGTCCCAGAGACAAAATGAGGGCTTAACCTGTAATATACTCTACAGGTCCCCTGGCAGCAGTTCCTGGCTTTAGCGCCTGGAAATTAGAGTTGTGGCGGCACTTACAATCTGATGCAGCGGTGGGTAGTGCTGTGAATCTCAAACCAGAAAGGTAACAGTGGCCAGGTTACTCGAGGCCGCAAAAGCAGTTCTAACTACTGTTCCACAAATTTACTGCCAATTCACTATACCACAAATACAGGTCCAGCACAATGGATCATGAACCTGAACCACAAGTACAGTCCCAATGCACTAGAAACCATGGAAAGTCTCAATGTCAGCAATCAACATTAAAGAACAAAACATGCATTTTGGTAGGCCATTCATGTATATGTTCAAAGTGCAAATGCAATTTGTTGCAAGATGGCACATGTTTTTTCCTAAATTTGAAAATCTTCCTGGTACTGTACAAGTGCTCTAAGTTTGCCACATGCAAGATTGGACTTGCAGTTAAAAAGCTGAAGAAAAGGTTTGAAGAGCCACTGTCCAGTCTTGAGTGCATCATGGCTAATATGAAAAACCTCCCATTTTCCAAGGGACTTCCATACCCCATGACAGAAACATAACATGAATCTCAATCCTACTCCACTTGAACCATCTGGTCAGTGGTAATACACAAGACCTATGGTGCATTATTGGCCTGTAAAGCGCTAAAAAGAGGTCCTGATGACAAAGGTTTTCTCAAATAAGCGGTGAGCAAACCTCCTTCCTTAAAAAGGTTCCTTCAAGAGTGAAGCAAAACTCTGAACTAACCAAGTCTGAAAATACATACACAAAAACAACTCAGACAAATAAAAGGACATAAAGTTAAAGTCAGTCAAAAGCCATAACTGAGAATTAAGTAAACTGGCAGGGGAATAAGCATGGGTTAACTGAAGACACTTATCAATAAGTTCCAATCGTCTAACAGTGCACTATTGCTTTTCGACTTCAAGAAACTTTCAGCCAGTTTTTTAACAGACTGACTACAATATTCCACCAATCTCATCATGAAGAGAACTCAGGGAAAAATAGTTCCAGACCACTAAATTCACAGATCATCATCTCAGCATGTGTAGCCACCATTACTAACACTGCGGCTGGTAGGCACAAGATCAAGGCTCAGCTGGAAGGAAAGAATATGCGGTCAGAGCTCTGTCTAGCCAAGGGTCTTTAGAGAGTGTGAAGGTTAGACAGTGGAGTCACAAGGTTACTTTTTTATGTAGACCACACACAGTACATCTATACATACGCACATTCTCACAGGCTCAGGGCACCAGACTAAAAAACAAACACGCATCCGCCGCATGAGATTATCTCTCCATTTTGCGGCAACAAAAGCAGACTTCATACCCTAACCCCCAAGCCTCCTCAGTTTGCTTTCTTTACACACTGAGAAAAGCCCCTTTGATGTGCCAGCCGAAGGTGGTACAATAATTACAACATGAGGCAGTATGGCACACAGTACATCAATGCCGGCATTCCGTCCTCTAGGGAAACTGATCCAAACAAACAGGCAGGCTTACCACAAAAAACAAGACGGGCCCTAAACGGCGAGGGCCCTTAAGCATCTCCCCATGCCTCCCTCACAGACTCCTGTTAAAATTCCTCTGACAAGTGGGTTATGTCACAGGGACTCTCTAAGGGGTGCGTGGAGTTCCTCCTCTGTCAAAGTAACACCGATCACCCCCAGTGCAAGCAAAGGGCCATTACCATCATAGTCACTGCCACCCCTGCTGCAGAACCCTTGCAGGAACAGAGAAACTTGACAGTGGTCTGTGGTTTTTGAGCCTGGGGACCTTTTGCCTGCCCCCCAGTCCACCACCATCTTGCACCTGAAGCAACAGTGGCACTGGGTTTAGTTTGCACACATGTTGGCAGCCCTGCTTGAGCAAGAGAGCCTCCGACATGAGCAGACACCCAGGGGGCACCAGGGAAAACGCCTTAAACCACCTTTTCAATGTGATTTTTGGCTCTTATTACTGTGCCTGGTGCCATATATCTGTCTCTCTGCCTTCCAGCTTGGTGAGGTACCACTACCTTTAATTTATTATGGTTTTCTCAAGTAAAACCCTTTAACTGTTTTCCAAATTCTTAACCTTGGGAATGCAGTCACCACTGAAGTATAGCTGCATAGGCCAAAACAGCTGGCAGCAAATGCATAAACATACAGAAATAAACAGACACGTAATATTGTCACTTCCAAAACCAAATGCACAATATTGTCCAAATTGGTGCTATTGCTGTACTGTTGGTTAGACACAATGAAATGCATAAAAATGTATTTCAGTCGCTTCAGGGTCTTCTTTCCCATATCGATGTGTTATTTATTATGTTGTACTGTCATAATCAAAATTCCAGTGATAATAGCAAACAAGAATAAAATATACATATCAAGTAAGTGGCTGTGACATGTGGCCAGAGAGGAATCTAGATATTAAATCCACAAACAAATTAGCATTTAAATGAGTGTGGATTTTATTCTTGAAGGTTAGGGGTTCTTATGAATTTTAAACCGTATTTCTTTTGTGGTGAACTTCGTTTTCACAGGCCCACTGCAGGAGAGCTGTGTTGGTGTGAGTACAGGTAGGCAATATAACTGATTAGTGTTGTAGTAGTGAAGGGTGGGGCACACAACAAAGTCACTTAGCCTAAAGATTTCACCTTCTTGTTCTGCAATGATAAATTAACAGCACATTTAAGGGAAATACTTGTTCTTCTCCAAGACAAGTTCAGAGTAAACACAATGTATTTCTAGTATGGGGAAGAGGTGGGCAAAGGGAACACAATGGGCCTTCAGCACATAACTTAGGGGGTTGGGTGGTATTCAGCTGAACCCACCTCAGTCCTCCTGCCAAGGGTCAGAATGTCTTAGCAGAGGCTGCACGACTGTCCAACCCCTCACCGAACTGACAGTTTCATTCAGCACACCCAAAGCACCCACTGCACTAATACTTTGGGGAGTAAAACAATTCAACACATTTCTTATTAACTGGTATAGCGATTTATTCCCTGTCTTAAAATCTACATTTTAGAGGAAAAAGAGTGCAGACCATGCAAAGGAAAACACCACCCAAAGAACGGTTTGTTAGAAGGTGTGTAAATGCATGGCCAGCCTTATGGGAAGGGGAATCAAAGAACCGCTTGTCTGAGACCTTATCAGGTACTGCGGGTCACGGGGAAATAAACAGTGCACCACATGTATATCAAGATTAGAGCAATTTTAACTGCAGGCATGACAAACAAGGTACGAGCGACACACAGGATGCTGTTAAGCCCTTTTCCTGTCGAGCAGACAGACTTGCCCAATTGCTGTGAAGCAACAAGCCTACCATTTCTAAAATTAATCTCCCCCATAATATGCTTGATTCATGAACCTGTACAAATGCGAGTTATTTCCAATCTAGCAGGTGAGCTGTGCCATTGTAATGAGGGGTGGATTAACGTGTAAGCCTGGTGATGTGCAGGCTTCCACTGATTCCCCAGGCTTCGTGTTTACAGTCTGCTAAATATGCAATGCGAGGAGGCCTGCAAATAAATTCATCAGAAGCCTTCTCTCCATCGCGTTGCCGTCTCCCTCATCTGATGATTGCCTTGCCTGAGGTGAATGTTGTCTACGTGGTCTCACGCTTTTAGCCCTAGTCTGCAGCGCTTGCCATTCTCCAAGTAGGAACTGGATCAAAGGAGGACCTCCTTCATGAGCGCTCACAGAGTTACCAAGTGGAAAGAATGACAAAGTAGATGGATAAGTGGTAGCTTCAACACAGCAAGTAATTAGAAAGGAACCAAGGGTGAGTTTCACTAAACACTATTCCTCAAGAGGGCAGAAGAACAAAAAATCCCTTATTTTTATTCACCACTTCAAGTTTGGGGCATCTTCGGCATGTTCAAACAGACAAAAGGCTAAAAATTAAGAACAGAAACAACTTCCTGATGCATTCAAAAGGAAGCTGGAACGCAGTTACATTCCAACTGAGGTCCTGAAAGGAGCAGCATCACATGTGCTGCTTCTCCCCAACAAGGGTTGCAAGGTAATGCCCCCCAGATGCCACCTTCATCTCCCCCACCTCAAAGCCCTGCGTCAGGGTGCCCAAACTCAGCCTGCTAACATGTTGTGACTCGCTGTTCACAGGAGTAAATCTCCCATCTGCCAGACCAAGATAAAGTGCTGAATTGCAGAGGTTGGGTGGGAGGGGGGTGCTTCTGTTTGCATCTTCCATGACTCACTACTGGCACACTTACATACGGGAAGCAGACATTGCCATACTAGTTGAAGCGGCTTGGAGCTTCCATGTAGATCACCAAGCAAAATTTCAAGTACACCTGCTAGAAAAATTTTTCAGACATTTTCTTAACAAGTTTGATCAGGAAATCACCAGACATGCCTATTCCTGGCTCTTATACAACAATTCCCAAAGACATAGGATATGGTTACTTTGCTTTAGTCATTTGTATAGTTCATCTCATACCAGTGTTGTACAGGTGGCCCACACGTACTCAAACTGTTGACAATTGGTGACCCCAAAGAGAGACTGTGCATAAGAAGAATTAAGAATGACACTTATGAGTCATGTACCAATAAAACAAGAAGCACAACTGTACAGGAAACATCCAGTACAGAGCCAACTTTGGGTTTCTTTGTTGCAACACTACGTCGGCCAGGTCCAATATCTGCATTTGTTATGGTGATGGTTAAAACACAGTATAAAAAAATCTCCCAGTGCCAACGCATCAGTGAACAAGTTTGCCCACAGCCATTAATCCATCGGAAATAAGAGCTTCAACACAAGTAGTCTTTCCAGGGCTCTTCTGAGACAAATCTGTCACAGAAAAGACCCTGCTGGAACCGTTCGACCTCGGAACAAGTTGTTCTCACACACCTTTCTTTATTTATCCGGCCAATCAGCAGGATAATAGGTGCGCCGGGGGCCATTCTGGAGGAATCACGATGTGGGGATTTGAAAGGCATTTCTCCTTATTTTCACTAGGAGTTCACTTACAGAGGGGGCAGCCAGACCAGCTTAACCACAGTAAGGGGGGACAGGACATTAAGGTCTTAAGCGGAAACCTATGCTGGGTGGAGGTACTGTTATCGTAAAGTAAAAAAAAAAAAACTGCAGTTCACCCTCAAAAGGTCCTGTGAGGCACATAACTCAGTCTTTCTTGGGTCTGATCCATAGGTGCTTTGTGGGGAAAATATCGTAACGTGTCCTAAGAACATGGCTGATGCTCAAACAAATGTTCTTATTTTACCTTCAGGGTGTACTTTTAGATGTTACAAAATAAATAAATATAAAAATAAATAATGTGTTCATCATTCACAGGAACACTTTAACCATTTACTGTACCTGCAAGGAATGTGTGGCTTATAAGTCTCTTTATAATCCAAGCCAGATCACTTTACGGGGGGAAAACAAATGAACAAATTGGACCATGTATGTGTGAGAGCCACACAAACAACAGATAGGTGTGACGGTCCCTGACCAATTGCTGCAGATCACAAAAAACAAATCTTATTTTACGATCAGTAACTCTTGCCAAAGTACTCTCCTTGGAAGGAGTAAAACACAATTCAGGAGCAAAGTAAAGGCTTAAAGGCTACCAACCAGGCACCACACTTCTTTTCATTAAGAACATGCAGGTTTTTTTGCCACAACACTAACCTGAAGAGTGCCCAAAGATCAGAAAGTCAAAAAATGATAAAACTTACACATCAGAGCTTTGTACCACACTGTGGTTCCTTACATATCACCTTTCATTTTTTTACGCATTTATAGAAGCCTAAAGGGATTAGACATTTTAAACAATGTAATATCAATGTTCTATCCCTCATAATTTCCCTGCCTTGACAGGAAGACTTTTTATTTTCATATTCCCATACAATATTGCATATTACGTCAAATAAATTTCAAGTTTCCTTTTAATCAAATCTCAACTGTCCCTATGGGGAAGGAGCACTGTGGCATTTTTCACAGTCTGTGGAATAAAGTTCCCTCCCTTGAATGTCTTCCCAAAGGATCCTTTATTCATCTTTTAAAATACTAGCTTTTGGCAAGCATAACTGTATTATTTCTTTTGTGCAAAAATGTAAAAACAATTATGACAAATTAAAGTGCAGTTTGCACATTGTAAGATTTCAAAAAGGTAGACTTTGAAGCTGCCCTGTACTGTAGTACAGCAAAAAAAAAAAAAACAAATAGGACAGTACATGCATCTTCTCAAAGGCAGGAAACACAAGTATTGAGAGAGAAAGGCAATTTAAAGTTCATTTAGTTTTCCCTTATTCTCCTTGTCATTTTATTAGAAAGTGATGTATCTCCTAAGCGGTACAAGATGCATAACCAACCATCAGAGCACCAGCATCTCTGCATGCAAGGTTTTATGATTTCACGAGCTTTAGAATTCCTCCTATCATTTCTTTGAAAAAGCAACTGCATATCTGGGACATCCCACAGAAACAATCTTCCATTCAAACAAAGATCCAAATGATTCTGTGTGGAAACCAAGAGTCCACAGATAATAATGGCTGAGCATCCCATTCTGACATCGGGACAGATAGAAATGTCTAATTTCATCAGGTGAATCCTACACCTCTAGCATCCTCATTTATGGCTCCATGCAGGACAATACAAACTTTGCAATGTTACCTGACAGCTAATTAAAGGGAAGAAAATAACATGCAAATATCTTTGGAAAAAATATAAGCAGACACAGAATTGATTAATGTTAAATGTTAAGCTATGTACAGGGCAATGGGCATGTCCTGATACAAAAAGGGGAAAAAATGACTGAATACTGCATATGAGATTTATGTACAGTACTGTGTAAAAGTCTTAAGCACCTGTGGGAAAAATGCTATAAAGCGAGGATGGTTCCAAAAATAATGCCATGAATACTTATTAATCAATAAACCTTCTAAAAAGTGCAGTAGACAAAAAAAACTCTATCAAATCAATATTTGGTGGGACCACCCTTTGTCTTTAAAACAGCATCAATTTTCTTATGCAAACTTGCATGCAGTTTAATGTAGAGGTCGGTAGGTTCATCCTAAAATTTTGAGGAACTGGCCACAGTTCTTCTGCAGACTTTGACTGTCTCTGCATGTCCTCCCAGACTGACTGGATCATGTTGAGGTCAGGGCCCTGTGGGGACCACACCATCTGTTGCAGGATTCTGTCTTTTTGCTGAAGATAGTTGTGTATGACTGAGATTGGGTGTTTGAGGTCATTCTCAGGCTGCAGAATGAATTTGGGACCAATGAGAAACCTCCCTGATGGTAGATAAGAATCTACCTGTACTTCTCAACAGATATTGAAGTTGCATGCCTAAGACTTTTGCACAGTACTGTAGCTTTGAACAACTTGTTGGGCAATCCTATAAAAATGTTTAATTTCTGTAATTAAAATGGGTCAAACAGTTTCAGAATTCTTTAACATTACAAACTAAATGGTCACCTAACAAGCTACACACAGGTTTACCAGAAATACACATATGTAACCTAAATTTATAACCATTTGCATTTCATAGTTTAATTTTTTTTTCAACAAATGGACTGCAAAGAATTACATAAACTTATTAAAATTTTTACTTTAAAATATTAAAATATTTATTTCCATTTCATTTTAGAAGGGAATGTAACCAATGTGTTGGAATTGTTCTTATGCAAAAATGTGCTTTAAAGTGAAACCGCACTGAAGGTCCCGCACAGGTCCTGGGAACGGAGGCCCATCACCCCTTTGCACTTACATCATTATCTAGCGCATGACTTCCTCTTAAAGTGGACTTTCACTTGGAATCACTGCTACTGTCTAGGCACCCTGGATTGGTGCCAAAGGAGATTAACACACAAAATCACCAGTAGCCTGCAGCGGATGTGACGGACAAATCACCTCACACACATCACACATTCACATACACATTACTAAGTCCATGGTACACTAAATGAAAAAAATATAACCGTTTGCATAAAATGCTTTTTGCAGGTACTTTAAATTTCCCTCAGCAAAAATTACTGTGCTGCATAAATGTGTAAATAATTTGTAAATACCTAAAAAGCTACTAATTCTGGAGGGAAAAAGCTGAATGAATAAAGGTAACAATATATGGGTGCAGAATACAGTAGCTAACATGCAGGGAACGTGGTATATCAATTCAAAGAACAGGGTGTAAACAGCAAGGTCCATGGTAAGAAAAGCTAGGGAATACAAAAGGGCATCTATGCTACAGCCTAGGTCGCACACAGAAAAGGGTAAATGGAACATGAAATAAGTCTCCCATTGTGTCACAAATTTTGACACACTTTTACTGGCCTATTATTCTCTTCAGCAGCCATCCAATCCAAACCCTAAAGTCGCTTATGACTCCCAAATTCCAAAAATAGTAGGCTAAATAAAGACCCCTCTACCAAAGCCCACAGAAGCAGGGTCTCAACGCATTCTTAAGTTACCTTATTGAACGAGGGGAGAGCTGGGGAATAGGAGAGAAGATATTGCAAAGGTCTATGAATAGAAAGGAAATGTGCTCCCTGCTCTCTGGCTAGATAATGAACTGTTTAGAGCAGTGTTTTGGGTTTCTGGAGCTATAACAGCAGTGGTGCAGCCAAAGCAACTGAAGTTCAGGAACAGGCTGGGGGACTAGGGAGTTTAGACTTGCAGCTCCTCTACACACATGTTGCATCTACACCTCCAGCTGTTCCCCACAACTGCCTTGTGACCCAGCCAGCCCCTCAAGAATCAACATTTTATCAGTTTACTAGAACTATCAGCCTGTCTTCCTCCACAGTCACTCATCCTTGGGAAAAGGAAAACGGATTTTTTTTTTTTATAAACATCAGTGAGACAGCAAAGCAACCTGAAGAATAAACAAAAAAAAATGCAAATTCAAACTCTAAGGCACTATGCAAAAAAACTAATAAATAAGACCAGAGGAATTTATAATGATACTAAATGAGAAAACTCAAACAGACAAAAATAGAGAATGCAACAAATCACATTCTTTATCCTGCAACTTCTTAAAAAAGCATTTTTAGGGTTGGTAGATAAAAAAGTGTTACTGATAACAAGTTAACTGCAAAGGAATTACAAATCAAGTCACACTCACTGGGAATCTGAGACTGAGGAAGAAGCCACATGGGACTTTTCCAATCATTGGGAGGATACATCAATCTAAACTTGGGTTACATTAAAGGTATCATCAATGCCAAGTTTGTATTATCACTTTATATTAGACTTGTGGCTGGCAGCACACAAAAGGTGTTGATTTTTTTCTGATTCTCTCCCATTTCCTGCTGCACATGCAAAATGTATTGCTGTAGTGTGAGACCCACACAAGCAGAGTCACAGATGAGAAACCATCTCAAACAATGTCCTAGAACAGAACACAGAACAAATAGACAGGGTAAACTGACACCAATTCCCAACGTGATATTAAAAAGTCAAATACAATTAGATTATTAAAGCATATTTAAAATTAAGCACACAAATGCAGCCTTTGGTTTTTTGCACATCTCACTGCCATGCCATTCACAGGAATGTGTTAGGTTAGGGACTGCTGGGAGTGGTTAACAGAGACACCAGCTGTCTCACTATTTTGGGGCCAATCAAAACTTCCAGCAAGGTTCATTTGCTCGAACCTCATTTGAGGTTCTGAGAGTTGAGTTGGGCCATATACAAGATTCCTGAAAGTGGACAGAAACAGACAGCATGTATGTCACAACAGGTCAGGTTGCCAGGCAGGGAGCTTGTTTCTGTCACAGATGCTCAGCCCCGAACAGGAGGGGAGCCCTATCGTATGTCACTCTCCATTAGCAGAAAATCGTGACAGATGCAGCAAACCAGAAGACCTTCAACAGTATGAGTGAAAGTGCAAAGCACTGACAGACTAGTGAACACCTGTGCAGTACAGTTACTTTGTCTGTTTTACATTTGCATTTATTCAGTTAGCAGGGTATTTTTCTCCAAAGTGAGACACAATTCAGAGTAAACAACTTTTATATACTGTGTGTGTTTTAAAAGAAAAAAATTCATGAGACAAAATTCCACCACCTCACTTATGCAATTTGCCAAACACTCTGAAAGTGAAAGACCATCTGACTTAACAGACCCTGCAGTTGAAGAACACAACAGCATTGAATTCTGGAGCATTCAGTAAGGCCCATTTCAAACAAGGAGCCAAGCTGCAACTGTGGAGGTCCGCACTTAAAATGAGCTGAACTAAAGCGAGACTATAAACACGCACAGTGTAGACTCTATTGACCGCCTTTTAAAGTAATACATTGGCCAATAAAGCTGCTCTCTGCAAAATAGATGTGGCAACCTAAAATTCTATCTGGGCCAAATTAATAGGAATTTAATGCAAACGTAACTGCATTTAGATAATATTTTCCAATTCAATTTCCCTGACAAATGCCCCTGTGAGGATTCAAGTGATCGCAAAACGAGGAAAGACCTCTGTGAAGTACCAGCATGTCGGCAGCTTGCCTGAAATGGACAGCTAATGTGATTACTACTGCACTATTCATGCTGCACCCTGTGTGTGGTGAGATCTGGATGTAACCCAGCTTCCAGAGCAGACATTACCCATGACAGGATTGCACCTTCACACCTGGTGAGTATCAAAAAGGTCCAAAACAGTTGTTCCCCCCATCCAGGGGAGTCTTCTCAGCTGGGAGTCTCTCTGAAACAACCCTTCTTAAAGCAGCAGGATCTTGGTCCGTACAGCTAGAGCCTGTCACACATGACTGAATCACACCAGGGGATCAAACTAAATTAACCCTATGGCCATACATTTTTTTCTGAACCCCACCTATGACCTCATCCTGAATTGTTACCAGAGTCTTTTTATCCCCTTTTCGCTTAGGAAAGTCGTTCATGGGCATAACGGTACGCGACAACATGCACTCCTATTGGCTCAAAGTGCACATTTATCATGTTTACTTTCAGTTATTTAGCTTTTGACAAAAATGTTATAAAAATTCTGTATTATCTAGTTACAAATAAGAAAGCAGTTAATTCTGCAAACACAAAGCTCTATATATGCTGGACATGAACTTCACTGTCACTAAAGCTCAACTAGGCTGATGATGAAATTTCTATCTGCAGACTCAAACACTGGATTTCCTATCGCATTTAAATGGAGAAGACTGATAAGCTCAAGTGGCTATTTGTCTCACCATATGAGCAACAGAGCTCAGATCGTGGGATGGATGTGCCGATGCAATTATGCCACTATACCCGTAAGTCCCGAGTTTATACTACTATTCGCCCCCTGTTTCATGGGTCTCTGAGGATGGCGGGCTCATCTTAATTGGTTCCCAAGCAGCGGCCAAAATAGCAGCCCTTTGGAATTGCTGTTTGCATTTACCCATACTGGTCATGGGGGCTGTCCAACATAACCTACAAATGTAACAGTAAGAAGTCGATGGGTAATTAATGAGAACACAAAGCAGCTCATTTGCAATGGTTATTTATTTATTTTTTTTCAGGGGGCAGCGGACAAAAGGGCAGGTCGTCTTTGAATGGAATTATGAAACACCCTAGATGCAGTGATGAGCATGGAGGAACCTTGAAGGGAGCTTCCAACAGTAATTATACCCTTCAGGGGTTCCATTACATCCTCCCTTGGGAGAGAGAATGAAGAGATGTGCAGAATTTTAAATTGGAAGTGTGGATAACGCAACACGTTTACAGCCACCACTTAACGTGCTAACCATCAGCTTAACCTGCTCTTGTGCAAAATATTCCACCTCCAACAGGAAGGTGTATAACGCCAGATCTCGACACATGCCATGCATATGATGACATTTAGCTCCCAATCAAAAGAGCTTACACTGCATGACTATGAGCATCACATAAGATTCTAGTGATTATACCATCACACTAAAAATTAAGGTGTTCATTGTTTCAACATCCATTTTGCTCCATGACCTGGCTGAGAAGCTGCTCCTTGTGGTACTACCAGTATGTGACAGGAGGAGGAGGAGACACTAATATGGAAAGTGATCTCAGCTCTTCTAGCAGCCTGCCACCGGCAGCAGGTGGGGGAGGTCAGCGTCTTTGCAGTTCAGCTCTCCTCAAGCCTGGCACTGGTCATGCAAGCTGAAATGCCTTTTGGGTTTCTCATATGTCAGTCTTAATATCAGCTGTAGCTGTCAGGGCCACTTTCCACTGCTGGTCCCTGTATGAGGCCCTCAGGCAGACCTGTTGCTTTCACTGTTCTGCTTCTTTAATACGTTCAAAAAGTATCATTGCAGTGAACATGATGTCTTCTGCCGTTGGCTGTTAAATGCTCCTTCTGCCATCACAATGAATAGAATAGAATAGAATAGAATAGAATAGAAAATGTTTTTACAAAAGGTGCATTGGTCTGACACCGTCACATGAGGGCTATCACATCTGGTGAGTAACTTCAAACTGTAGCACACACAAACATACACACTCTTAGGTTGCTAGCTACTCTCTCAGCTGACCCCTCACTTACTGGCTAACTTTGCTTTGTTCGCTTGTTCTTAAAGGATAATTTAGGCAAAATGTGTTTCCTGTGTTACAACAGCAATGCATACAGGCTAGTCAGTTTCCATGAAAGAAGCACCCTTTATCTGAAGCCACTATTGCTTTTTTTTTGTAATAGCATAACAGAACTGTGTCACAACAACAAAAACAAAATCAATATACCAAGACAATGCAAATAGCTACAGGAAGACAATACAACTCGAAAGCACAGGGTTACAATATTCAGAAGAGATGGTTGTGTAGCACAGTCTAAGAAGATGACAAAAGTGACCTAATCTTCTGCAGTTCATTCAAAATATCAAAAAGGCCAGGTATTGACTTTTGTAGTAGAAGAAATTTAGATGCTCCTTGCAGAGCCAACTTCTCTTGTGTTCCATAAAACGCACTGTTGAATGTGCAAGCATAAACAGCTATATCCCATATCTATATTAAAAGCAGAATTTGAGTCATAGCTTAACAAGAATATTTTTTTTGCTAATGATCTTTTGAGTAGTTGAATGAGCACAGTTCCATTAAGATTGTATCCCACTTCTAAAATTAATAAATCAAAGTATCTGGAGTAAAAATAAATTTAAAATACACCTGGGATATAACCTGAAGTATCAAACAAACATACAATGGTGTAAAATACATTCTTTGAATGAACGTGAATTAAAATGGATAATAGGCTTAATACTTAAAATGAAAATACCTGTACTGTTAAAGCTAAAGAAAGGTGAACCTGACCAGCACGAGTCCTTTTTAAAGTTTAAATGCTCCGATGAGCAGACATAGGTAATAACAATGTAATGACAATGTTTTGTTACTGTAGCC
Organism: Arapaima gigas; assembly: GCA_900497675.1. Taxonomy (NCBI): domain Eukaryota; kingdom Metazoa; phylum Chordata; class Actinopteri; order Osteoglossiformes; family Osteoglossidae; genus Arapaima; species Arapaima gigas. The sequence goes on along the minus strand of UFQX01000095.1, from coordinate 147,587 downwards.
ACTTTCTATATCTACAAGCATGACCTGTCATGGTGATGCTCACAGCATGATTCTCCCAAGAGCAGCAAGGCCCTCCCTGAGCACATCTGGTCTTTCAGGTCTTCTCATCCATTCTCCTAATGTAGTTTATAGTAGCTTGATAATGGGCTGTAAAGTCAACACCAGTGAAACCATATAAAGAGAATAAACAATATTTTTACTACAAAACACGCTCATCACATAAATATTTGTTTTCTCAACTCAAATTCCTGTAACCAGCCTGGATTATCTGTTCTACATGTAAGTAACGCAAAGGTGTTACTGAGGTAGAAGGTCACTGCAGTCTCGTGATCAATGAAACAGATATGAAGGGTAACACTGGATGGACCCCGTGTTTCACAATGGAGAGTGTTGTTCAAAAGCAGGCAAGTGCTCCATACAAACTTCATTCAGATTTGGTCAATGTCACCAATATGTAGTAACAACAGAAGGGCCAAATATCAACTCCCTTATGCCCCTGCGGTTTGCAGAGACTCCACCCACTGTACTGTCAAAATACTTCCTCTGAGAGTCATAAATCAGGACATCATACCATAAGCCTGTACTTTATCTAATGACCTCACATAGCACCGAAGGAGACAATTTCACAGACAGAGAAACAGCAAGTGCCGGACAGCTGCTCCAAGCTGAAAATTTCCTGAGGATCATTTCATAACACGAGCATCAGCTATCACTGCCTACAACCAGACGAAAATAAATAATCCTATAGTCATTTATCACTGCTGCAATCAGAGCTGACAGATTCCTAACTGGATGCATTCTGTATAATCAGTCATATTCACCAATAAAAGTCTTACAACAATGGTGGTTTTGTTAGGCAGAGAAAACTAAAACACATGCTTAAGTTTTAAAATGAAAAACTGCAAAGAAAAAGCAAGAGCAAAGATGAACTTAAGAGGTTTGATTTTTACTTTGGAAGCACCACTGTAAGTTGTCAGTGACAGGCAGGGAGGAGAAAAAGGAGCAGGATGGAGGACTAGTCGTGCAAATGTCACCCTACATGCTCCATGAACTCTATGAACCATAGAATGATCAGATGTATACACAATACTATATGGAAACAAGTAAGTGTAAGTGGGTATACAAATGGCAGTATGAGATTAAACTTTGCATAATCAGGTCAGTTCATGAGTTTGCTGAAGATAATTGTCTCTAATAAAACTAGTCTGCTGTCCGTCTTTCTATAGGCTGATGCACCTAGTCACGTCAGGGACCTGGAAGTAGCACAGGTGGTTTGAGTTCACTACCCCATTGCACAGATTTTACGCTGAGTTGAAAATATATACGACAAATTCCGTCACCATAATATTTGTTTTCTGGAGAAAAGAATAAAAACACATGTACGCTATAATACATACTCTGTACAAAAATGGACCATTTCAGCTTCATGTTGTCTAAGCTCTGTAGAATTTATGCCTTTCCCTCAAGGGCACAGTAAATTTGGTATAAAAATGTTTACATATTTACTGTAGGGCTATTCCCTCCACTTGGCCTTTTCATCAAGGTTCACTGATGCTCTGGCAAGATCCCCAGACCAACAGGGCCGCCTGCATGGCAGCTGCATCCATGACGGGTTCATTGTTTCCATGTGTACAAAGTCTCTTCCAATTATATTGCACAATGGCTCGCATTTTTAAGGCATAAAAAAATAATTGTGAGCTTCGGTCTCTAATGTCCCACTACCTCAAACTCCCATCAGCCCTTGCACTCACAATAAAATGCTGAAGCACAGAAATTAGTGCGGCGCTAACGACTGCCCCGTTCAGTGACTTCTCCCCAAATCTTCACCATGAAAAAATGTCACACTTAAACTAGGGCCATGTAACAACAGAAGCATAAAGCATTTGTTTTTTTTTTTTTGGTTTTTTTTTTTTGTGGCATCTTATAATGGAGCCCAAGACTGCCATTTCATAGGATCCTAACTTTTACTGTGGCCTTAATAAGAAGCAATTTATAGGTAGACGTATCAGTGGCGAGCTCAGTCATGTCTAATTAAGCTCATAATAAGGTCCTGAATGGCTGTACCGCCTAGGAAAAGGAAAGCTCATTACCATCCAAAGTGTCTCTGCCTTCTGCATCTTTTTATTTCAGGACATCGTTGAGTGTTCCAGACAAGTGTTTTGATCATATAGCAATAGAATATACTGACATCCACCGACAGCAGGCACCTGCACTGCACCTTTCACTAATATACATACATACATACATACATACATACATACATGTGCTCTCGGTCAACCTGACGCCAAAAAAATGCATGCTAATCCTGAGAAAAACTGCAACTACGGTGTCTCCATTGTGTGCTGGTCAATGAGATTATTTTCAACAGGTGTCAGTTGTGATATTTCTGGCCAACTCTTCTGAAAAGACAACACACAATTAAAACCAGTGAATGGAGTCAACCTAAAAACACAGTTTAATTAATCAACTACTGATGTTGGTCAAGGTTATTCAAATATATTTAAACCTTGGGAACAATTTAGCAGTCAGATATTTAATAGGTTGAGAATAATGTGAATTCAAACACAGTGTCAGGGTGCACATGTATGCACCAGTTCAATACATTCCACGTAAAAACTGCAGCGGACCATGTGGTGTGGTTTTCTGAACCTGTAGAACTGATTGTTGAGTTTATCAAAGCTTCTGCTCTTTCTGGCCCTCGGTCAGGCTCCCGTTCTACGTCATTCTGCTCAAAACACCTTGGGTAATCAGGTTTCTGCTTTAAACCACAAACAGATGTGAGCGCTGTGCCAAGCCCAGCAGCACAAGGCTTTAGCAGTCACGACCTGATAAATGCATCCCCTGCCTCCATCGCTGTTCCATAACCCAACACCCCCATTACCATCAAAAAATGGGACCTGTTCCAGCAGTTTAACAGTACAGCACCAGTTAAACCTTACTGTCTACAGACCATTGAAGAAAACAGATCCCAGGTTACATAGGTACTCCAAGCCTACAGCAGAACCACCAGATGACGTAGGTACACACCTGGTGAGACGCAGCTCCTATTTCCCTGCCCTGCAGGTCATCACTACTGTTTCAAAAGTTCTGGGTACTGTGCAACCATGAAGACAGCTGCTGCAAAGGATTAAACTGTTAAGCATGCACCACTTCCAGTATGCTGGAGATTTCCTTCTTGGATCATTTTAGATGGGTCAATGATCTATAGTAATCTTATAAAGTAAAGAATTTCATTTCAACACACAAGGTCGTCACTTGCGGTATGCTCTCCATCTGAAAGCCATCAGCATTGACAAAATCCTCCCAGCGAAAGGGCTGGGGTGGGGGCACCCTGGAACTCATTCTCACATAAAAGATATCTTGTTTTTAGCTCAGTAGAAGTTATACAAATCCCTTGCACTTTCTGGCTTAAGTAGTTTATCCTGTTGTTTATTTGAGCATGAGGTGATACTTTACTACAGAAAACATACAACAAGCTGCAATATTATCCTAAAAGGATGGTGTCAAAAACAAAGCTGACTTATCAAATATTTCGGATATTGACTCATCATAGCCTGCAATAAAGTAGCCCGAAAAAGGTCTTCCACTGGAGCAGAATTTATGTCATGCAGCAGTAAGGACAGCGGGCTTAAGCAATTCCCAAACAATAAGTGCTAATCAGTATAAAAGTTAAACTTGTTATAAACCAGCTGTCAGTGGGTGTTTAATTAGAATGACTGTTATTGTTTACTAAATAGCCCAGACCAAATTCACTAAAGACCACGTAAAGACTCAAAATTAACCATAATCCTTAAATCACAACACAAATTAAAAATACATTCAAGTTACACATCTATTAGAAAAAAATCTATTTCTTGGAATTGTACGACATGATCTGCTTTAAAAGTTCTTTTCCATATTATTACAAATAATATAATTATGGCACATATTCTGGACACTATGCAAACAAGAGAGGGATGTTGAAAGCATGCAGTATTACTTGAACAAAGTGGGTACAAGCTGGCCTGCACTGCTTTTTCATTAGGTTTTTAAATCAATTAAGCAGTGAATTGGAACAATCTTTCCTTTTTCGCTGCTATTGATATTTCTTTTTTCTCCTGGTGCCTTTAGGGTCATTTTTTCTCCTCCAGGGGAGATTTGCGTTAGATAATTCCTGCCTGATTAAAGTAAATCAGGATTCCAAATTTTTCATTTCCTCCACTCATAGCCAATAAAAAAATAAAAATCTAGAACTAAGAGTCTCAGTCCACTGAGTCTCTCACATCCACTACAGTCTGAAGGATCCTTGCTTCACATACAGTGCAGGGGCTTATAACAAAACCTATACCAGGACAGCCTTTGAAGATGCTTGAGATAATGCACTAGGTTTTGGTAAAAATGGTGCCTAATGACAAAATATTCACAGCTCCATACTGACATTTGTCATTCATTTAACCATTGATGGTGAACATTTTTACACTGCATAAACTGATACAATGCCGATCATGTAAAACTGTCCCAAATTCAGACCATTCCCATTTCTTCAACATCTACAGCTCTTCTTCAGAAAACTAGCCCATACCCTTCGTCCCATCACTACCATTATTGTCATCAATTGTATACAATCACTAGCATATACTCCAGTCCAGAACAACCTGAACAAATTGCATTTTAAAACATTTTGCCAACATCTTTTCTTCACTTTTACCCATTTATCCATCCATACATGCACTGTCTTCAATCGCTTATCTAATGCAGGGTCACTGTGGTCCAAAGAGTGCTCTGGGAGGATACGACAAGAGATGGTAAGAGGGTATAGTCTGAATGTAATGCATATCCGATACGAGGCAAAAAATGCACACACTTATTCACTAACCCTTTGACCTTGCATGAAGAAGTTAAACATAAAAACAGTTAAAAATAAAAACAAGCGTGAGGAGACAGCTGGGGTGTACATGACGTCCAGCTCCACCATGCCAAAAAACCTCATTCACAACACAGACGAGTGCATCAGCTATAATAATTTACCTGTTACATTTTATTCATCAAAAATAAAAGGCTAGTACACAACACACAAATGAACTATTTTCTCTCAATGGGAGCAGCACATAACAAAAATATTTTGAAATGAAGACCATAATTGTTTCAACATTTCCAGACCAATTTATGGGATACTTGAGTCAACTTTCTCAGCTGGGTGACAGATTGTCATGAATGTACACCATGAACCGCAGAGCGCCCAGGCGAGGGAGGATTTAAGGCTATCAGGACAGCAACTGAGATCTTGGCACGTATAAAGCAGCTTAGCAGATAAGAAAGTCCTTCTGCAAAAAAGAGGTTTTCACAATAACAATGTGCATCCTATTAACCTTTCATAGAGGCCGTGGGAGCAACAAAAAAAATATGCATCCATCATATTACGAAAGGCAGCTTTTGAATTTTTTGCCCACCACCATCATGTCCTTTCCCCTGCTATCATCTTATTCATTGCCTCCGGAGGAGTACAGACAATGCTTTACAAATATTCCCACTAAGTTGCAAATCTGCTGGACTTCCTAAGAGGGAGAGGTTTAAAATATGTGGAGAACAGCTGCAGTAATGCACCTCTTCATGGGGACACGCCTTTTCAACTGTGCCCCACTCCGCGTTGCCGCCTACCAGGGAGCCCATTCGAGAAGTTGATCCCAGCACAGTACAGCGGTGTGGTGGGCGAAGTGAACAGGCTTGAAACTCAGTGCTCAAAGCATGGTCTAAAAAAAGAAAAACTCAATACTGACTGCGCAATCTAAACGTGTGTCTGAGACCTTTCATTGGAGCTGATTAACATTCTCCTCCAAACACCAAGGACTCAGGCATGCCTTCTGTTACGAATTATCACACTTCCATTTATTTGTTGCTTAAAATGATGGATTGTAAGGGATTGTTGTCATTTCACTTAAAAGGGTTTAAATGACTATAATTAGCAAAGAAATACACTAAAAGCAGGATTACAGCTTCTTTTGAGGCATAAGGCAGACATAAACAGCTGCCATGGCATCTGAAATACATTATTTAAACCAAAAAGACCAAGGTCCCAATAAAATGGCTTACAGCAAGCGGCACATTTCTTAAACATGCCAAGATGGATTGTCACATTGTCAGCATGGACAAATTAGTCAAACCGGCAGGGGCTTTTCTTTTAATATACATTTTTTGGGAGTTGAAATGCGTACAATTTGCTGTAATCTATAAGCATCCTGTAATTAATCAACTAATTCCCCTTCAGCCCCGGGTTCCTTGTAATTAAAGTTCTGTAATAGCTTATTCTTTCTGCTCCACCACCTGCATTTCATTTGTTTATTTTCCCAGAGTCATACATCTGTGTGACTGTCAAACTGCCATAATATTAGCACAATAATCAAAGTTAATTATCAGCCCACACCTCACCCCCCCCCACCCCCCACCCCCCACCCACCGCCTCATTCATTGCTCTGAAGAAGGAAAGCTATTACATAGATCACTCTCTGTTCCCAAAGTTAGAATCACACGTACAGCCCTGTATGCTTCCTTTCATGGACCAAACTGCAGAACTGGAGGAACATATATGTAAATGTGACTGATAAAACAGAAAGCTCAAATAAATAAAGGCCATCATTTCGAGGCTACCCCAACACCCTTCCAACCCATTTACCCACTGGCATGGGGGCTTCAACCTGTGATAAATGAGCACTGACAGCTATCATCCACGGTGGCTGCCCCAAAAGCAGGAAGTATTTGAGATACATTTCTGCATTATAAATGGAAGTGAGGCCTATGTGTATTACCAGAGCCTGTCATCAAAAAAACAAGTCCCCCATGGCACAGTGGATTGGACCCAGTCTCTCGCACCAGAAGTGTCAGGGTAATTACCACAGATACTCCACACTTGCCAACACTCTCCTTAATTACAGCACAATCCACAGATATTCTCAGCAATGTTCACATCATTTGTGATATAAAATTAAAACAAGGTAGACTTACCCATTCTTTTAGGATGAGTCTGACAGCTTCGCTGGCACGAGTCTTGTTCCTACAGGCTAGGATGACATGAGCTCCATGAAGGGCGAAGGACTTTGCAGTCTCAAAACCTTGATAAAAAAACAAGGGAGTTATAATAACACTGAGCCAACACATAATTTTAAGAAAAGTATGATTCGCACACTTGCTCTTATAGTTAAATCTGGTGATTGGGGAAATGGGGGGATTGAGAATGGATATTACTCAAATTCAGTTCTATCGCTAACAAAGCCACAGGCTCTGCTGCGGTTAATCACATGGCCTTCTGACAAGAATGATGGAGCTGATTGAATTAATACGGATGGAAACAGCTCAAGCAAATTTACTGATAAATGTATTGAGTGGCGCAAAGGCAACTGTTAATAATTAGTAACGGCATTCACACCAAAAACACGTAAATAAATGTATGTTCTGCAAGAATTGCATTACAAAAAATAAGCACTTGTATGCAAAGGAAATTATAGTGTTTGTCTGAAACAGCAAAGCGTGGTAAAATGTGGTAGGGTATATAACTTGGAGAACCAAATCTGGTTCTTTTGCCCCTGCTTCAAAGGAGCAATGATAAGAAGTTTCAAAATGTGGAAAATATGGTTTGCAGAACTACATGTTCAATGCTACTTCTTTCTTCTGAATTCACATACAAACATAAGTGACTAAAGTTAAGAGCATCCTGGGAAGTTAATTTTTATGCTATGGGCCAAGATGAATTGTTCCTGAAGGTCTCAAAGAGATCTGGCAGTGCCTTCTGCAGCATCGCTGGCTAGAACACATAAGCGTCACAAACTGAAATAATTCAGTTCTGAATATAATTCACATGGTCAATAGATCTTCAGTCAGATGGACTATCCTGACAGATTAAGCTGACTGTCAGGTCAGTGCATTGCCCTACTTTTGTCCCCAAAAAAGTGCGGTTATGAGACAAAACGTGCAGACTTCTTATGCCGCCAATCAAATGATATGAGAAATGTGGAGCCATCTCCTGCAGAGACTCAGAACATATAGTGTGCTCCATCCTCCATCTAACTTTTTCATAGACTGATTGATGCCATTTTGATTGGTTTATGTCCTTCTTATGCTGGCGTCAGCATTTGACCCCTCACAGCAGTGATAAAGGGATAAGATCCAGCTCACAGTCTGGCAGGAAATATTGTTGGCCACCATCTTAGAAGCATCCCCAGGAGACCTGGAGAGCCCCCAACAGCAGCGTAACTTCGAATACACAGAGGACACAAGGCCCCTCTCAGTTAACAATCCAGGGAACAGTTCCCAAACAGACAGGGGAATTCTCTGCATTGGTTCAAACTCCTTGGCAGCCCTTTAGCCATCAAAAAGTGCAGTAAAGTTTGAGGCAATCAACAGCCACCTTTCAATTTGGCTTTGATCGCTCTCCACGCCTTCCCCTTCCTTTATTATCTTCTCATAAACTTGTCCTAGAGTCATCAAGTAATAGGATTAAAGTCCAGGTTGCTTATTCACTACACCTGTCACAACAAGGTTCCTTTTTGCATGCTTTTAGGTAGTGTGTGTGATACAAGTGTCTAGACCCAGAACCAGAAAAAGCAATCGCTGTTATCGCTGCATCACTTCTCTCAACACTGGCATGAACCCACTGGTTGTTGGTTTCGACTAAGATGGAAGATTGGTGATACCTTGACATAGCACCTGTTTCACACAGCTGTTTAAACAGTGTTCCTGGGTTGGGTTTCCATCACACTACATCAAGACCCCGCAGGACTCATACCAGAACCTTGTGGCCAATGAGGTTGAACAGGAAGAACACCCATCAAATTCCACTATCTAAGGAGAACCGGGAGGTGGGTTGTGGGGCAATTCCACTGCAGTAGGAAACTCTGCAAAAGTGTCAAACAGCATGACTTTGACCTGCATCAGCCCTGGTACTGACTGCAGGAGTAGGAGAAATAAAGAAAATATACTAGACAGGAACTGGGTGATAGATGTACATATTATTTACAGCACCTATACACATGCTCGTTCACACAATTATATAATCTGTCAATAGTGTGAAAGCAGTGCAATGCATAAAATCTAACAAACATGGTTCATGGGTTTCAGCGAATGTTCAGATCAAACGTCTGAATGGGGAACCAAACTGATCTAAAAAACTTTCACCTTGGCATGGTAGTTGGTGGCAGCAGGGGTGGTTTGAGCATTTCAGAAACTGCTGGTTTTCTGGAATCTTTGTGCGGAACAGTTTCCAGAGTCGACACAGAATGATGCAAAAAACAAAAAAAAATCCAGTGAGGAGCAGTTCTTTGGGTGGAAACACCTTGTTGATGACAGAGGTCAGATGTGAATGGCCAGACTAGTTCAAGCTAACATGAAGGCTACAACAACTCTAATAACCACTCTTTATAACAGTGGTGGGCAGAAAAGCATCTCTGAATGCAAGACACATTGATCCTTGAGACAGATGGGCTACAACAGCAGAAGACCACATCAGATTCCAATCCTGTCAGTCAAGAACAAGAAGCTGTGGCTACAGTGGGCACTAGTTCACCAAAACTGGACCATTGAAGACAAGAAAAATGTTACCTGGTCTTGATTTCTGCTGCAACACGCAGACAGTAGAGTCAGAATTTGCAATAAACAGTAAAGCCATGAACCCAACCTGCCTTTTGTCAACAGTTGAGGCTGCTGATGGTGGTGGTGTAGGGAATGTTTTCTTGGTACACACTGGTCCCACTAATATCTATTGAGCATCAACTGAATGTTACAGATTCAATGTATCTGAGTATTGTTGCTGACCACGTGCATCCTTTTAAGGCCACAATTTACCCATCTTTTAATAGCTACTTCCAACATGGTAATGTAACAAAGCGGAAGTCATCTTAAAATGGTTCCATAAACATGACAATGAATATTAAAATTGTGTTCCTAATCAAGTGACAGTAAATGTACTTTACCTTCAGCAGTTATCTATGACAACATGTCCTACCTCCTGATCTACCTTATGAAGTGATGGATAGATGCATGGTTGTGCATTTTTATGCTATGCAACTCCCTCTAAAGCAATTTATTCACCAGAAAGTACGGTAAATAGGCTAAATATTTCCATGGGTAACACAAAAAAAGATGGTATTTCTTTTTGAGTCACAAGAATGTAAAACATATTTATTGATAAAATAAATAATAAGGTTTGCCTATAGTCAGTTAAGTACTGCTACGTGATTGGCGGATTTTGCATTCAAGTTAGTTTCGTTTCTTCTGGTTCATAGACCAGTCCACAAAAAAAGTGTAAATATACGTACTGGTCCACAGCACAAAAAAGGCTCAAAACCACTGACCTGTAGATGTACTTTGTTCATTATTCAGTTATTGCCATCTGCATGCACATTGACACTAAAATTTTTTAAATATAGGCAGGAACCATTAAACACACACACACACACACGCGCACACACACACACACACACACACACACACACACACACATACACGCACATGCACACAGTGTGTTCTGCTCCATCTTTTTGGTACTGCCTGACTCAGAAACATGAAGACAGGAAAATGAAAGACAGTTGTCAGATTCTTCATTTGAAATGATCATTAATAAGATTATGTGTTCATCTAATTTTCATTATGCAGAAAATGGGGTGTCCTAATCGTGCAGTGTAGACTATGGAATAAGGTGAAATAACTGGAAAGGAATTTGAAGCACTTTGTGATAACTGAAGCATGGAATTGAATTAAACAGCCATTTTAAGGGAAATGCAGAAAGCCTACACATACAGATATCCTACTGGAAGTGAAAATAGGATTAAGCATAACATTTCAAAAACATAACTTTATCATTGTTTTAATACAAACATATTACCCATAAAATGCACAGAAAAATTATCAATTGTCATTTGACAAAAAAAAAAAAACATTAAAGTCACAACACATTAATTATGCTGCCAGGAACCTAGAAATTTTTACTCCATTCAGAATTCATGGGATTGGACTTTGTGATCTCAAAAGCAACTTAATTAAAGAAGGTTTCTAGAAGCATCAAAAAAATCACCAAAATATGAAGCCACTAAAGTACTGATCAAGTACATTTCTGTGTCTATTCTACAGTTCCATCAGAAAATGATAAAAATCATTCATATATGGATCCATTTTGTATTTCCACTCTTGCTGATGTATCAGTTTTTCCTACTTGCAACAAAAGGAATTACAGAAAAAGACACGTGTTTAATGCAGAGAAGTCATGGTCACAGGGCTCATGATTATATATACAGTAAACGCATTTCAGGTTGAAGATACAAATGCTCTTTCTCATTTAGCTAGCTGATTTCACTTGACACAGATGGTGTTCTGACCAAAACCAAAGTGATGAGTAGAGAAATAGCCACTGCAGGTACTAGTAAGGTGCTACTAAGTAAAAAACTAGTCATCCACCAGTTCTTCTCAACCTTTCTGCAGCACAACATATAGTGTACTTGTGGGATTACTTTCATTTTTATGTCCACTTTGTTCCAGACACGCATTCTCCAAGATGCCAAAATGTACTCGGATTTTTGAGTGGTTCTCGTCCTTCATCAAGGTCATTAGGTTACTGAGTTCAGAGCAGACATCTGTATGGCTCCTCTACCATGTGTCAATTAACTGCAATATGGTCGGAAATGTGTGCAACTTTGCATGAACACAAGTCTTAAAACAATGACAGCAGCTCCAAACCTTCACATTATATCCAACGCAAGAGAAAGAGCTGCTGGCAGATTATAACCGGGCTGCAGTTTTCCACAGTTTTGAACCATAGACAGACCACAAAGACAACTTAGTGTTTCCGTGCTCCCCTGGTGGTTTTAAACAGGCAGGCAATGACTCTAAATGATCTGGTTGACAGAGGTATTGGCGGGTAAAATATTTCTCCACCATGGGAGAAGAGGCTGTTTATTTGAAGTCTGCCATTTTTGTGTATTCAGAGGCCACTGATACAGCTATTCTGTCTAATGGCTTCCTCCCAAACATTAATTTTCTTATATTTACATCTATTCATTTAACAGACACTTTTCTCCAAAGGGTTGTACAACTCAAAGTACCCAAATGTGCAATTTCACAACAGGCACAGTCTTTGAAATATAAACAAATATCAAAGCCTAGTTTGTTGGTCTGTCTTTCATACTTTTTGCTGGTGTCCATCCCACATAGGGCTGCCTACAGAATTGAGTTGGATGTGAAATGATAGAAGGGGTGCAGGAGTTCCTAGGGAGAGAAAGTGCTCATTCTACCACACCAGAGTCAAAACCAAGAACTAATGGACTTTCAATTTTGGACCTTGAGTGGGACCAGCAGCCAGCCAGGAGCTGTCTCAAGTGTGGTATGAGATATTCCTGAATCCTGCAAATGATACTCAATATATCCCAAGTACCAGTTGCAGCTTCACTGTGCTGAGAGATGCAGGGATTTTAGTTACTTGTTACTCCCAAGTTCTGAAGTGTTGAACCAGATGAAATTAGTTAATGGTGCAGTTTGACAGAGACCTCCTAACAAATGGATGAGCTTGCTTGAAAATCATGCTATAGATGGTGGTCGGTAATCCAAGTAGGAACGTCTACTACGGTACGTCTGTGGTTGCATGCCATGGCTATAGGAAACACTGTGAGAAGCAATGACTTAACAAAGGGAAGCAGGACAGATGGAGAAAAAGTAAGGAGCCCAGGACCAAGCCCTGCAGAACGGCAGTTGAGAGACAAGGATTAGTGAGATCAGTCCAGCACCACATGATGCAGAGAAGCCAAAGAGAAAAAAAGAAAAGGAAAATAATTCTTCCTGACTTGAAACCTGCTGAAACTGGAAAGAGGAAGGTCTCAGTGGAATGACCACTAATGGCAATTTTTAGGGGTATTTATCAATACTGCCATCACTAGACCCAGTGAGTATCATAAATACTTCATACTAATACTAACTATAGACACTTTAGCTGTATGTATTACTACTTAATCTGTGAAGGGAAAACTGACAGCCAAAACACAAATTGCTACACAGTAAACCATAATTAAATGCAGGCCTTTACCTTTCTAGATAATGTTACTTATTCTTTAACACTTCATTCACCTTTCTGCTGGAAACTTTTTTACTGAGTAGATTTAAATGGACTTAGGCCCATTTACTCATTAAAGTGGTCTTGTATATCATTTGCCACACACGCACGCTATTCATAATTGAAAAGAAGATTAGAGAGCAGCAGCAACAATGGCAGCCTGGTTATGTGTTCTTTAATAAGAACAGCAGCTACCAGGGCCTGACATTCATTCTCAATTTAGTGGCCTATGCTTTCCTACACTTGCAGCGCTGTGCCCCATCACCCCTGCTGCCTACTATGAGGACAATAACCTAATGAGTTTGCAGGGGGTGGATATTAGAGGACGCGCTCTCTTTCTGATGTCTAGAACTAACTACTACCATGACTGGCATTCTGGCCCTCCTGAGCTCCATAAGGTCAACATGATCCTGATCTGCTAAAACAAGTGTAAATATTTGAACATTCCCCTTGAAATGAAACTGTAATTTGTGTCATTTAAAGATCTTTTTAAAGAAATGTCTATGTTAAATCAGACATTTTATCAAAATAACCACATTCCAGCTGAAAAACAGAAAAGCTCATGCTCTACTTTATATCATTCACTGTAGCCTCCTTTGAACCAGTAAATCTCCCAAGTTGTTTCAGCAGACTATCCTGGACATTGCAATTTCTGTTTTATTCTGAAAAAGAAGCAAGTTTTACATTTGACAAAGGAGTCGTGATAAATGTTACAAGCCTGCAGTGGGATTTGTGGGAAATTAAAATAACAAATATGACCAATTCAATTAGCCTGCCAGTCCATTTTCCTCAACCAAAGTCCATGGTGTTTAGAAAGGAAAGAACTGACATTCACATTATAGGTAGCAAGCTCAGCTTTGTAAGACCGTGTTGATGCAGTACGACACATCAAGTGAGAGGGAAAAACAACCAAGCAACCAAGCTGCACATTTCCTCTCAAATCCCAAACCGCATACTCCTTCAGATTTGTGAACACTGCCTTTTTTTCTCCAAGTTGCAAACAGTTTCATTAAAAGTGTTATATATTGGATACCTCTCTGCTGCCAAACTCATCTAAATAGTTTCCAAAGTGGTTATGATGTTTTTAAAGCAGAAATAAACTACTTTAACTTCAATAATAAAAGTAGGGTGGTTCCTACTTTTAAGGTGTTGCCTTAAACTGATTCTGCAGCTCCCAGCCATGCTGACTGTGGCTCTTGCAAAACAAAGTCAAGTGGTTATTCTCATTAGTCATTGCTACTATGTGCCCTCAAATATGAAGAGCACAGGGCATTTTCTCAGTCATTCTTCTACTGATGGCATCTCCAGTGCACCAGGATTCTCTAAGCACTACTGCAAAGAATGAATAATAATGAAGAAAAAAATTAAGGGTACCATTAGCCCATTTGACAAAGAACACAAAACTTGCTCATTTGCAGGATTAATAACGCAGTCCAAGCAAAGAGTCATTGTATTACAAGACCAAAATATCATTGATTTGAATATGGCTTTGGAAAAGAAATCATAAGTGGGGGCAAAAAAAAAAAATCATTCTCAGTGAAAGGAAGACAGCAATGAACAAAACAAATGAGATTGTGAGCAGCAGCTCTGTGGTGGTAGACTATGGGTCAGCCATGGCTTTCTGTTCAGCTTTGCCTCACATTCCAGCAGGGCCACTGGTTTGCCATGGACCCTGAATGCTGGGCAAGCACATGGCAAATTTATTGTCCCAGTATTAATACATCTATCTTCACAAAATTTTTACAGTGCTGCTTAAAGCCTCTTTCACAGGATAGTATGAGACAACCTTCTGAACAAAAATAAAGATGGTTAAGAACAGGGTAAATAAACCAAATTGAAACATTTAAGCCTTAATTACTCAGCTACACTTTAAATACCACAACCAGAGATCTTACCAAACAGGAACTTTGCAGAGGAATACTGTTACGTAGTGTGCATCCAAGAGGACCTGTATTCGCGCGCAATATACGTGTACAAAAACATGTAAGAACACCACTGTTCCAGTCTTATTACAAAACATTATCTTTGCACTTACAATTAATGCTTATACCTCTCCACACCCAAAGGCATTAAATCACTGACGGTTGCTTTGTGCTTGAGTGATTCATGACATTACATAAGTTTAATACCATTCTTTGCAGCAAACAAACAGGCAACATGGCTTCTGTAACATTCTGTTCATCTCATCTTCCACTCAAGTAAACAGCATATTTGTGGAACTTATGGGAATCTATTACAAACTCCAATTTGTGAATTTTATCATCTGTCATCAACATACTTATCTGACCACCAGAGATGCCACTGTTTTTCCAAGATCGTCCACAATTTTGATAGCAATCGAATTTTTAATTAGCATTTATTTTGTATTTAGTATAACAGCTATATCAAAGTTGCCTGAACCTCAAACGTTCAGAATGAAACACAAATCAAACAAAAGAAATGTTTTTTTTACTATAAGAACTGAATAAAAATCAAGGTTTTCAGATTCAGTATTGATCAAACGACAGTAAATCTGAAAAAGCAGACTGATTCAGAGGGGTCACACAAAGGAAAATTCTCTTTCAATAAGGTTTTATTCTTTTACTTATGCCAAAATTTTTTGTCATGTTTCCACATTATTACATATGTACATATATATAATGAACAGTATGAATTAGCTCAAATTTAATGTTTGTTTATCTGTTCTTTGGAAACCACTTAGTGACACACATACTTTCACGCATATTCACACGACACACATATTCTTGTGATATCTAAATTCTAAAACCAATATGAACTGATTACTCAGAGAAAATCTTTGTCTACATCAGCCGTGTAGAGTATTAGTGTTTATCCAAAAGAAACTCATTAATATACCATGACACATTCAGAACATGAAAAAATTTTGTGATAACAAATTGGGAACCAATAGATTTTACACTGACACATTTGCATGTTTTTAACGTTTTCATTGATAGAATTGTCATTGAGATAATTTCTTTATAACAATTAAATTTTGCATTAATATAATAAAAATTTAATTTTTTTAAAGACTGCAAAAAGATACATGATTAATAGAACTACACTGAAATTATACATATACAATATCTACACTCTGAATATAATTGGACATTGTCCCACTATTAAACGTTTGAGTTCCTGAGTTCCTATGCATATACTAGATGATAGGAAGATACAGTAGGAAAATAATAATAATGAAGGGTTAAAGCTATTTAAAAGATTTAATTCATACTATGACAGTTTGTAATATAATAATCCAACTTTATGGGAGGTCCTGCCAGCAGGTAAAAAGTCTTACTGTCTAGTTGGCAAAAAGCAGCACTTAATATTATAAATAGGCACGGCGTGTTATATAAATCAGACATAAATGAATTTTTAGAAAATATTGGCAAAGTCTTAAGACATTAACATAAAAAATACACCACCCACTGGTAACTATAGTGACTTTCAATGTTACAATACACAATTACAGTACAATTCATCTAAAAAAATCCAATATGCACAAACTGAAGGAAACATGCATAAAACAAAAAAAATCTAATTCATGCCTGTACTGCCCTAGTACTGCATAGTACTAAGAAGTCAAATGTACACATGGGGAAACAGAGATGATACATGCATGTCTCAGTTTAGACTTAACTCAATGGTCTCGAGAAGGCATTGCCATTCCAGAGCAAAATGCACTGGCTGTTACTGCAGGCATTGACCTGCAGTAGTTGACCTGCAAAGCTGTGCAAAACATCCAGGTTCACCACACAGTGTGACAAAGTAAACCTGTCTGTCTCCAAGCAAAACTCTGAATGATCACCTTGTCACAGGGAGTTCATCTCCTTGTCTGGGTGAAGGCTGACTTCACAGCTTCACTCCAGCTGAAACACCAAGTAACACCCTTATAAAGTAAAAACACTGTAATCCAAACAGAACTGAGAAGAACACAATTTGAATAGTAACACAAACACTGTCTGACAGAAGCCTAAATAATATTTATATGTATACACATCTGTTTGTTTCTTTTTTATTCCCTCTTTCACAGGCCCTACATCACTTATATAGATGCTGTAATCATTATTGAACCTTCAGGGCCCAATTTAATTTTCTTGCATGTTACAACAGGTTTGCTGTGCACTGTGCATTTCATCCAAGGTTGATAAAGTTCAATAATTTGACTAACCAACCATGTGTGGTATTCATTACAGAGCCAATAAACAGATTCATCAGAAAGAACACAAAATGCACATTATAAAAATCTGATTTCATTTCCTGAACTACTCCATTCTAAAAGCTACTCAAAAGGACAAAAAGGAACGAGGTGAAGGAATGAAAAATAAAAAGAAAAATTTTTAAAAAAGAATACACGGCATTCCCTACTTTACCTGAAAAAAATCCTTGTGTTATTTATCCTTCACATTTAACCACAATTGTTGTCCATTTTTTTATTATTGTAATAATAATTATTACTTATTTTTAACTAGCGCTTACCTGACACCATTTGCCAAGGTGACTTACAACAGATATAGCACTGAACTTCGAACAGTTATTCAACCATTTATACAGCAGAGCAAGATACACGCACTCACACACACACACACACACACAATGACACACTACATACAATTTAGAGACAGCAGATCACTTGAAACACACATCTTTTGCCCGCAAGAAGAAACCCATAGGGAACATGCGGAGATCATTCAAACTCCACACAGACTAAGCTGGATTCAAACTAATATCTGAACGCACAGTTGTCGAGTCACCCTTCTGCACCAAGGAGGCTGAATGGAGAAATGGAGAAAATCATAGCACAGTAAAACAGGAAGGTCCACAATCCATTAACTCCTGCAAAATAACATATTTTCAGTTAACAAACAGTTAACTATGGTTTCAGTGACAGGAAAGTCAGCACTGGGTAGGAATTAACCATCAGAGCTGCTGCTGTGGGTCACAGCGGATTTTAAACAAGCACAAGTATGCAGCTGGTATTTGCATACTTCAAAGAAAAGTGATGGGAATACAAAGATCAATGTACTGCGCAACAATTAAAAAGTGTTGTTAGCAAAGCTTTAACCGCACCAATTTACCGAACACCTGCGTATATAGGCAACACAGTTTCACCTAGAAAAACATAGTGTAAAAACACACGCAAGTTACACCTGTGATTAAATGGAATAAAGCATTAAAAGTGTTTTAATAATTAACCTGAAGTTTGTTGGCTTTCCAAAGCATCAGTATCAGTATCACTGTCTAAAAACCGGTTAGCTCACTAGTTACAAAGTCAGTGAAAATTAAAGCTTATTTTATAGTTTTAATCATGCTGTGACTTATAATTTACATTATTGTGTATTTTTATTAACGATATTCTGTATTATTTTTTTTCTTTTAATGTTGTCGGCAATAACACTTTGCCAAGTAAAACACATGTCCGAATAGCTGCTCACAAAAAGGATCTTGTTTAGGGTGGCAATAAATAAGCTCAGAGCTTTCCATCTGTCCAATGAAACCATCTTTAAGAAAAAAATCTCCTACTTGGAAAAAAAAAAAAAAAAAAAAAAAACAAAGTCGCTAATTCATCTACTGAATCTCTTTTCCACAGGAAAAAACCATTAAATTCACATGAATTGACTGTGAAATACTTCCAGATCTTGGCTGTACAAAGCAGGAAGGCAGAGAAAGTAGGATATTCTTGAACGAAGGAAGGCCTTTGCACCTGCTTCCAAATAACTAAAAAAAGGTGTCCACCTTTTTATAACCCTGGTCATCTATAATAAAAGCCATTACAAAACCCAGCATTCTGCATCCACCTTCAAACATTAATGAACAGAGGTTTGCTTTCCTCTGCAAGTTTTCAAAGACGTATTAATTATTTTTGCTGTTTCCTTTGCTTATTTCCATTGCACATTACTAAAATCAGAAGAAAAAAATGACCATGTCACTGTGCTGCCCAAGAGATACATAAAAAACACGACAAGAAAGTAGGTTTGATGGGTTGGGAATTGCTGTATTTGGTTTTCTAAACTAAGTCAATTTTTTTGCTCCTTGTTTTATTGATAAATGGAAAGATGCAAAAAAAGACAGATATATACAGTTCCAAATGTGCATTTATCCACAGTGGTTGGTGACAGAGTGTGACAGAGTGGAAATCGCACTGGGTGCATGGTGTCCATTACCCATCATACATCATGCTTCTAACACCATTGCAGAGCATGACAGACTGAACTACTGAACTGCTGCACGGACACCAAGGCATTTCCAGCACATCGGCACAAAGCTGGCTCTGTCTGTGCTCAGGAACGTACACCCCACCGACACATGCTTTCTGCCGCCTGAATCCTTCCAATGACAGACGGTGGCAAGAGTCGCAGGAGGGTCTGCCAGAGCTGCAAGCTCAAGGAGGAGAACAGGGTCTTCGACAGACCCCTGAACTGTGACCAGGCCCTCGAGGACGAAAAGCAGAGCACGTGGCGCAGAACGTAAATAACTTTTCTGTTAGTTCAATAGAGGGGAATTAGGTAAAGCGGCAGAGAAGGGACGCTAATGGGAATGAATGGGAGGCATCAGCCAGGGTCAAAGCAACCACAGGATCAATGCAGAGGTACAGGTGAAGCAGAGCACCACAGCAGTGAGGGCACACATGACTAACAGTAAAAGGACCGGGGGGTGCTTACCAGCCACCATTTATTTCTATTATAACAATTAACATGGTAAAAAAGTAGCATAGCTGGGGCTCAAATTCGAAGGGAGGGGGGGACAGCGAAAGCAACTTTGGCATTTGCGACACAAAAAGCACCCTGATTTACAATTCTTCCAAAGTCAAAACTGACACAACAACATCACTTGGAATCTGTTTACAAAATGGATATTGCATCAATTTTCAGGCACGAAGACAAAATAAAATGTACGGCAGAGGTCACGACATCTGAGTAAGTGTTGCTGTGTCTGAAACGTTAACCTCCTGTACTTCCGAGACAGAAGCATCCTTAACGGGGAAAAAATGGCACCATTATGTGGCTTTTAAAAGAATTCATGATATTTAAATGCCTGAAGCGTCTCCCCAGTTAGCAGGCATACGTTTCACAAACAGGCCTTGTTAATGTCAAAAGAGCACACAACTGGTGGCAATTACTATTGACATCTTGTTAATTGTTACTGAATAATTTACATTTAGTGTCCTCAACAAGAAGAAATAATAAAGCTGGCATGAACATCCTTCCAGTGAGTTACTTTCGCTGTATGTTTTTGGAAACTACTGCAACACAGAACACTTAAATTCACTTACTACAATTTAAGCTCACTTTATTATCACTTCCACCCCTGAATAACTTAAATTTCTAAGAAAAAAGGATACACTACACACAAATCAGAAGCTAAATCTATGTACACATACAACTTGAAGTACCAAGCCCTGAGTTAAAATTACATTTATACGTTGCAGGACAGCTGTAAAATGAATGTTCAAGAATTTTGCAGCTCCAATTGTTATAGAAAGAGCTTGTCTGTCCCCTGCTGGAAAAACATCATACAGCTCTACACTAGACTGTTTTAACAACTGGCAATCTATTCATATCAACAAAAAAATCCTTCAACAAATTCTCAAAGTTTATTTATAATAACCAATGGAATTGAATAAATATTTCTTATTCACAATTTGTATGAAAGAAAAATTTTGCGCAAGTATAGCTTTTTATTGAAACAAAATTAGATCTATTTTCCTATATCGTGATCCATTTGGCATTTTTACTCAAATATTCTGCACCCAACTGACTTGATTTAAGGTTGGTTTTCCCAGTTGCTGGTAAATGAAACTGAGCGGCAGTGACTCAGTGAACCATTTTATTTAAACAACACTGATTTATATAGCTTTAATTTTTTTTTTTTTATTTAAGTCATTTCTTGTACCTTGCTCAGTGGTACTACAGCAGGGCTCATCCAGAGACTTGAACACCCAGCCTATAGGTTACCTAGAGTGTGAGAGTGTCCTTAACCAGCAGCAGGCAGGCAGTGCAGCAGTTATACACTACATGGGGTTGTGGTTAGGGCTGTCATTTTATATGTTGAAGGTTTCCAATTTGAAAGTCATTCTTGTTGTTTGAGACTTAATCGAGGCACTTACCATAAATTGATACAGTAATAATACCATGCTATGAACATAGGTAAATCACTGTAAAGTTGCTTATCTAAACCATTTAACAAAGGCCTCAGTTAGACAAATGTTAGGAATCATATCACTAAATTACCTTCTGCCCCCACAAATAATGTAAGAATATGAAATGTTAGTTAATGTTACTTTGAGTTCCATTAGCACCATTATTCCTATGCTGTCTAAAGCAACAAACTGCAATCTGATATCACCCATATGTCACTGTATGCAGTAGAGAGATAATTTACACTCGTAGGACATACAAAATTTTTTTGTCTCAAGAATATTATATGAGTTATGCAAGCTCAAGACATAGTTATTTATTGCTGGTAACGATGACATCTAATGCAGCACATCTCATGAACTTCTATTAGTGCAATTTGGAAATTCTGAGTTTGCTATGAAGAGGCTGTGTTGATAAATTCCCCAGTGTGAGCAATTAAAATGAGCTGCGGAAAAAAGGAGTTCCTTCAGCAATACAACATCGCCACCATGTGGTGAGAAAACAGACCTTCAAAGTAAATCTCCAAGAAACCACAGAAAATATACAATAAACTACTGAACAAAATTTGGTGCAGCTGAATATTTTACCCAATAGAATTTTCATATTTGATATTCTATGCCTCCTCTTATATATTTTGCATGCAAAATTTAGATTCCTTTGTGCAATCAAAGGTAGATTATAAACAAAACAACTGCACAGACAGCACACTTGTTTGAATGACCAGATGAAAAAAATGTATAAAATTATTTTATTGTAATGGAGAGAAGAACAACATAACACCAGTAAAAAGTTACAAGTGTTGCAAGGAAGCCTACTGTGGGAATACAAAAAAAAGTACTGTGCAGCAAGCACTTACTTACCAATGCCAGTGTTGGCCCCGGTGATCATCACCACTTTGTCCGAGAGGTCGCGACCCTGCAAGATCTCCAGGGCAGCTGTGTTGCCGTCATACCGTTTGGGCTTCTGCTGGACATCCTCCACAGTGAAGGCCTGCCGGGGGTCAAAGTAGGTGGTCCGCTTGTTGATGTGGCTGAAGGGGTAGGTGCAGTGTTATTAAGGCTGGGGTTGACAAAAACAAGCAGGTGTAGAGCTTTCAACAGCACATTTTTCGTGCAGTGATGATGTACAGTTTTCTTCACAAACTTTGATGATCGCAATACAGACATCATTCTCTGGATGAAAACTTGGAGGCAAAGCTGAGGTGGACTGAATTGATTTGTTTGTATTTCACCCAGTGGTCAGAAAATTTCTTATGCATAATTTCTATGTTTCATCCTCCAAACCTGCAGCTGGACTCTTTTGACAGGTACTATAATGTTGGGTTGGTCCAGGAAATTGAAGCAGGGCTTCTACCTGAAGGTACTTTCTTCCTTCGTAATATTTTAACTAAAGGCCAAATTCCAAATTCCTCATACATATATTAAAGCAGAACTGGGCTAGGTACTCAAAGATGTAGGTTTCATTTTAAAATTTGAACAGTCACTCCACATTACAAGTGACAAGGGCTCCTCTTCACTTCAAGGCCAAAATTTATGAGATGGCATGTGTAATGAAAATAGTAATGGAAAATTAGACAAGGACCAGTACCAGCATAGTCCTCTGTAATGCACTATGAAATGGACCAGATGCCCACAAGATCCCAATTTACAGCCAAAACGTCTCACTAAATTCAACAGCATTAATTCTTTAAATACTAAACTGCACACAAATAGGGAAATAAAAAGGTTATAGACATGTTAGTGTTGATTGCTAAACAGATAAATGTAAATGGAATGCAGATAAATATCGGCAATACTCTATAAGAGAAATGTACCGGTGTTTCTCAAACTAAAATCCATTCTAGTGTTATACTTTATAACATTCTAGTGTTATAAAGTATTTTATTTCAGTTTTTTTTCCTTTATCTCATTTTATTTGTTTACATCAGGCTCAGCAACAGAGAAGAGCAAAGACCAACCTGCTATCAGTTAAATGGGCTGCAGTCTATACCACAGAATGGATTGAAAGCATTATTCCTGATAAATTAATTATACACTCAGCCACACAACTTTTGCTGACCTGCAACATTTACAAGGCATCTATAGACATTTACATACAAAATGCTTTTAACTTAAATATGCATAGATCAGCATGTGATTAAAGTTTTATTAGGAATATATGGTTCTAATCGAAACTCCCCCAGAAACCAATAAAATTTGTTGAGTGGTGCTTGATTTAACAAGTCCACATTACTGTAAATTTAAAACTCTTCAGTTAAGACTTGGCAATGGTCACTTACTCAACATAGAAAATCTGTCCTTTGTCATCTGTTTCTTGTTCCCATCCATATGGCAAAGCTGTAAAGACAGTTAAGTAAAAAGTACATTGCTTATACAAGCATTTCGGCAGTGCATCCAAAACAGATCATAAAGATTGAAACAGAGAAACGAAAGTAGCATCAAGCACACTGCATGCTAGTGCCACAACATTCAAAAATGAAGATCGCATTAATGACACACAATCTTAATAGTGAGGCTGGGAAATCAAACACTTACAAATTCTTGCAAGTGATCACTTGTGTCGCAAAATATCTAAAAAAAAACATGTATAACTGCCAAAGCCAGACAACACATCAGTCAGAGACAGATCCTATGGCATTAGGGAAGACAATCATCCATCCTTAAAGTTAATCAGTTAATTTAACTGACCACAATGTTTCAACATTTGCCCATAGCCCTAATACCCAAGACCCATGATAGTAACTCAACTCCCAAAAATAATGTATAAATATTTAAATACTTAAATAAAATGGATTTTGAACTGATCTAAAGATACCACTGATTTACATCACTGATACAAATGCCATGAAATTCAAATAAATAGAGAATATTTATTTCACATCTCACACTGTCAAAGTCCCTGCCTTCCCTCCTAACTTCCACTAATTCTGCGAAATTCTGCAAATTTTATAATGTGCAGGGTGGCTTCCAGTATTACAATAGGACTATAACTATACACTTTCATCATAGCAATGTCAGCTTGCAAGGATAAACAAGCAGGCATATGATCTGTTTACTGTTACTATCTTTAGTTTTATTTTTAACTAGTTTTAGGAACAGCACAGGGTCACAGCAGCATACAGGCCGAAACAGTACACTGATAAACCCCAAACATAACAATCCCTCGGTATCGGGTTCTAATTCGTCCCGGAAATTGGATACTAAATTTTTCGGGTACCGAGTGCCCGTTTCCCATTCTAAATGGGCAAAAATAAATTAAATGCGCTCCCGGCCAATCGTAAAAAAATCTATATAACTATCAACCCATTATTTCAGCATGATAAAACACTGCAAACGCAAGTTACTTGATGAGAAAACACTTAATGTTGTCATTTATTTGCAAGTTCATAATGCGGGGTACAGTATGTACAGTACAGGACAACTTACACACGTGAGCTGATAGGGCGCATGCGTAGGGTTTGTAGCGGGAGTTCAGTGTGTTAAATGTGTGTTGAAGTAACGTACTGCCCCCGAGTCTTTGACACACCAAACTGACATTCAAATAAATAGGTTCATTTTATTTAAAAATTGGAACGCGCAGTAAATGTGGTGATGCGACGTGCTGAAGCAAAGCGTAACAGCCGTAAAAATAACTCCCGTGCACGCGCGTGCGTCTGGCTTCGGATAAATTTGTAACAAACAACGCACAATACCTGTACACAATAGTTTATTACAATAAATATAGCATTGTTTTATTACATTACACATTATGGTTCTGCATTGTATTTATTTGTAATCTTTTTTATTTACGTTTTGATTTTTTTTTTTATAGATAAGCTTCGGATAAAAATTCATTACAGCATAAGTTTCCATCCAGATACCAATATATAGGCTGATTTTCAAGAGCCGTTATAGCGAAAATGTGGATATGGAGGAATACCGAGGAATTGCTGCAGATGGTGACAAAGGATGGCATAGCAGCAGAGCACGTTCCTGCCCCACAGCGCGTCGGCTGTTTGGGTTCGGGTTCAAATTCAGTTCAGCCTGCGTGGTGTTTTCGTGTTCTCCCTTTGTTTGTATGGGTTTCTTCCCAAAGTCCACAGTCATGTGATTCAGGTGGACTGCTTGCCCTAAGTTTCCCATAACGTGTGAGTTTGTGGCCACAGTGAGATGAATTGGTGTCCCATGAAGAGTATGAATGTAATAGTTTGATACCCAATGACTCTGAGATCCAGATCACCGTTATCCTGGCCAGGACTGGTGGTAAAGGGTGGACGGATTCAGACAAAACAAAACTTGTTAATGGTTGTTTTGAGTAGCCAGGTGAACCCTATTCCTAGTAAACTTATATCTTATCACATTCCCACACTGAATGCATCAAAGTTCCCAGAACAGTTTTACATTTAAAACAGGTGACTAAGACTGACTGACCTGGCTTCAACCCACATCCAAATGCACAGCCTAGGCACTGTGAGGGTCCTGCACTACCCAGTGCACTACCATGCCACCCATGCTTACGTGTCCATGAAGGGAGCATAATCACACAGGTTTGAATACAGTTCAGCTCAGGAGTTTGCGTGTTTTCCCCATTTTCACATGGGTTTCCACCAGGACCTCCAGCTTCCTCCCATAGTCCAAACACGTGTTTCAAGCAGATTGGTGGCTATAAATGACCTGTGCCAGGCAAATGTGTGAGTATGCATGTTAGATTGCTCTGAGGGGGTGGATAGATAACCGTATGTCACAGGTTTCCAACAATCGAAACCACAAACTAGAGCCAGTCAGTGAGCATTGCTTTGCTGGCCCATGAAAAATCATATAAAAAATAACCACATTTTCCAGACTCTAAGTCATGGATTTTTTCTCACCTCACAGGCTGGTACAACTTATACAGTCATCTCTCAATTTATACACACTTACACAAAACATTTTCACTAGAAAATGGTTTTATTTTTAATCCCAATATTTGATTTATGCACTAATCTGCTCGATACAATGAGCTCTAGCCAAAAAAAGTTTAAAAAAAACGAAAAATTCCAATGTCACAATTTCACCTGAAAATGTAAAAATGTGTAAAAAACATAAACTACGCACAAATTACCTGTGTGTTATGCTATAGGTGTGTGTCGTATAATGGTTATTATACACAATTATATAATATATTATACAGTTATATATCTATAGACATTTAAAAAGGCGGTGTAACGACAAGGAGTGTTAGATCCTGGGAAAGGCAAATTTAATGCTCATGTACAATCAGCTGGTGCAGCAAAAGTTAAGTTTAAATAATTTCTTTTGTTTTGTTTTTCACAATGTTTCATTCACATTGGACCACTTCATTACACTGTGCAGCATGTTCCGTACATGTCTGTGTATGCCACGCAGCACTATTCCTGCATCTGTGCGCAGCCAGTGTGATGCACTTCACATGCCACAAGGTGTTTACAAGCATCATCATTTTTCCCCATAAAAAATAACAGAAATATCTGTCTCAATTTATATTTTTTCACACAATATGGCCGTTCCAGGAACCAATTAGATGTATAAATTGAAGGATGACTGTAATTCGGTATGACATACATGAAAAAAAAATCTACATACAAAATAAATTAAAATAAAAATAATAAATTCATGATAAACTAAACAATGAAATTACATATCCATCTGAGTGTACACTGCAAGATCCATTTTAAAATCGGTCTACAAGGAGCGGTTACAAATATGAATCCAACACTTAGCCTGACTGGAGTTTTTCATCCCCCAGGCTAGTTTGATTAAATTTCTTTCGCAAATGGACTAAACATATGCACCAGTCCGCAGCATAAAAAATGTGAAGAACCACTGTTGCAATATCAAGGATACTCCACTAAATTACAAGTTGCCCTGGGCAAACATGTTGGTTAAGCATGAATCAATAACACTAACAGTAAAAACACAAAATGCCATGGGACACAGGTATAAATCAGCCAACTCATACCCAAAAACTTCTTTGCTCCATTTTCTATTCTTTGGCTGGTTCCTAAACAAAAGGTGTTTTAAAGGTGTTTTACAGTTTAAGTGATATTTGGGAATGTTGGCTTGAAGTTTTTGGATGGGTTAGGACCCCCCCCATTTAAAATAAGATAGCATCCAGTATACATAATTTTGATATGTACAGGTTTTCATAAATAAAGTGCGTAAATCAGTGTTTACCGATACATTTGTGGTTTTGGCCATGACCAGAATAAACTTAAAATGAAAGGTCAACAGATACTACCTCAGGAGCTCTGTTGAGAAGACAGGACTACCTATTACGGGGCTCAATCCACTTTAAACAGCATTAAAAATTGCTGCATTACTTAGCAAACAAACAGACTAGTAGATTACAAACCAAAAAAAAAAAGTTACCTTTATGTATCTTAGATTTTAAGGCAAATCCAGCCTAACTTATAGTTTGAAAGTCAAAGATGCTGTTACAATGAATTCTGCAGTAATAGAAAAAGAAATTAACTAACTACTGCCAACAGAAAAAAATGACTGACACATTTCATACCGAAATGAGCCAAGTTTCACAACGCATTATTTTTATATCATTTATCGCCTATGTCAGTTTGAATTCAAAATCAGCCACTACACAAGGAATGTCCTTCTTGCAGTGTAAGGATCTCTTCTGTCTGTTAGAGCTGCCGCTCTCACTTGTTCTTTCTCATTCTTCTCACCTTCTCTGCTGCATTTGGCACAGCCAACCACATCCTTCCTGACTGTGAGAATGTTTTGGTATCAAAGCACTACCACTGAAAACTTTTTTATCCTGTCTCTCAGATAGATTTAGCAAAGTAATTTAGTGTGGCTTCCTCTCTGCTCCCAGCCTCCTTCACAGACATTCCACGGGACTCAGTACTGATCCTATTATTCTTTTCTACCTATACCACTTCCCTTGGCTCTGTTGCCATGTCTCAAGGATTCTCCTATCAATACTATGACACACTTCCTTGTCTCTTTTCTCCCATCTTTGTTTGGATAACCCCTCTCCTCAATGTTTCTGCTGATGGTTCCATCTGTCAAGAGCTCTATAAAAAACTGAAAACCTCTTATCTATGTGATCAATCAAGTCTAGAAGTAACAGTTCATTTAGGTCTCAGATTCTCCTCGCCATCTGGTCATTTGTAACATGGCACAACGTGGTGTGGCAGTTACATCGCTTTACAATATTAATAAAATCCACTAATTTCTCTCGGCACAGTCCTAGTCAAGGCTATAGTGATATCCAATGGATGAAGTTGTCCTTTCCTCTTTGAAGAAACAAGACTTTTTCATGCATTCTGGTAAAGCTCATAAGGTGAAGAACCACTGTTACATAAGCTCATAAGCTCCTGGGACTATGCTCCTCCACCTCTGGCCACCTGCTTCGCTACTAGGGTCCAAAAACCAAACTTGGCCAGTTCTTAGTCTTCAATCCAGCATGGTGGAATCAACTGCCTCTCTGTCTGAGAAAAGCAGAATTCCTCCCAGCAAATAAGGGTCATGTTTATTTCTGACCAAGTGCTCCCTCAATCTTCTGACAGCGGTATAAATAAGTCCAACATCACTAGCTACTCTTATCGATACTTGCTATTTGAAAGTCACTTCTGTAGAGAAGTACTTAAAAGATGTGTTCTAGAAAAACTGCTATATCAATATACAACTTGATTTAAATTTAAGATAAATATTCCTAAAATATGTTTCCCCCATTTCAAAATAGGTCCATATAAAATGAGAATACAAGCTGTAGTGAACTTTGTCTGCCTTTTTTGCAATGCGAATGAATGATAAAAGCATAGCCACACAAAAATGTGTTGTACAATTAACATCGCCAAATAAAAGTATGATAAATGCCATTTTTAAAATGATACAAGAACATTTGTGGATAATACACTTTCATTGTTCAACTAAATATATACATTTCAATTCAAACAGAACCTCTAAGTAACTTGAGTGACCTATAGTGGTAGTAAAGGCATTTCCAACATACTCAGCTTAAATAGTACTGCTGGAAAAGTAGTTGAGTTTATGTAACCATAAGCCTTAATCCCAACGAAGAGATAAAGCCAAAGCTGAGCACAATTACCCCATGAAGTCTAGAGGTAACTAAATTAACAGTATTGAACAGGGGTATTCAGCTGTCATTCCTGGATACTGCACTGTGTACAGGCTTTTGTCGTTTTTCAAACATAAATCATAGTTAAGATAAATATCTGAGAAAAGTAAACCTCTGAAGGCCTGAAACTCCCCATCCTTCTAAATGAGGGACTGCTAACCTTGGTCCGGTGGGCCCCAGAACATGTCAGATCCAGGGATCTGAGACCCTTGTTCAATAGTAGGAGGAATTCTGCAGATTTGAGGGAGAAAGGAAGCTGGTTCCACCATGCTAAGGCCAAGACGTAGAACTGGCAGGCTTTGGATTTTGGACGCCAGTGTACAAGCAGGAGGCCAGAGGTTAAAGAGTACAGCACTTCTGCTGAACTGATTGATTTGGTCTTGTAGGTTTTTGAGTGCTGACCCTTTTGATCATCTTAAAAGCCATAACCAGACTACTGAACTTCATACAAGCAGCCACAGAAAGTTGGTGGAGACAAACAAGTAGGTGACACACATGGAAATGGTGTGATACTTTTAAGTACTGGGTTTGAGAAGAACCAGATACATCCATCAGTCCACCGGCAGACTTCCTTAAGACCACTCAATGAACGAACACATTAAGCAAGTGCACACCCTGTGTAGTGTTTGGACAAGCTGGGAAACAAATATGTCTGTTTCAGACAGCTCACTGTCCTGGGGAAAACTGACCTCCTGCACAGCGTCTTTTCTTCCCAGTTTTAGGGTGTTCCCACTGAGTCTTCATTTCCTCATGACTGAAAGTACAAAGAACAATTTCATTTTACATGCAATTAGCTTATCAGTAACAAAGCATGGTTTCAGTAACAAAGCATGCAGTGTCCTGGTTAAAATAGTCACCATATAACCCTAAGCTGAAACATCCCTCCCACTGCAGTACCCTTGATCAAGGTTCTGATACAGTAAGAATACTGCGCTGTATAAATTTTAAAGTCACCTCAGACAACATCATAAGCTAAATAAAAGTTAATAGTACAAAATAATGTTTCCTGTTCATATTTAAGTTTCTCATGGCTCAATGTTCCTGCTTCTGTACCACATCGATCTCCCAGCTGCTCTCCAAGTGACCTGCAGCTTCTATAACCAAGAGAACAACTGTCTACGACAAAAAATATATATATCTGCGTGTCTCCAAATACAAATAAAACACTCCATATAATGCGGCCCTATTGTATTTTGTACCTATATGCATTTGAGACCGAATGAACAAGTGGAAATTGTGCCTTACTTTGCATAGTAAACCCATCCATCCTTGGTAGTTCTCTCTTCCCAACCTGGAGGTAATTCGTCTTCACTGTCAGTATCATCCAAGCCTGCGTATTTAAGAGCAGCCATTGCCTATTTATTATGGTATTTTATGCAGCCTTGAATTAATCCTGGTCTTCTTTGCTACTTTTTATCAGTGTTGTACCACACTGCCACAACAGTATTCACGACACAGTGACGCTTCTAAGCTTATCCGGAAATATACAAACGGCGACTGCAGAAAGGTTCATGGGAAGTGTAGTTTGTAAAAATAAATCCTTGTCTTCTACAGGCGTAGACAAGTGGTTAAAATTACTTAGACTGAATCCTAAACAAACAGTTTACCATTTAATATCCGACTGTACTGTTAAAAATTCATAAAGTAAATATACGCTTAAATGTATGAAAAATTCCTTTCTGTCTAACTACAAAATCGACTGCTCTGCACTCCACCGAAGATGAGTCCTCAACTGTCGAATAGAAACAGGCCCCGACTCTACCGGAAAAGGAGGGACCCTCACTGTTTCCCCGTAGCAACCAAGAGACGCTGAAGTCAATGAATATGTAGGACTTAACATTGACATGTCTTATGTTTACACTTTACTCCATCACGCTCTATTTTCTGAACGTATAATTGCACAAAAACGTGTATTCAAAACAAAAACATGGTAATTACAGTCTGTGTGTCCCAACCCTTTGGTGGATTACTTTTATATTATAATTTTGGAAAGAAGTTGCTTTCTGTACTGTTTTATTTTATTAGGTGCCCAAAAGACCAGTTTCATTACTAAGTATGAAACGAAGCTCTTGACATTTTTTCAGGCTTACTTTATGGTATAAGTGATCTGATATTTCATACATCTTAATGCTACAAATTCTGAGTGCATATTAGAGATATTTCAATGTAATTTGGCACAAAATAATTGTATTACAACAGGTACTTTGCAATAGAATTGCCATATTTAATTTGTACATCACATAAAGAGATTTAATTACTGGTATTGACAGTTACTTTATTAAATAGCTTGTGACTTCACAGTGTGACTTGCAGTAAATATGTCTTGAGTAAATTGCAATGGTCTGTAGCTAATTTAAATTTAAGCTGAACGTTTTGCAGACAGAAGTTGAAGCAACACTGAACAAAATGCAAACTCAAAAAATGTAACAAAAGAGCTCTTGACAGATGAACAGTTGAATAACTAATATGTGTTAATAATCTACTGTCAGTAACAACACCATTTTCTGGTCTTGCTTTTAAATCTGTGTTTTTTTCCCTTTCTCATAATGTATCTGTAATAATATACAATGACATTAACAGCTACATCATTATGAACCACCCACTTATAGTACTGTTTTGTCTCTCTCAGGAGTCTGTGAACAGGTATCCCCATCAGGACAACTCTGGACTGTGCTACCACTGCCCATTCTTTTGAATGAAGTTGGAAAAGCATGAGATTATGATAGGACCAAGTGAGGTAGATACAATTATAGTAAAATGTGTGTGTGTGGGGGGGGGGGGGGGTTAAGTCCAGATATCTAATGTAATTCATACAATAGCAAAAGTATGCTTCTCCCAGTATAGATATACCTTTACAGAGCTTTCAGTAAACACCTGAAGAATATCTTCAGAGAGGCAAAACAAAGAAAAGGGAAAAAATTGTACACATTTTTTGCACAGTGGTGAACACATCAAGCCATTTTCATAAAACCTTCCTCATACTGTCTCTGATAATTTCCATATTTCTGTTTCATTTGCATCATTTAAACCTTTAAATTAATTTAGCAAATTTTCATAGATACCTGTCCCTAGTCACATTGTTTTAAGACTACAGTGTATTTCCACATGAAATGCTTGCAGTATAGAGCACACACTGAAGACCAACAGAAACCAGAAAATGTTTCCTCCAATGCTATATAAGTACTGTTCATGTCAAACCCTCGATGAAATAGCCATATCTATGTTTCAGTTCTGTACTACTGCCTGAATTTTAGGAAAATGATTAAGACCAGCTTGAGCTGAATTTTTCTATCCAAGGTACTTAGAGTTTTTTCCCTTCTCCCTTTTTCAGAGAAAGACTATCTCTTGGTTGTAATCTAGAATCCAAATGAATAGGATTTGCCCAATCAGCAGTTCACTTTGGCTGACAGACTGTCAGCAGTCCTTGTTACTTCCCTGGAACATTCCAGAGGGATACACGTTACTGTTGTTTAATGAGTATACAATGAAAATAACAACTAAAGGTTTTTCCAAAATAGATTCAGCCCTCATATAATTAGGTCCCATTTGATGAAAATATGCTATAACAGCTTGTTAAAATACATACTGTATATCTTTTTATGTTCAAGCAACAA
Source organism: Arapaima gigas (assembly GCA_900497675.1). NCBI lineage: Eukaryota > Metazoa > Chordata > Actinopteri > Osteoglossiformes > Osteoglossidae > Arapaima > Arapaima gigas. Next base: position 114,678 of record UFQX01000095.1, on the reverse strand, counting down.
GCTTATTATTAAGTAAAATGGCATTTTGCCTCTTATGCAGTCCTTCTACTTTGGTGCATGTCTTTCATGCAATCTTAACAAAGACTCAACAGACAGAATGACAACACAGGCAAACAATGAACCTTACAAAGGTGATTCCTGACAACACAGCTCCTCTCCTGGTTATTGGTTCCAAGCAGTCATTCAGTACAACATCAAAAAAAAAACACAGAATAATGCCCATGGCAATGTTTAAAAAACCTGCAGAACATAAAAATTAATTTAACAACACATAGAAGCTTAATCATATTTATTGCAGAGTAACTACTACTTATGGTGATCATCTTAATCAATCACAAACATTGATTAATATACATCAAACAGCACAACTGAAAAATTATATTATTATTATTATTGTTGTGACTGTTGTGATTGTTACTGTGACTAAAAAGTAATACATTTACATTTATGTATTTGATACGAGCTTTTCCCTAGTGATGTACAGCTGAGAATAAACCTTAAATACACACAACTGTATTGCTTATTTGTTTGACACATTCACTGTCATAGCCCATATATTCCAGAATATACCCATAGAACTGACATATGAAAAGGAAATAGATGAAAGTGTCAGCTGGTGGTTTGCTAATTTGATATAGGAAGAGTTCAAGGGCTGGGGAGGAAAATAAGTCTGAAAAAAGATTATTTTTTTAATTGTTGTTGAATACTGGAAAGGAATCAGCAGTTTTGAGGTTCAAAGTGCGCAGGCAGGAGGAGTGCAGAATTCTTGCTGGACTATAGGGATGAGTAAGGTTCTGGAGGTATCAGGGTGACCATCTTTTGATTCATATGTATTCTGTAAGCAGAGTCTTGAACTTGTTTGAGAGCAGAAAGCCAGCTGGAAAGAGTCATGGGAAAGGTTTAGTAGGGTGAACATTATTTGTGACCCAAGCTTTAAAATATTTAAAATAATTTACCCATTTATAAAGGAGGGAATTAATTACCTATTTTTATAAGAAGTAATGCTAATTTTCTCCCCTGAAAACAGGAATTTGATTTTATGGAACAAAGTAACCTCTTGGGGCTGGCTGGAATATAGCCACTCCCAGTCCTTGACCAGATTGGCACCCACACTGCACAGTTAAAAGCAACTTCTCAAACAGCTTTACAATAAAGTAGAAACCCACATTTGAACTCACAGACTAGGAGCTGTGGCTGTACCTCCTGTGCCACTGTGTCTCCTGAGAACATCAGAATTGAAAAAATAGAGAATAGAAAGATCAGTGATAAGAGGGGAGGTCATTATAGAAAAAATGGAGTAATTGTGTTATGTATATGTAATTTTGATATGTGTTTCACAAAGGTGACAAGGCAGGCTCCAGAACAACAACACACCTCCTCTCCCAATGACTACCTCTGCCAGCATCCTGGACTTTAAAGAGAAGCTGACAGAGAGACTCATTGCTGAATCTCATTCAGTGTATTGCTGCTGTCCAGCCTGCTTGTATGCTCTGCCTTGTGTCTCCTCATGCTCTGTGATCCTTTCCTGTGGTTTCATGTTCAATTTGATAGCAACAGTAATTACTGTAAATAAATTCTCCACTCCCCCGTTTGTGACCATGTGGGTCTTAAGCCTAGCACTGAAGATGTGGAGAGCAGTTCTGATATTCTGGACATAGTCTTGAATTGGACTTCTCCTGTTTAAAAGATTAATCTTGCAACTGGCCCAAGGCAGCATGAACTGGAATGAAAAATAGCAGATACTTGGATGTCATGCAGACATTAACTTTTAGTGTTCTGCCAAAAACCCACACTGTCTTTCTTTCAGGGAGCATGCACTACATGTCAAAGCTGACACACTGCAGCAGCTACACAATTTACAATTACACTCATAGTGAAATTGCATTGAAGCTTGTAGTTTCTTGACTTTATAGTACCTAATGTTCAAACACATTTTTCATTACACTAAAACCAGTTATATTGAATATAATCATTTAAACTGAATTTGAATGGTTTGTAGATAGTATAAATAAATATCTGTACATTATTCTTTATTTAGAACTTATTTATATAACCAGAAGTTGAGCAAACACAGGAAAAAATGGTGATTGGAAACATTCTTGCGAATGCTGAAAGAGAATTCAACATTTACATTAATATTCCATTAGCAGTAATATCACCATTTGCTGCCCTTACTTTTAATTTAGGTGGCTTCCTTCTTTGCTGTCTTCTAAAACAATTTTATTCTCGAAAATAATGTATCTCTAACAATAAATGTAATGAATATAACAACCAAAAGTTATTCCTTAATACATTAATATTCTGCTGTATATTATTAGATCACCTACTTAAACTGATTATTAAAGAAAATACCTGTCTGTCTCTTCAGCGGTCTGTGAGCAGGTACCCTCATCAGGACTACTGTTGAAAATATCACTCTTCAGAATGCAGGACTGTTAGGTCAGCTGATCATAAGGTCCGTGCTGTTCTGATGTTATGGTAAGATAGAAGATAAGCTGAGTTTCAGTTAGAATTACAAAGTAAATTGGGTATTCAATCCATATGTTTAGTACTACTATTATGTTGCTTAGCTGACACCTTTCTCTAAACAACTTTCATTGCTTACTCTCTATATTAAGCTGCTTATATTTTATCTATTTACACAACTGGATGTTATCTTCTGGAGTGATTCAGGGTAAGTACAGTACATTACCTAGGGACACTTCAGGGAAAGCAGAATTTGAAAGTGAGCCCCTTAGGTAGGGGGAAATGTTTATTCCCATGTAAATATATCCTTGTATAAGTTTTTTTTAAAAAACTTGCTACCAAGTGCTACCAAGAAACAAAAATCAGGACAACAAAAAATTATACATAATTCTGATGCTGTGCCAAGCCTGTGCTACAGCCATCTACGGGTCTTGTGTGGTCCATGGGCTTTTTTGCCTTCGCCCTTGTCTTGAGCAAGTGAAACCCACGCTCAGCGGAATTGAGGCCAGGTTGGTGGCCAGTCCAGAACATTCCTTTGGAAAACTCCATGGTTTGTTTAGTAGTATGTTTCAGGTCACTGTTCTGCTGCAAGGTGCACCTTCCACTGAATTTTGAGACATTCGGTAAGATGTATTAGTATTCTTCAGTCCACTAGTAGTCCACGTCCAAGGCTATTTGCTATTCTCAGGTACAGCACTTTTGTTCGTGCAGCTTTTTTTATTACTACGGCTTTAAGCTTTATTACCTACCGTAAGAAACATACTATATTTCATTCTGACAGAGCGTACAATGACTCTTTTACGATAACTTTTTTACCTCTTGTCCCTAGTTGCAACTACGACTACATAGCGCTCGAATAAGTTGCCTTATAAAGATTTTCTCAATAAAAGGGAACATTAATTACAAACTGAGTGGCGTATAAAAGACAAAAAGTGTGTTATTGAATTCTGTGAATTATTACAGAACTAGTTTCAACGCCGGCAGCGGAAGAGACTCTGGGAAATTGAGTCTCTGAAAATGACACCCGGTCTTCTCTAAAGTTATAGAGATACATTAGCTTCATTTTAAACCAGTACACGTTACATTGTGACAACATATATTGTTAAGACACTTTCAAAAATGTTTGTTAAAATGGACGATAAAAACGGTTTTTGTCCTGGCACTAAATCGACTGTTTTGTGCTTCACCGAAGACGAGTCGTTTCAACTGCGCTACAGAAACAGGCGCCGCCTCTTCTGGGAAAACTAGCGACCGTCTCTGTTTCCACGTAGCAACCAGGAGACGCTGAAGACGATTCATTTGCTGAAAACTAGGTTTACGTTCCGTTAACATTTATGCATTTGGCGCTTTTTTTCTGAAGCAACCGAGTATACAAATGTGCATTCAACTTTAAATATGGTAACTATATAATGCTTTTCTTTTTCTGTGTATTACGTTCATATATTTTTTAAAAATAGTTACGTGCCGTTCTGTGTAACGCTTTTGTTAGCCAGCCCTACTTTTATTAGTCAGCGGTCTTCTATTCGTCAACTGAGTTGTTATGTTTTATGTATCAGGTATCCTATAATTTTGACAATTTTTATTGTGTTTAATGGTTTTGTTTGTTATGTTTTATTAGCAAACAGCCGGTTTTATTGCGGAGCTATAAGTGTTACTGAGCAGTTATTTTCTCCCACCTTACGTTTCGGTGGTCTCAATATAACTTAATGAAACAACTTTAAAACGGAGAAAGCATTCTGAAGTATTTTCAACGTACAATTTTAAACTATGGTATTATGCATTATAGGTACATTAACCATTACCTTTAATTTCTGCTACAGCTACTAAGTGTCCTTAAATTTTAGGCAAATTTCTGCATTTATTGCTGCTTTGATTTCTTTTAGAATAGTTGCGTAACTTTACAGTACCTTGTATATCAGTTTCCCACCCTCGAGGAAGACTCCTATGACAAGAATCCAGACACAGGACCGTGTATGGTTTGTTCCCTTTGGGTTGTCAGCTCACACTTATGAGAAACACCTCAGAAGAACAGTAGTTTCAATTCAAAATCTGAGCCTTGGTAAAGTTGTGCACCAGGCTGGGAGAGCAGCCTTTCCCTTCCATGTGCCGGGTGGTTTCTCTTACATATCTTGGCTTTCACATTACTATGTGTCCAAAAAGGCAAAAGAAAACTGTAGCTATAAGTATAAAACTTATTGAGGAAATGCATAGAATTCTGTTGAAAGACAGCATCTTTGTTAACAGTTAATTACTTGTGTGACTTACTATTCACTTATCATATATCAAGTTACACAAAAAAACTCAGCCAGATGGGGTTAGGGACTTGTATTTGGCATGTATTGATGTTTAAAGCAACTGAAGATGCTACATACTAAGCAACTTTTAAATGATCTGTTATAGCTTAGTATGGGCCAGTACCAATAAAAATAAATAACCAGGTTCCACATTCAGAAAGAGAGTTTATTCACAAACTAAAACAGAGGTGTGAAACCTATAAGGCATGATATAAAACAGACAAAAATACCAGTACAAAAGTCAGGCAACATCAACAGAACACATGATGCCAACTACCAACCCCCCAGGGAAGCCCTCTGGCACCCTGCCGTACTTATCGAAAAGCGTTCTCTTTTCTCTCAGCCTTGCTGTCTTAAATGTCTTTACTGATTTCATTCCAGTGGCAGCAGCTGGCTGTCATTATTACATTGATGCAAGACAGAGGCATCCAACAGGCTCGTACATAGAATAAGGGCAAGTTAGAGTCACTAGATCCTCCGCAGGAACAAGCAAACTCCAAACAGACTGAACCCACTTTGAAGCCAAGGCATGTAAGCTGTGAGCTACTAACTGTGCCACCCAAGAACAGAACAATAGATAATTGATGAAAGGGGAAGGAGAAATCAAAAGGCTGTACTTTGTTCTATGTATATGTAATTTTGCGTATGTGGGTCTTAAACATAGATTTAATGGTATTCATAGTAGTAAATACTATAAACTTGACTGTAAATGATGCTTTCTTGAAAAGAGAAATTAGGAATTCTCCATTTTTGGAGTGAAAATTGGCAAATCTTTTATAGCACAGAATATATTATTTCCTTTTTCCAATTGTAAATAATACTATTTAAACATTTGTTTTATAAACATTCACTTCATGAGGACGTGAAGCAAGAAAAGTTTTTGTAGTAGAACTGGCTGTCAGATGTATAAAAATATCTTGGATAAATTTTAATAGCTTGTAATTAGTACAAGGAAATTTTTCTATGCTTATTTTAAGCTGAATTGTTTTACAGGCAGAAGTTGAAGAAACATTGAAAAGAATACAAACACACAAAGGTGTAATTGGAATAATTGTTGTGAACGCAGAAGGTAGGAAAATACAATTTGCAATTTACTGTAACAATCAGTTTTTCTAGAATCACCACCATTAAGGAGGCTTGTTTTTAAAAGTAAAGTAATCCTCAAACTCCAAAACTGGATACAATACAAATCTGTATCATTCTCAAATTTCATCCATCCATCCATCCATCCATCCATTGTCTGTAATCACTGCCCTGATCAGGATTGCAAAAGTCTGTAGCATATCCTGGAATCACTAGGCTATGAAACTACACCCTGGATGGGAAAGAAGTCCAAATCACAAATTCAAAGCCTCCAAATCACCACATACAGCTAAGGTCTCCCATCTTTTTCCCAAAGTGTCTTATTAGGTCCAACTGGCTGTATCTGGTGCTTGTTTCTTCCTCGGAACCATTCCCAGCAGCTGCCACAGACATTATGTATATGTATGTGATTAATCCTTACATAATGTACTGTTTGTTCTCCTTTGGGGTCTTTGAAAAGGTATCCCAATCAGGACGACTTTGGACAACTCCACCACTGTTCAGTATGCAGCACAGTTACATCAGCTGACCATGCTGTCCAGAAGTGCAGTCAGAGAAATCGATCCTCAGAATGACCTCACGTTCCTGCGCATTCGATCAAAAAAGCATGAGATTATGGTAGCACCAGGTAAGACAGAATTACGTCATAGTTACAAAGTTTAAAACTGTTGAGGGTATTTAAATTGATATACAGCACCTAATATAATTTATAGAACAGGAAAGGTGTTTTTCTCAATGTACTGTTAAATATACCCTTGTATAACTTTTTAAATAAAAGAATATTTAGAGAAGCATAAAAGCATGGAAAAAGGGAAAGACATTTTGCATATTTTTGAAATGAGTCATTTTTACAAAACATTTCTCATGCATTTTGTCATGCTGTATGTAGCTGAGGATAAATATACAGTATTATACTTGTTTTTTACATCATTGAAACACATTGTACTTAATTAGGGTTTTTTGACTGATAAAATATTCAAATGTTACAGTGAAAGCACATTTTTAATAATCAATTTTGATTTAATTGCTAACACTAAACAAATCTGAGTGCTTTAGTGTTCAGCCATTCAAGTCAATATTTAGCAGAGGCACCTTTGGTGCCAATTACAGAACTGAGTTTGGTAGAATTATTCTGCATCAGCTTTGCAAATGTAAACGATGCCGTTTTAGGCCATTCGGTTTGTAAAACTGCTCATATTCTGTCAAGTTTGATGAGGACCATGAAGGAACTGGACTTTTCAAGCCTTGCCATAAATTCTTATTTGCATAGAGGTCCAGGTTCAAATTGACTATTACAAGACAATGACATTTTTATGTTTAAGCCATTCCTTTGTCATATTATAGTATATTGTTTCATGTTTTATTATTTTACAATCTGGGGGATGGTGAATACTTCTTATAGGTAGTGTAGACACCCATTAATAATCAGATGGTCTGTTAGTTCTAGAATTGCAGTGCATTTCCACAGTAACACTTGCATGTGTAAAACATACATGTGAAGCAACAGTAGCAACCGCATAGAAACCAGTGTTCTTCTACTGCTGTATAGGCACTGTTAATGTCAAACCCTGAATACAATAGCAATAGCCATGATTACTGGGTTAAAATATCCTGTCTCAATTTCAGCCAGATTGGTAACCTAAACCCTTTTTTCATATTTTCCTATCCTTTGCACTTAACAGGGTCTTTTTTCTTTCCCCTTTTCAGAGAAAGACTTTCTGTTGGTTGTAATCCAGAACCCAAGTGAGTAGGATTTGTTTCCCCAGCCCAAGGTTTCCCTGGTTAACACAAAGTCAGCAGTCCTTGTCACCTCTCTGGCTCATTCCTGAGGAATGTTCTCTAGCATTGTTACACAACAGTCTGTTCAACTGCTCAAGCACCCTGTTTGAAGGCTATTGTATTATCACCACTGTTGCCTTCTCCTTCTGCTGAATCAAACCTCTTGATTTGTAGCCTATAATAAACTATGCCTGTCAAATGTACATTGTTTCTTTTCCAATGAAAACAAGATTAAGTTTGAGAAAATTAAATGTTGAATACAATTTTTTCAGAATTTCCTCATTTATGTTATTTCTTCAGTTTTTCTTCTGTTTTTGGTACATCTGCTTCTCTGTGGAAGCAGGTATTCCTGTAGTCTATTGAAAGTGCATGTCGCTTTAGCCAGTGATCTGTGATTTCAGACTAGTGAATTGTTAAATCCTTAAAATGTAACACTGTAAATGTTACTACAGGAAAATTGTTCAAATGGATGATTTTTATTAACCGCTGATCAGGATCACAGTGGTCCAGAGCCTATCCCAAAATCTGGGTTCCTCCAACAAACCTCCCAGTGCACCCAGAGAAAACTCACACAGACCTGGGGTGCACATGAAAACGCCACACAGATGTATTTTAAGTGTCATCTAGTAATGTCCAGTGTTAGCTTGCAGAAAATTCTATCCCCCACTTGTGTCCCTGTGTCATCGTACAACCCACGAAAATTGTTTGTTTTTAGTTAAAATAACCGATGTTAGTTCCAATAGTTCATGTTCTAATTTAGAATCACAGCCTCATGTTTCAGCTATACTGCATTGTCAGTTTTGTTCTAGTGAATAACCATAATGATGTTCCTTGATTGTGACTAAGAAGCAGGTCCAAAGTTAACGTACTTCGGTGATAGGTACACTCAGGATAAATTTGGAGAAAAGCTTCTTAATGTGAAATGTGCATCTTGGAGTCTTCTTGGTACTCAGTCCACTAATACAGTTCTTCCAAAAATATTTTAAGGTTGATTTCAGGCTATTCTACATTATTGCAGCATCCCAGGCAAATGTTCAAATGGTTATTTTTTTAAGGTTAAGTTGTGGTGGTCAATCTAATTGAGATTCCAACAACATGACTGTTGTTTGTCTCGCTGCTGTCTCAAATGTTTTGATCATTTCATGTTATGTGTCTAGGGCCATATCATGTTGGTGTGACTTGGGAAATGAGAGCAACTAGTTGACATGATAACAGAAGAGAAAGAACGTTTCAAAGCTGAAAGGAACAGTTGTGTAATGATCCATAGAACATGTTTGTTTGCTGTGCTTTTCAAAGACTAAACACAAAAGACTCTTCTCCTCCAGTTCTTCAGATTCATATCCTGCTGTTTTTTTATGGGTTTCCAATGAAAACCAGTGCCGGTCAAGTGCTGATAGCTGGTAAATCGAGATTTTGACTCATTTAGAATCTTTATAATGTACAATTTATACAGTAGCAGTCACAGCATAGCATATTATACTGCATCTAGCATACTTATGGAATGGAACTGGAGACATCTTCTGTGTCAGCATCATTCTATCTGTTCAGTTTCATTTTATTTACCCTGTCTACTGTGTCTTGGTGAGGGTTGTGGTGGGAGCAGGCTGAGAGGGTGAGCCCAGACCCACCTATTGCCAGCAGTGGTTTCCAGCTCCTCCTGGGATGATCTCCAGCATTCCCAGACTAGCCATGAAATATAATCTCTCCAGTGTGTCCTGGGTCTGCCCCAGCATATCCTCAAAGCAGGACATGCCTGGAATCACTCAGTTGGCTAGGGGACATCCTCACAACATGCATGAACCACCTTAGCTACCCCCTCTCAATCCAGAGAAACAGTGGTTCTACTCCAAGTCTCCTACCAAGATTACCAAGCTTCTCACCCTGTCACAGAGTATCAGCCCAGCAATGTGGCGTAGAAACTTCATTTCAGACACTTGTATCCGCAATCTCTTTCTTTTGGGTCATTATCCACAATAGGTGATGAAGGGAATGTAGCCTGAGTAGTAAACCAAGAGCTATCTCTGAAATATTCACTCCCACTTCTTCACCCCAGACTGGTACAGTGCCTGCATCAATCCACCTTTCAGTTAGCCTTTCCCTTCCATCTCTTGTGAATAAAACACAAAAATACTTGAACTCCTCCACTAGGGGCAGTCCACACTTTTCTGGGATAGGACCATGACTTGAAACTTAGAAGCAGGGGCAGATTCAGAGGAGTAAATGCCCTGGGCTTCAGTCACCAGTTACTGTTAAGCCCTAACTACGTTATAATATGATAAGGTAAAAGTGTTCCACCATCAAAAATAGCTACTATGACATAAGAACAGCCTATAACCTTGCAGGTGGTGAGGCCACAAAATGGCTCCACATTGCTGTTTTGAGCTAAGCCCAACTGGACTATGTGGGTTGCCAGGCCTGGATTCAGAGGTGAGTCCTAGGAGCCCTGATCTGGACAGGGTACACTTTGTTCTTTGTGTACTTATAGTGTCATTGCAGACCATTTTTACGTAGACTCCGACTGCAGACCTGTTTGCCAAGGTTGACCCTACCAGAAGCTCTAGGCTCCAGACTACATAGCTCTGAGGTTTGCGGATACACACAATACAGACAAGCCGCACCACCACAGCCTGGTGATGGTCCATTGGTGGGGCAGTGTAGATCTCTGAACTGCAGTTGTATGACTTTGGTGGAAAGATCCTAAGACAGTTCTAAAAAACAAGCCTTCATGTGAACAGTCTCACATCAGACTGCTGTGTAAAGACCTGGTGGATTTCATATTTTTATCTGTTCAGAATTATGTCCTCCTCAGTCCTCAGTCTAATAAACAGATCTTGTTTGCACTGTTTAGAGATGACAAGAGACAAAATTTCAGTCTTTGCTTCAGTGTGAAATGTCTTTTTATGTTATCTTGAAAGATGTATAGCGTACATTTGATATAATTTTGACAGTCTTTGTGGTAAGGTCGTATTGTTTTTTTTCACTTATTGTAGCTTCAAATTTAGACATATTACATATTTGAAGTTTCATCCAGTCAATGTCCACTGTTTAGAGCCTTCAGAATGTCCCCTAGGCTTGAAAGTGGGCTTGAGCCTAGTGGTTTGTAATTTGTAGTCAATCTAGTTGCTGGACATTTTTTTTTTCTTCCATATTTTCAAAGTTTGCTCTGTTTACAAGAGAATCTTATGTAATCATAACATGTCCAAAGTATGACAAACTCAGTTTTATCCCTATTGCTTCCAATGACAGCCCTATTCTGATTTCATCCATGTTTTTTTCCTGTCATTCTTACAGGTCTCCTCCAGCACTGCATTTAAAGTAACCTATGTTTTTTCAATCCTGCTTCTCAATGCCAAGTTTTCACATTAATACAGTCTTATTGAAAATAGCATTACTTGAACAATTAATGTTTTTGCTCAACAGGTTCTGTAAAAGTCACCAATACAGCAATATTAAATAAGACTTAACATTTTAACATAGTTACATTAAAAGTAAAACTGGTTTAAAATATCTGAAAATAAAAACTCATCATCTCCACAAATTCCTATTTCAGGAGTTGGAAGTATTAGACTGGTTTATGTAATTGAAAGGATGCTTGTTGTACTGTGCATTGGGGCTTGTAGTTCATTTGGTTCGCTCATACCAGCTGTTGAGCAAGGTTGCTGAGCCTCCCCATCGGGACTGGTTGAACAGGATTGAGGTGGAGATGGCGTGGCAGTGGGTTCACCAAAGCAGTGTCTGCTGGGTGGAAGTAGCAGGGTATGTTATATGCATATGCTTTGATGGCTGGGCAAGTCCAGGTGTTTGGTCTAATACTCCTCTCACAAAATTAGTCTTTTCCAAGACTTAAATTAATACCTGTTGTTGACTGATTTATCCTAGAAACAATCTTTCTCATCTTGTCTTTAATTCTTTGATTGTCAGCATTCAAGAATACATCTTATGACCTGTAAACACTGTGGAAGTGAGTCGAATTAATTAGGTCACACGTTCTTACTCTGGTCGCATGTGTTTTACTGCAAACCAATGGCTGCATGTAGTAACACAGGCAATACACCCTTCACAAAACAGACAAGTGAAGAACAAAGTAAAAAGAAAGAAACAAACAAACAAAGAAAAAAGAAAGAAATAATAGCTCATAATTGGTCAAATGTGGTAAAATCCAAATAATTCCTTCTATCATCTGTGTTCATCAACCATGTGTCTTGTGCAGGATCATGGTGGTCCACAGCCTATCCTGGAAGTATAGGAGGCAAGGCGAGGATGGACACATTAAAGAGCAATTACACACATGTATATTGACACAACGGTCAATTCAGAATCACCAGTTTACCTGAATATGTGTGTTTGGAATGTGGGACGAAATCAGAGCACACGAGGAAACCACAACATCAAGTGAACTGCGAGGGACCAACACTACTCACTGTGTCACCATGCAGTCAGTTCTAAACACCTTCACATCATATATAATTTTTGACTTGTGCCCTGTGTGTCATACTGGCATGTTTTGTCTTTTCTATGATGTTAGCTGAGAAATTCAGCTTCATAGACGGACTACATTTTGAGATATACATGTCGGTCTCCTTGCCATATAAGAATTCTCTGCAATGGCCTAAAGTCACTGTGTCACTTGGCATGAGGGCAGTGTTCCATTTCCATGAGCCCCCCAGGTTGAAAGATACAACTTTCTTTTTATATTTTGGAGTAACAACAGTTGTAACCTTGAGAAAAGATGTTATAACAGACTTTGGCTAAGGTTTCAACTGATCCAATTTTGTGCTGAAACAAAGTAAATTAAAATGTATGACTGAAAATTGAAAAAGAGAGATTTTTGTATCTCATCTAGTTGTTTAATGTAGGAACTGTTAGACCATGTTCACAGAGTAAAAGCATAAAGAAGAAGGACTTAGCCAGTTCCCAAGAAACTGGGGTAGATTTCAAGGAATAGCAATGCAAACAAAATAGCAAATATCTTCCCTGTTTGGCAAGACTAGTCATGTTTTGTTTCTGACCCCTTGCAATTTGTGATGGATTTAAGCTGGCTTTTAGGTTTCTAATATGCCTGATGATCTTTTTAAAAAAGATCCTAGTAACAGCTGAAATAGAAGAAGGGAACTAGGTGGTGAACTAACTTCCCACTAACACCTCCTTAGCTCTCTGTTCTTTGTTCCCACCACCATACTGTATGATAGAAATATTCATCTCCAGCTATAGATAGGTCCTTCTTTAAAAGGTTTTCCAAATGTGTTTTCCTCATGGCAGGTGGTAGTTCAACCACAAGGGGCTTGGGAAGAGAAAGGAGCTTTGCAGGGACTGATCCATTTTGTGCATCTGTTGGAAAAGCACGTTTGCCTTTATACAGTCCAACATGATGCGCTCAGTAGTGTTGGAATTTCTTTTTTCAAACAATTTGAAATTCTTTGGCATGTTAATAATGAAACACAATAAAGCTTTAAAAAGGTTTTATTGTTGTTCTGCAGAATTCCAGCAAGTGTTTTCCATCACAGATATATGCACAAATTCCTGAAAGGATGCACACAGCCATGGAGATGTTAAAGTGCCACTGTGTCTTGTGCATGTGCCCTGTGTGCAAATCTGCATGTGTCTGTTCCATCTTAACATACAGCCTGAGATTTACTCATTATCTTCTAGAAGAAGTCAAGATCTTTTGGTTTTCAATTCCTTTCTGTGGAAATTTATCAGATACAGATTCACTCTGTATTCCTGAATTTTCTATGTGCAGTTCCACAGTAGTGTGTTTAAGAATAAAAATGATCTAAAAAACAAATAAAATAACAAAAGTTGTAGTGAATAATATAACCGAGAATAATTAAATGCTAAAGAGTAAATCATTATGATATATTAAGGTATAAAAATTAAAAGGGAAGTACTGATCTACTCCATTAGTAGAAACCCCTGTCAATAGTATCGTTTCTGGCCATTTGCTTAGTTGTTTTAAATGCCAGAATAATATTAATCACCCACATATCTCCTGCTATAAATCAATGTGTCATGATCTGGAAAAATAGTTTTATTAGCACATATTGCATAAACTCTTTAACACCCACTAAAACATATTTTTAAACAGTTTAAATAAATGTTAATTAGAGGTCTTTTAGACATGCATGGTCAACATAAGCAAAAATCATATATATTTTTTCTTTTTACATTTTACATGTTTCTCTGTTCAATTCAGTTTAATTCATTGTATTTTTATACAGTATTCCCAGCAGAGTGATGCAGAGCACTGACCAATATGTAAGCAAGAAAGCTGCAAAACCAGTGATAACATATTACTTAAACCGATAAGTAAGCCAGCTGGCTGTTGAGGAAAAGAAACAAAAAAATCCTATTTGCAATGAAGGGAAGAAAAATAAATCTCTGGAAGTCCAAATACCAAAGCTCATCCACATCTACTGGGCATTCAAATGTGTTTACCAAGGGCCTGTATGGATATGTCTAAAATGGAAAGAAAGGACATACAGACAGAGCTGTTGCAAGTGAGGTGAATGGTGGTGAAAAGCTCAACGGCCCACACCAAGAGACAGCCAGCAAAAGGCTTCGTTTATTTTTTAATTGGGGGGGGGGGGGGGGGATCAGCAGTTTAGGCCGATAAACACTTATTTATAATGTATTCATTTCTGCTTGGTCTATATTGAATATNGTGGGGGGGGGGGGGGTGGATCAGCAGTTTAGGCCGATAAACACTTATTTATAATGTATTCATTTCTGCTTGGTCTATATTGAATATACAAAAGCATTGCATTAACTGTAGAGACCACTTCTCCTATGTCACAACCCAGTATGATTGAAGATTTATGTTTTACTGTTTCACTAAAATGTTCTCTAAAAGTATGAGTTGTATTTACTATTCTTCAGCAACACACAGTATCTACAATAACTGGCTTCATGTGCTTTGATATGTAAGCCCCATAATAAAGCTGATAGAAATGGTCAGCTATAATGTTGAAAGACAAAACTGAAAAGCAGAAGCTATTATTATTATTATTATTATTATTATTATTATGTTTACATTTGTGGTATTTTTACAATATATAAGTGCTTACCTAGGTATACAAATTGTTAAAACTGTAAGTTACTAAGAGATGGATAAGAATCTAATATTTGTATTATCAACTGGTATTACAAAAATACTGTCTTTGTGCAAATCTGTAATGTTCCTTGAGGGTCAATAGACTATTAACTATTATAGGTTTCACCTGTCCAATTCCAAAAAGTCCTACCGTATTAAAGTTAATTTTATAACATTTTAAAATGATGAGCTGTAGAGGAATTATGAGGTCTCACACAAACAGCTAGCTCAGAGGTTACCTAACATTATTACTAGTGTATGATATGAAGTGTAAGGAATGAGGTTTCATGAGAAATGCAGAAGAAATTTCCTGCTTTCTGATATACTTGTAGTACTAGTCTAGTCTGAGTCCTCCTTTCATAAAGCACTACTAGCTGCAGTAATTAATCTGTTTTTTATGTGTTTTTTCAGGTTTGGATGCATGTTCTCTTTTGTTGCCTGGTGTTTTTCTGCCTGCTGTGTTCACCGTTTAACAGAAACTTCTCTGTAAAGCTTCTGTGTTGTTGTGCACACAAGTGGGCGTTTCCTGTTGGTGTTTATTCAACACCATTGCCACAGGCCTGCTCTCATTAAAAATACAGAATGAGTCTGTTCTGAGGTCTACAAATAGGTCGGATGAGGTTCATCTATCACATCAGCCCCAAAAAGAGATAGGACACCCAGCATCAAACAGCAGGTCTAAACATGCTGTTTGCACAGAGTGAAAGAAACAATGGGTTACCCTTGATGTTTTAGGCAATGGTAAATACAATATTCATTACCTCTTCCTTTCAAAGCCTTGTGCCATTCATAAATCAGAAAAAAAAACATTCTAAGCTTTATAACCTCTGGAAAATGGGATCAAGGTGTTTTTTTTCTCAGGAGTGCATATGGCTTCTGAGACAGTTCTGCAATAGGCTGTGTAGGGGAACTTCATCCTTCTTCACAGAGGCATTCTTGAAAAAAAAATTTGAGTGGTACAGGGCACTGAGCATCTTAGTACCACTTGAAGATCTGAATAACTTTGATGTTTTGGGCTGGTTTTAGTAGGTAGCTTTACTGCTAGAAAAATGTATAGCTAAATTTTATTCAAAATTATTATCATTTCATGCAGAATAACGTAAACAAACAAAATACCAAGAGAACACGTTAACACTGTATGCTCCTTTCCCCATACTTCAGTGTGATTTTTCAACTGTATGTCACAAATATATGAAACATAATTCACAGTGACTGTAAGTCATATTCAATATACCATTTTCACTTTTTTGTTTTTTCCCCTTTTCCTTTTCTACACCCTTCTCAAATATATTTGCTGTATGTTGTAATCTTTATGGCTTGGTTTTAACCCTTTTTACTCCTTTCACTATACTTGCCCTTCTGCTCTTTGATAAAAACAGTATTTTCTCTCACTTGGAATACAGCTCAATATAAGATGCTGCTGACCTCACCACTTTCTTGATAAGTTTAAGGTATCATGAGCCCAAGAAATGAGCACACAAGAGGCGATCATGGGCACAATGTTACATGCTTCCAACAAAGAAGTCATACATGAGATTAACAAAACAGTTTCTTTTGGTCTTTGTTCATGAATCACATTGGTAACTAGCCAAGCAGGTAGTCCCAGTCCTTCCAGAAACATTCTCCAGCAACTTCCTAGAGATCACCAGGTATTACAAGGCTAGCCAAAAGATATAATCTTTCCACTGTATACAGGGTCTGTCCCAAAGTCTGCTTCCAGTGGTATGTGCCCAGTATAGGTACAGCAGGACCTGACATGGTTGCATTCTTACAACATGCCAGAACCACCTCAGATGATACCACTAAATGCAGAATAACAGTGCCTCTGCATTAAATGTTCTCTCAGACTACAAGTCCTCTGATAATGCTTAAAACCTCCTTTCAGCCACTTGTATCTGCAATCTTATTCTTTCAATCACTACCTAAAGCTCATGATAGAAAGTGAAAATGGAGATGTAGACCAAACTGTGAGCCTTGTCACAAAGTCACAGCTCCCTCTTAAAATACCAAAGATTACAATGCTGCCCCAATCCACCTATCAATCTGCTGTTCCCCTTTTCCATTAGTCACAGATAAGATTCTGAGAGCAGTTGTTCCCCACACTGGGAGAGAACAGCCTAATGTTTTGGGGGAAAAGAACATGAGTTTAAAATTGAGGATGCAAGTTTTCACTCCAGATGCTTCACACTCTACAGGAAAACACTTACTGGGGCATGTTGGGTTCAAGGAGTAATCAGACACAGGTCTTCTGTGGCTGAATTTCAGCTTACTTTTATTCAGAAAGTCCTTGCATACAAAATGAAGCATTCCAAATCAATCAGAAGACAAAATCAAATGTGACTCTTATCTCAGACACAATATACCATTCTGCTTTCAACTTTTCATAATTCAGATGGACAGACCAACAACCTTCCCTAGCTCGCAGTGACTCCCTCTGTATATGCAGTATTATTGTTGAAACTGGGCACATCTGGTGCTTGTTTTCTAATGAGTTAAGCTGAGGTGTGAATGTCAGTCTTCACACAGCATGGCTGGAGCCTGCCACACCTTGCATTTACATGCATTTAATAGACATGTTGCAGATATTTTTCTTAAAAACAACTTATTACACTAAGCTGCCTGCAATTATTTACTCATCTATAAACCTGGGTAATTTTCACTAGAGCAAGTGAGTTTAAGTACCTTGTTCAAGGTTACTACAGCAGGAGCCATAGGAATTATTCTCCAAATGTTTGTCTTCATGATCATGCCATGCCTGTAAAGTTTTGGATAAGTGCAAAGCTGACATCTATGATTATGGCTAGATTTCTGAATAGTTGCAGCACTTGTCCCCTACAGGTTGGTTCTACAGGTTATGGAGATGTTGTACAGTGAAGTTTCACACCACAGTAATGATACAGTTTTGATTTGTAGCCACATATGACACAGATTAGACTTTGAAAGGTTAAACTGGAAGAGGTTTTCAGTCATTCATATCTGCTAAGATTTGGCAGGTCATCATTTTTGTAGGTGGCAACTTGATCAAACATTAAATAACACTAGCATTATAGTGAAAGAAGAAACTATCCAAAGGAACCAATGGAGAAACGGAGGAGATTAGCCCAGAATTCTGTAGGATGCTAGTGGAGAGGTTGTGTGCTGCATCCTTGAAACTCTATAAGACCATTCCAGAACGTATTTCCACCAGCCCAGGACAGTAAAAATAACATCAAGTCAGAGAGCAGAATCATGTGATACACTGATAATCATAATAAAGACCCACAAGAAGGTTCATAAACAACAGTATCAGGGATGTGGCACTCATTCTATTGAAGATTCAGCTGAGCATGTTCAAGAGTTTTAAACAAGGGATCCAAAAAAGGTCACATAACTTGATTTTTGTTCATTTAAATATGAATTATCTAGGCAGCCAGCATAAACTGGGAAATTTTGTAGCCTGGCCAACCTCTATGAACAGGTACAGAAATATTAGACAACAGGCATGCAGAGTACTAGGTATCACAGATGCAGACATGTACATTAACAATGCAAAGCAACCTTAAGAAGACCTACTAGGCTTTCAAAGGAAGCATGGTGCATGATGTTATGCACAGAAAACTAGTTTGGCATTTTGGAGTTCTACTTCTTAGGGGTGTGCATGCATGTTTCTCATGTACTAAACTGGACTCTTCAATAGGCCCAGAAGAAATAAATCTAAGGGGAGACTTCAGCTGTGACAAGTCCATGACCAGCATATGATTAGGTACCAAAAGGGGGGGGGGGGGTCAGCTTCATTGTCCTTTTAAGGGATGCCAATCAGTACTGGCTCCCCCAAATACAGTACCAGCAACTGTCCTTCCTCCTGGCCACTCGCACAAAGTCCTGTCCATTGTCTTCAGGACCAGGACGTCTTGAATCTTTTTTAGCCAGGAACACAGCAGTAATGACAGCCAAAGGTACCCCATCAATCCAAGCCACTCAGCTGCTCCACAACACCACCACATAATGTCCTTCTATTGTCCCACTCCTGATCGTAGTCTGCGTTGGACAGTTTATACAGGGGCCAGTAACAGGAGATCCTCTGCACCAGGTGCAGTGATGAGGACCTGCACAGTCCTTTGCCAGTTCTTACTTACTTATGCCTACTACCCCTCCTGGGGCATAGGCTGCCAGTAAGTGGCATCCAACTGTCTCTGTCCAGGGCTTTTCTTTTCAACTGATTTCAGTGTATTGCATCTTTTTGGTGTCTGTCTCAAGGTTTCAGCACCAGCTATTGCTTGGATGGTCTGTACTCCTCTTACCTCAAAGATTCCAGGTCAGGGCTCATCTTGTGACATTTGTGCAAGGTTTGTGGAGAGTGTAACTAATCCATCTTTAACATATTTCAGTAATTTCAGAATCTGCAAGCACCTGATTTTTTCTCTGCCAAAGAACATTATTAGTTAGTGTTGGGCGAGCAGATCTGTAAAATTTTCCACAGACAGGTATTAATAAAGACACTTTCTAGTGGTTGCCACTGTTGTTCTCCATGTCTCTGGTCTGTAGAGCAAAACTGACTTTACATTAGTTTTGAAGCTCCTAACCTTAGTTTGTAATGATAGCTATTTGGAACACCATATATTCTTCAGCTGCAGGAACACTTAACTTGCTTTCCTAATCCTGGCCTTAACATTGGCATCTGTGCCTCCCTCCATATTGATGATACTGCCCAGTGGCTCTCCTTCCAAACAGACTAGCTCAGTGTGTTTGTGTAAGCCTTGAGAATCTTTGTGTTCCCTCCGTTCATTTTCAGACCAACTTGGCCCGGTAGCCCATCTTCAAACACTACAGGATCTTACAGTTTCTGCTCACAGTAAGGCAAAAGGGAAACTTTCCTTGACAAAAATAGGTAACCTTTTGTCTTACCTAAGATAAAGTAAGCAGGGAATGGTAAAAGTCCTTGAAACCTGCTGGATTCGGACATAGGCAAACAAGAAAATGACAGGGTCCTTTACAAATGCCCAGCAAATCACTCTCTCCGTCAAGTCCAGGAAACACATCAATGAACTTCCCCAGAAAGGTTCCCATGAAGGGATCGAACATTGGACAGTTATGTCCAACATGTTAACATGTTGTCAATCTGTTTTCAGCTCATTGGAGTAAGGGGGCAATGCAGAATGAAGCACACTCACCCTACAGGCCTCTAATACCATCCAGCAGCTCTCCTCTTTTGACAATGGCCTGTTCTGCTGGATGCAGACAATATCCTCTGCTGGAAGTCTCAGAAGTCCAAGGACAGTCTCATGAACAAAGGGAATCTGCTTGGGAAATCCATCAACATTGTCCCAGTTCCTCCAGTGGATGAGGATAGTATTCTAAAGAGACTGCATTCCCAAAGCTGTTGTCCTCAATGTCCTCACCATGGATGCCATCCTCCCAGGGGAGCTGCTAACATCTTCAAAAAGAAATGCTACACTGAGTTCTCTAAAAATAAAATCTCTGTGTCGCCGTTCAGGGATCGCACACAAAGGTACCCCAAACCCTGCATGTTGAGTTAATCAGACTATGCAAAATAAAATAAAACCTACCAGGAGACAGAGTTTCTCTTACATGCATGAAGCAGTCAAGCCACCCATAAGCAACCATTAGGTTCAGATCTGCCCCCAGCTAAAATGTCCAGTATTGCACTTTTAGCTTCTATCAGAAAGCTAATGAACCATCAAGCCAACTCTAAATCTGAACAGTAAATACAGAGACTGAACTGATTAAGTAAAAGAAACAACATGATCGAGTCATCTAAGTGTCTTCCCACTGTAACTGGAAAGGGTTGAATCGATGATTTACAGAGATATAACAGTCTCAGAGGCGTTAGGCAAACAAAAAATGCACTCGGTCCCCTGTTTTCAACATATATGTAAACTTTTAATTGATTTTTTTCTTGTACTATCTTGAGCAATTCCAATTTTTTTCTTCCCAAGGAAACATCACCCATTACCACGCACTGTCATTTGTTGGCAGTAAAATACACCAAATCAGAGTGAAAATGTGAGGTCATATAAATTCATGTGAAGAGCCAACTCTGAAGGACTTAATAATGGTAACAATGGACAACCCCCTTTCAAAAGTAACAATAACAGGATAGAAGTTTCTGTAGTCATTCTATTTAAGTTCACCAACAGTTGACCCTGACTCAGTTCCTCTTAATAAGAACATTCTGAACCACTGGTACTTTTAAAAGTTTCAGTGTAGTGTTTTAACTCATGGAAAATATTTTGATTTTTTTTTTGGTAAATTAAAACTGTTGTACAAACAAAATAAGACACTGTGAACCAATAAAACACAAAACAGATAAGATCACAGTCTGCATGGTTTTATTAGCATTTATTTATCTTTGTTGAAGGCAAATCATAATAGATGTATATGCTAAGTATCCCACAAATATTTTTTCCATTTAGCCAGCACAGCATTTTTACTAGGGAAAATCACAGCAAGTGAAGGCATTCAAACTCATGCATACAATCCTACTGTTATAACCATGATACTACCTATTGCCCCAAATGAGTGGTCATGCCATTAATTTACCATTTAATTTGATGAAACATTGGGTAACACTAGTATTAGAGTGGAAGGCAAAACTATCCACAGGAGACCAAGAGAGAAAGAGAGGAAAAGGCCCAGAGTTTTCATCCAAAGTGATTGAGATTCTGGCATGAGTGGGATTCAAAATGACAACCATTAGGTTACAAGTCCCTAACCATTGGTGTGCCCATTCTCCCATAATAAGAAAACCCCAAAACAGCACTATACAAATACCTATCCATTGCAAAAAGATCAATCAGTTCAGATGCTCAGAATCCACATGAAGAAAAAACCCAACAGGGTTAGTTGCATTTTTTCATTTGATATAATCATTCAGTCTACCTGTTTAGTTATCTAGCTAGGATATAATTCAGTTAGGACATTAAAATTAGATAGTAGCTGCATTAATGGGTTTGCCATTAATGCAGCTAGCAAAACTAGTTTAGTGCAAATAGTTAAGTGACATCATAATGGCCATTAAAGTGATATTTCATTGTTAATGTTGAAACTGACATTCTGTTTAGATAGCAAGGAGAGATCATCTTGCCAGCATATATTTTAGTTATCACCCTCACATAAGCAGACTACTGTTTTCAGCGGCATGTATCAATGTGCCACAAAAAGAAATTGGACCTGAAGGGGTAGAAATTAAGAACAAGTGTTTACAGTATTCAGAATTTACAAGAAACATTCATTTATTATCAACATCTACTCATTCTGTGAGTTACACTGATCCAGAGCCTGTCCCAGAAACAGACTGGCACCAGACTGACTCATTAGACGACCCATTCTCCTGAAACACATTTTTGAACTGTGGGAGTAAACTAGAGCACACCAAGAAAGCCCTCACAGACATAGAGAGAACACTCAAACTCTGAAGTGGTGACTTCCCCAGAAAGTAGAGGCAACTCTGGCCCTTCGGGTACAAAACCTCAGTGGTACTAGACCATTCCAACTTGTTTTCCAAGTATACCTCCATGTACCTGTATGCCCCCTATCCTCCATTTCCATCCCATCAGTTTCCATTCCTTTGAGGCCTGAAGTACACTACCATTTCTTTTATCTTGTTAATGCTGATTGAGCTGGTTGTACCATTCAACAAAGCCCTTCACCAAGTCTCCATGCTGATTTTCCTGCTCAACCTTGATGGACCTAATAATTCCTCTATCATCTCAGAAATGAGTGATGTTATTTGTGAAATGAATGTGTGTTTTGGGTAAGTTCTCTTCATTTTGGCTGTATGTTTATCTACATATTGCTGATGTGCTGTATTTTAAATGTATGGTTATTTATGGACTCTGAAACTGAGATATTAAAAGAGATCGTGATTTTTACTTTTGTGTGAATTTTTGTGAATGGTAAATTTGGCTTTATAAACATACTATGAGATTTTTGATTCTGGGAGATGAATTGATGTTTAAAATTATGTGTATTTGAGTGTTTTAATACTTTATTAGACTTTAATAAAGGTTTGGTGTTGGGAAAAAAAATGATCTTCTGCAGATTACATGCTTCTGTATTGTACATAAAGTCTAAGATGTACAGGGTGAATATGAACAGATATAATAGTAAAGGCTGTCCCTTGAGCGGCTCCCATGCTGCTCGCATTCATGTCTGACACATAACCCTGCAGCCACAGAAATTATAGTCTGCTAGTCAGATAATCCAGGATTAAGGGGATGTATCTACAGCCTATCTACCTGCTCTTACTGAAGCTTTGCCCAAAAACAGCCCAAGCTATATGGTATTGGATACACTAGAGAAGTAATAAAAAAACACAACTGCCACAGTGCTGTCTGCCTTTTTCAAATGGGAATAGGTTCTGCTCAGCAGGTAAATGACAGTGCTATCCATTCCAGTGTGGTCCTAGTAGGCAAACTTGAGAGGCTCCAGTGCAGTCCTGTCCAAAGGATTGAAGTGACCCAACACCAAGTCTTTATGATGTGTGAAGACAGTGGAATGCACATTCTTGAAACAGGAAGAAAGCTGGATATTTTCTACCACTGGAACCCTTTCCAGACTCACGGTCAGGTTGAATACACACTGGAAAACTCCACACAGCTGCTACACACACCTTCAACACTTTTGGATTAATGTTATTGCTCCTGTAGTTTTTCCCTCACTGAATGCAAAGTGTTCACAGCTCTTTCTGCACCTACTTGGAAAATCAATCCAGAGTGGCTGGATAGTGGTAGGAGAGGGAAGGATGAAAATGATGGTGACAAAGAAGGCTATAATGCTGAGGTATGACTCAGTACAGAGGGGGTGGGGTGGCAGCAGCTGCAGCTGACAATGCTGGTGTGAAATAGTTTATATCCTTATTTTGGGTTTAGCAAAAGGGGTTTATATGCAAAAATGTGGATTGAAGGGAAGGGGGAATGAGCTGTGGCAACACAGAATGTTTAAAGTTGTGAGCTGGTGTTCTGGTGTAGTGAAAGATGTAATGAGAGGAGAGCCTTTTGTCAAACTTGCTGAAAACTGGATTAACTTGTTGGCCATCTCATGGTCATTGCTCACTAACCAGACACTGGGATGCTTATAGCCAGTGATGTTTTTCAGGCCCTTTCACGACTCTTGAACATCATCCTGCCTCTTGATGCTTGTCCTCCACTTTGTTCACGTACATGTAGTTAGCGTCATTGATTCTTAGCGTCAGCTCTCTCTGGATCCATCTCCTCTGCCTGTGGATGAGCCAGATTATCTAACATGGGAGTAAGAAACTTAACAATAAACTCTGACTGGTCAGAACCAAAGTCTTATTGGTCAGTGCTAAACTACTATTGGTCTTATTGTGCAGACAAATAATAATGCTTCATCATATTAATCCACTGTTCAAATGTTGTCAGTAACACAAAACATGCAGTAGTCTAATTATAAACTATTGGTAATGACTTATAAAAAGTGACTGAAAGCTGACTATGGCCAGTGAAATATATAAAAGATATCTGGTAACAAGAATATATGATACGACCAGTTGTAATGGCAGAAAGTTAATCCACAGTCTGCAGACCTCCTGGTTCAGGCAAGGATGATATCTCCCACAGACTTCTGCAATTCCCATCTTCTGATCTTCTGGTCTCTGCCATTAAACAGTTTCAAAATGATCCAGAATGCATCAAGACATTCGTTCGACCAGTCATTTTTCTATGTTGGTCCCCTTCTCTCTCCATTTGGCTTCCTGTGAATGCACATATCAAGTTCTGACTCTGGTTATATTATACAAGACATGTAAAGGATTGGTACCTTGTTACCTTCAGGACTTGATTATTCCCTATACCTCAAAAAGAACACTATGCTCCTTTAATTGTAGTACTTGCTGATCCCATTCAGGAGAGCCTGAAAATCACAAACTTATAGCTTGTCAGTTTTTTCTTGATGTGGTGGAATAAACTCCATCAGACAGAATAGCTTAACCTATCCATGCATTCAAGAAGGGTCTCAGAACTCATCCTTATCAAATCAATTTATATTCCAGTCTCCTGACAGCTACATAAACTTGTTCAACATGTTCTGGTACAACATATTTTCTATTTGATTCCCACTTCTGTAGGCAGCTACTGGACTCATGCCTACTAACAGAACCGCGGCATTAAACAAGCTGTTGCTTTGTCTGTTGTTTAAAATATACTTTTATATACTCTTGAGTTGTACGTTGCTTTCAAAAAATGCATCAGCCAAATGAATAAATGTAAATAGATTTAATTCTTGACTCAGTAATAGTATAACACAGTACACCTCCTTTGAGCAGAGTCTTGTAGCTGTCTAAACAACTTTCTTATCATTCTCATAGTATCTTGCAGTAACCTTTTGTAGCCCTTGCTTGCTTATTATCACTTGACACTTTAGAAGTTGTTGTTCTTGGGTAAGCTGCAACATTTCATCTGACTGTCATCATTACATTTGTATCTTGTAACCTGGTGAGAACTTTTCTTTGTAAAAAACCCAACCTCACAAGTGAACTCACAGAAAGGTGTCAGTTAAGTACTACTACTACTAATAATAATAATAATAATGATGATGATGATGATGATGATGATGAACAGCAAAAAGGTCACGAATGAGGATCTTCTCCTTGTATGTTTTTTCCCCAGTAACAGCGAGGTGTCCATGGTATCACGATGATGTCCAGTTGCAGTGATGTATGGACGACAGCGCCCTGCTGATCCCCACCCCACTTTCCTGTTTGTTTGCGCTCAAGAGCAATCGATGTATAACAGCGGGGCTCGATTGACACTGTCTGCTGATCTGCTACTGCGGCTGGCTCGCTGTAACGAGGCGCTTGGCTGTTCGCCGTCAGCCGGGGTTTCTCTCTCTCTCTCTCTCTCTCTCTCTCTCTCTCTCTCTCTCTCTCTCTCTCTCTCTCTCTCTCTCACACACACACACACACACACTCACACCAACAGGAGCCTGCGAGGCAGCGAGTTCCGCACCCCGGTATGGCTTCAGGGGATCTCTACGAGGTACAGTAACACCCCGTCAAAGGCTGCACTTCTTCACGTTGACACATAATGGAATTAGGAAGTCACGGAAGATGTGTGTGTGTATGTGTGTGTAGAGAGGCGAACCGAAGCCACCTCCGAGGCAGTGTGGAGATGAAGATCTCCAGTTGTTTTTCTGGATCTGCTGGTACTTTGGACCGCGCTGACGGCGAACTCTCGCGCTCACACTGAGTTCTGGGCAGCATGTGGAGGTGGTGTGAACTGCCCGCGCGCCAGCCTTTCCCATTGTCAAAGTGGTCATAAAGTGTGAGCATGATGGACAGATAGCGCTGACAGCGCCCCTGGATGGACACTATCGCAAGATGAGCTGATGTTCAGATGATCCGATGGTCTGATGATCTGCTCTATGCGCGCGCCCCCGGGTTTTTACTGTCAGTAAATAGTGACACCCGTTGTGAGGCTTCAGTGCTCTCCATCATAATGACGTTCATTGGAGTTCACTCTTGTATTTGAGTATTCAACATTTCTAGCTCAACTCTTTGAGGGTTAAAAGTTGGTGATGGATAGTGGTTGGCTTGAGGTTGTAGATGTTTCCTTGGTCTTGAAATCTCACGGCTGCTGATTTATGTTGACTGGATGTTAGAGGGTCAACGTGCTGTTGAGGTTCAACTCTTATCTTGGAGGTGTGATGATGTCATGGAGAGTGCTGTGTTTCACTTTCTCTTCATGGTCCTCAACTGAACAGCTAATAACCAAGCTGCTGCTCTCGGTGGCATCACCTTGGCCGTGATCATGTCTTCTTATCACGTCTAGGAACACTTTCACTCTGGCCATGGAAGTAGACCTTCTCAGGCTCCTTTAGGTTTTCTGCTTTCTTTATTAAACCTGTAAAGGTTTTTAGTTTCACAGTTTCTGTTGTGTTGATTTTCAAAAAAACACAATAGTGTACTAATGTTAAATGTTTCATGTTTTAATATTAAGTACAGCTGTTCATTGAAAAGTGTAGGTGGGTTTTTGGTTACCCCAGCAGGTTGTGTAGTTGTTTATGTATGAATGTAGGTGGAATGCCTGTGGACTAATGTGTATTTTTATTTGTTCGTATTTGTTAACTATAAATTGTTATTTATAAATAAGTAACTGTTGTGAATCCAGCATCCAACAACTTTAGTGAGTAGAACTGTTACCGGCATCGTAAAAACAGGTGTACGTGTAAACTTTTACTGGTCCAAAGGTCATATGCAGTTTGTTAAGCAAAGTATGCTGTTGGTGAAGATAGTGTGTGATGTTTATTGAAAGCAACATTTGTGCTTTGCATTCAGTGGGTTAGCGCTTTGTTCAGTTAGCAGAACATTTCTTTGCATTTGTCACAGATTTGTGTTTCAGAGATTAAGTATTGTTCTTGGTGGTTTTCACCAATTTTAGTAGTGTTCTTCTGCAGGTGCTAATACTGTGTATTGCTGTGCAACATCTGTGGGATGTTACAGTGCATCCCTGACATGCAGTGCACCCTCAGAGCAGGACACTGAACCCCTTTGTTATCCATTGTTCAACCCATTCTTGTTAATACAACCAATATTTGACATGTGAATAGCCATGAATAGTCAACGTTTAAAGCTCCATGTATTATGTCTTTTACCCTCTGTGACCACTGGTTCCAATTCATCAAGGGAAGCTATATATGAATTGTAATGAAATAAAATAATACCAGTTATTGGAATCTGTATACAAGGAAAGTATTTGGAAAGTTGTTATGGGATCCTCAAAAAATCATTGCTTATTTCTCATTCATTTGTTTAACGTATAAAAAGACAATTGTAGGATTGAATCATTTATGTTTAACAGTTACAGATAATACAATTTAAGGGATGATAATGTTATTTATATTTATGTGATGTTTAGCACTTGAAAAGAATTGCAGAAAAAAATATTTTTTTCATGTGTACAATGTCTCTTCTGATAGTTACTTCTCTAAATCAAACTATATACTGTTGAAAAATAGTTTAAATTGCCTTTTCAGAATAATGATGTTTTTTTTAAACTAGAAATAATTTTTCTCTCAGATTTTTAAAATTTAACTGTTTTTGATAGCAAAGATGTTTGCCCAATAGACATCTTGTAGAGAAAGATCTAAGTTCTCTATTCTTTGTATTGATGGAAGAGGCATTGTTTCTGGTTTCCTGTTCATGAAGGAAGTCTCATTTTCTAACCTTTAGTCTAAATTAGTCAAATTTTAATCTTGAAACAAAGTGGTTTATACGCAGTGATTTTCAAACAAACTTAATAGGCTCATATGTGAGACATAATATTTTCTTGGTTATATTAAACATATTTGTCCTCTACAGTCAAGCCCAAGTTCTTGTCAGTTGGTTTTTGAGAATTATAGAGAAAGGTGCAACAAGTGACTTTCATTCTGTACTTTGAAAGTAAAATGGCATATTATTCTATGATTTAAATAAGTACTACAGCTTGTTTTTAGGCCAGTATCTTCCTGCTGTATAAATAGAAATGCTAAGAGGGCTGAGGTGTCATATACAAGAGGTCTAATAATGTTATTATTTCCAGTTTATGAACTTTTTATGTTCCTAATGCAAATCATAGTTACATTTAAACATTGTTATAATCTTACATTTTGTAGTTTCATGATGCCCACAAAATAATAATTTTATTATTATAGCACAGCCAATAGAATAGCTTCGCCATGATTAAAAATCAGTTAGAGCTGCCTATTTAAATGTTAACCGTTTGTGTTCTTAAACACATTGTAGTCATGCACACTGAAAAGCTCATAAGTTAAATTACAAATAGACAGTGTGATAACTGCCTAATTTTGTTACTTTTCTTACTCCATTAGAGAGTCCATTAGCCCATTAAATAAATCACTGCCATTCCAGCTAGGTAGTTATTAGCACATGCTTGAACAAGATATTTAAGCAATTCAGAACAGATTCCGATCAGTGGTTTCCTACTACTAATAAATATCACTGCTGAAGTTTCTCCTAAAAATAGTTCCTCTTGATCCAACTAAATACGCCACTCTGGATTTAAGTGCAAAGATGGCACAACATTGGATAACGCATCTAGTCACGGCAGACTGAGATTTGTATCGATTTTTAAGGCATTTTTAGTTTACAGTGATTTGAGCTAAGTGTAGGAATGTTTGTAATACATTGTTGCAAATATTATAAGACCAATGTAAAGAAGAATAACAAGATTCAGGAGGAAAAATAAAAATGACAAATTAGCAATTAAGGCACATTTTTTTCAAGAGCAGGGTGTTAAGACTTGTTTCAAAAGGAATTGAAGATGATTTCAAGCATCTGGAAGGTGATTCTTTAAGAAATTTCAAAGCTGCTGAGCAACACAACAGGTGTGGGCACCAAGGATGTGCAGTCTACTCCTGAGGATGGGCTATGTAAGTTACCAGGATTTTTTACCCTGGCTCCCAACATGTCAACGTGCCAACTTGGCGTGGAAGAGTTGAAATACAGCCCATTTTCTAAAATGAGTCAAGGTCCATAAAAAATAAGGCAGTATGTTTGCATCTGTAAAAAAAAAAAATAATAATTCAAGCATGTGCAGTATATTATCATTCCCAGACTATTCAAGTACAGCTGCTGGACACTACTTTTGAGTATGCGGCCCTTTTTCAACAAGGGAGACCCTCTGGTTGACGGCTGCTTAAAGCACGATGTCACATGAATCACACTTTTATGGAAGTTTTGTACTGTAGTGATATCTGTGTCACATACAGTAAATCTGCAGAGACTTTTATGAAGATGCTGTTGCCAGCATGTTATTCTACTACTGGTTTTCTTATTGTTTGCTAACTACCTGCTGCTGTCTCCTTTCTCTCATTTGTCTGGTGGCCTTATTGTCTCCATTTTTTTGTGCTTAATTTTGCTGCTGCTATACTTGCCTAGTTATGTATATTATGAAAATTATAATTGGAAAACTGCATGTAGCTATATGTAGTTTATTTGTTCACCAGGTTTGAAGTTCCTATTTTTGGTCCCAGCACCCTGTATACAGGTCTGTGCTCCAGAAGAACTTTTGAATTAAAGAATCTTATCTGGGCAGTTTTTTCAAAGAATGTCATAAATCAAATTTTGTCAAAAAAAAAACCTTTTTTTAAACTCTAAAAGGATTGTGGGCTCACTATAATTTGTGTTATTGTTGGTTAGATTACTTTAAAATTGTGAAAAATAAAACGTATTATTTATTTTTTGCTTAATGTAATGCATGAAAGAGCTTTCCATGTTAGTTATTTCTCGATAAGCATAAAATGAACAGATAAACTAGTATTTTATGGCATATATTTGATGAACAAATAAATGAGAGCTAATTTTAAAAAATCAGCTTCCAAAATAGTAGTGTACGCATGGATTGACTGAAATTTTTTATGGAGAAACCCCTTCCTTCTGATATCTGTTGTTCTGTCTAGTGTTACTCCTCTCAGTGTAATCTGTGCAGGCTGCTTGGAGGACTGACACTTTTTGACAGAGAAATGATCATTGGACCAGTTTTCAAAATATCTTATATGGTGGTCAATACAGTCGGCATGGACATCATGGAGATGCATATAAAAGCTTATTTTTTGGAATAAAAAGGAGTAAAGTTTTTCTGTAATAAAAGGTTTGACTTTATTTAATAATGATAATTAGCAAAGAGTACCTGTGGGTACAGAGTCCATGTGCTACTGTATAATTCCGAAAAATGAGTCTCTGTCAGACTTATTATCTCCTCGTGATAAATTACAGTGTGGGTGTTACAGGGAAATTTGAGGTTACGCTAAACGAGATGGCAAATGAAGTATATTTCATACCAAGTGATAATGCTGAAATGGTCAAGAAGAATCTTATATGTCACAAATAAGATTGGGCCTCACACTGATCCTTGCTGTGATGGCTTGTGGGGTTTCTCAGGTCATTTAATCATTCATTTCACTTTGATAACAGTGAAACATCTTCAGAATATTTCCAGAAAGACCTGAATGTTGTTTTTTAGAAACAGTTTTGCAAGCAGCACTTACATTCATGATAAAAGTGAGGCAAGGCAGGCAGCCATTAATAAATCAATTGTAACCTTGACTTCAGTGTTGTGTGCTTGTCAGAAACTACGCTGAACATTTTTATGCTGGTTTTTAGTCTGAAGTTTTATGGTTTTTGCTTTTTATAATGATTTAGTGAGGCAAGGTGTGTAATAGAAGGGCAATATGTCAATGTGTAGAGTTAATGCAAATTATTGCTATCAGTGAGTAGTCAGCCTGCAGGCAGATTTTAAGAAGTGTAGCAAAATAGGGTTAAAAGGAAGGGCTAGGGCTCTCTTTGTAGATATAACATCTGCCACACCAATCAGTTATTCCTAGGGCTTGAAGATCATGAAAGGGTGACAGTCAACAAATGGTGGGTAAACAGTTTTTGCCTGAACATTTAAAGTAACATTTTTTGCCAAAATATTTCCCCTTTGTCCTTAAAATACATTACTTATTATTACACTATGCATGTAGAGTATAAAATGTACACTGCTCTGTTGTTGAGATGCAGTACATCACTTGATCTTAAGTGTGGGAAGTAACTGAACCTCTGCTGCTTTAACTGCAGTTATGTGTGCATAATATTCCTGAATGTCTGCTTCATACATAAAAGCTGAACTTAGTTATTCAAACTAAAGGTTAACAGACTTTACTCATTGTAGTTACGGAAATTGGTGTTGGTTTTGCTAATGCTTTTATCAAAAGAAAATTAAAATTTGGGTTGTTCTGCAGTGGAATATTTAACTGAAACAGTTCAGGGTAACTTCTTTGCCCAAGGGTACAGGAGTGCTCCTATAGGCTCAGTCTTTGAGCAACCTTCGCTTTGCACTGTGTCTCTAATTGTCTGCTGTTTTAACAAAGTAACATTACATGAATTTTTTTCTGAAATTTTATTTGCATTCATAGATTTTGTACCCCAGAAAGCCATAATGGTAAGGGAAAGTTATTAGAAAACAAAATGTAGGGCCACAATTGGGAGAAGAGGATATTTAGGAACATTAACAGGTT
Organism: Arapaima gigas; assembly: GCA_900497675.1. Lineage (NCBI taxonomy): Eukaryota > Metazoa > Chordata > Actinopteri > Osteoglossiformes > Osteoglossidae > Arapaima > Arapaima gigas. The sequence goes on along the minus strand of UFQX01000095.1, from coordinate 82,950 downwards.
GGTTTTAAAGTTCTAGCAAATATAAAAATTCATTAATAACAAAGAAGGTGACATTTAAATGTACATGGGGTGATCAAAAAATGCTAAGAATTTTTATTTAGATGAAAACTTTTATTACTTACAAGTTGTCTCCTTCAAAGTAGTCCCCTGCTGATAACATATGCTTCTCCCGTTGTTTCTTCTTCAAACATCTGCAAGCCATCCTGAGAGGCTGTTGGGCTGCTTCGTCATGTTCACTTTTGCTCTCTCAGCATCATGAAATCTTCTCACGACTAGTTTCATTTTGATTCTGGGGAATAGGAAACAATCACAGGAGCAAGGTCTGAGGAATAAGGGGTTAGGCTACCATGGGAATGGTATGTAGTGCTTACGTTCCTTTTGACATTTTCAAAACGAATTTCAAATGTTAAAATTAATGTTAAGGGTAGGATAGAAAAAGAAAGTATAAAAATTGTGTGTAATTCCCCAAAATCTCTCAGGAATTTAATCAGGTATAGGGTTTAGCATTATATTGTTACACTTTTTACTGCAGCAGTTAGTTCATTCTCAAATTACACTTTGATCGGATTTCAACAGTTCATTACTTGTTCATGGCAATAACAACATATTGTCCAAAATTACAATTTTTTATTTCTTTTAATATGGAGTTTTATATCTATGAATTTTAAAATATATATCTTTAAAAGTAGGTGAGATACATGATCAGCTATAACTTTCAAATGTAAAGCATCTTCTTGGTGATCAAATTTATATTTAACTTCAATGCATGAGGGGAATTATTGTGTATAATACTCAGAAAACTCTTTACTCTTATTTAAAGTTTAACATTTAATAAACAATTGGATAAAATGATCCACAGAACACAGAACAAGATGGTTTTATTCATTTCTGACACCAACAATGGATCTAGTGGATAAAGGGGAACTTTTCTGAAATTTTTCATACCTTCTTCTTTTAGTATTTCATACAGTTTGCTCTAGGTTATCCTACCTTTGTGACTCATCAGAAGTGAGATCGACAAGGAGAGTTTGAACTTTTAAGGCAGAGACTGTTTTTATTATTGACCTTTTATTATTGTACTTTAACACTTAATAAAATCTCTAGGATATTTGGTGACCTCAACCACATGACCAGAATTATAAACCTTAAAGTTTTCTCTCTTTAAGTATCCTTGATTTCTTTAACAACATGCTTTATAGCTATGACAGAAATAAAGGTCTTTCACTATCACACAGCTATGACAGAAATATCTTTCACACAACAAAAACAATACATTACTTGTAATTAAAACTTATCAACAAATAGGCAACAGTCATTCAAAAAATGTATCAACACCACCTACAAAATTATACAAATTTTTTGTAATCAACAACAAAGCAAAGTTGTTACTTTATGTAACTGTCTTAGTAACAGGTTACCTTATGTGACTGTCTTCGAAAAAAGAAAATGTACTGCTTAATTGATATTAACTAGTTGCTAAGTGCTCAAGTGAAGTAGTAAGATGAATAACATTATCTTAGATAGCTCTAGTTACTATTACACAGCAACACAGAACACGTTTTAATTTATTTCAGTCTTTTCCCTGAACATTTTTATGTTTTTTGCCACAAATTTGGCTTGATCTGAATAACTAGAAGACAAACCATTTAAGCAGATTTTGCTAAAAAACTTAGTTTGCTGACTGTGAACATCACAACTTATACGTAGATTGCGATTGATGTCTTTACCAAGTTAGTGAACTACCAGGCTAATAGAAACAAAACTGTGTTTTACATGAACTATCTCAAGTTTATAGTCATTCATTTACTAAGTATGGTAGGTAGTGATATTTTACAGTCTTGTGTTACCCTTTTGCTAGAGACTTTAATCTGCTAAATGAGAACCCAGTTTGACTATGATCAGAACCTAGGCAATTTTCTCTGATTTGTAAATTGGCAAGTCAGTTTCCCTTTATCAGCACATTTTTTTGTTAGTTACGAACAGCCAAATCTTTTTAGTTAGTTAACAGGGACATGCTACCACTGTGTTTGGAAGTGGGGTGGTTTAATGATCTTTCCTTATGGAGTGTGGTCCACCTGGACCCCTACCTCATTGAAACCCTTTCTTTCTCCTGCTTTAGTCATGCCTTAGTATTACCTCCAATTGGCTTTCATATGAGCTTTGCATATGTGATGTGTCCTATACTTCTGCTAAGATTTGAGTGTTCTGCATAGAAAAATATTTTTAATTCTTATGGCAGCCTGTTTTCAGGAGAGATGAGGAGCTTTGAGGAACCAAGTGGTGAAGATTGACCAGAGGGGAGTTTGGTAAGCAGCTGTGTACAGTAAACGGGTGAGACGGGTAGGAATTTTAAAGAGATTTGTCAGGCATCACACTTTGTGTTCTACTATTCTTAATTTACAGACAAATGGACAAATTAGACATTGACCCCTTCTGCACTGTTCATTTGGGATTGTTTTTTGTAATATCCTTTACATCCGTGATATACTTTTTATTTTTACTCCAATTTTTAATAAAGTGTACCCTCCGGTTCACCCTCCAAAGGGCAACATTTTATTTCAGTAACATGGTGGCTCAGTGGGTAGTGCTGGTGTTTCACCCTGCTTGGACTGTGCATTTGAACAAGGGTTCAAATCTGCCTCAATCTGTAGAGTTTTCAACTCTAAAGACATGTGTTTCAGGTGAATTAGTGACTCCCCATAGTTATGTGTATGTGTGAAGTTGTTGCCTTGCTGTTCTGCATAAATTTATGAATGATTGTAGGGAATTTACCATAGTGCATCCAGCACTTTAAGTGACCTTCAGTAAAGGTATCAGCTAAATACCAGATGGTAATCATTGTATGTTGATTTGGAAAAATATGTCTGCTAACTGAATAAATGTAAACAAAGTAAGTACTATATTAGTGTAGTATTTATACAAGTATTATAAAATGGAAACCATTTGAAAATATTAGCTGAAGTATTTGACTGCTTACCAGATCAGGGAAATCTTTGGGTGTACAGAGAGGAAAAAATGTTTGCTAAAACAAAACTGTCAGCCTGAGGTCATTGTATTTTTATCTAGAGTGCATTAATGAAGGATTTTTACTGTCTGAAGCAAAATGTATGTGCTGTACATTAGTGAAAGTGGAGCCTGAAGACTCTTGCCTTTGTCCCAGGTAGGGACACTTTACCTTAATTGCTACTGTAAAATATGCTGCTGTGTAAATAGGTAAAATAGGAAGTGATTTCAGATAATAGTGTTGCTAAAAGTTTATAAACAAGTTCATAAATCACATCTGTCCTAACGGGTTTTATATGAGGAACTTCCAACCCTTATGAATGGGTTATAGAACAACAAATTTTTGCTAAGTATGAGAAAACCATGATGGGACACCCTGTGCATATTCTTTACGTGCTTATTTGCGTTTTGTAATTCACCCTTTTACAGAACACTGAAATTCTACAAAAATGTACATATTAAAGCTAGTGTTTTGCACAAGAAAAAAAACAGCTATAAAGGCAGTTTTAAGATTGATAACAAATGAAGACTCCACCATCTGGGTGGAGCTTATAACGTTCTGGCATCGTGTATTGTTGCTAGAAATAAAGAGAGCTGTAGAATATGTTTAAAAGCATGTATGTCTTTACTTTTACTACTTTAGTTCATTGTCACTACACTCTGCGTCACCAACCTAGGGGTTATGGGAAATGCAGTCATTAACTGAAAGTATTGCAGTGGCTCCTGTCATGCCTTGCTGTTGTTTTATCCTTGTAGGGAGAGGTATTGACCCCAATGGTGTTCACTGTGTTTGAGACCATCAAGGTGGTCTGTTGTGGTACTCAGTGGGTGAAGCTGTGTCAGACATGCCTGGTAGAAATAAGGTTTGTGTTCCCATGATCTCAGCTCCAGGGTATTAGAATCCTTAAACATAATTAAAATTAGATGGATTTATGTTTTCCATTTACACATTTTCAGTTTAAGAATGCATTTTCACCAATGTTTTATGTTCCTAGATCTACTGAAAATTCTGCTGAATTACATGACAACATGATACAGGGGTGGGGCAGCTCCTGCATCCCCAGAGGTCTATTTTTCTTCTCTTCCTTGCTTTTGGTAGTTTGATTTCCTCTCCTCAGTTGCCATTTGGCTTGTCTAAACAGTTAAATATACATGTTTCTGTAGAAAATTCCTTGGAATTTTGCTCATTGCTGTTGAGGAAAGCATGTAACAAAAATAAATTGAATTGATTTGAACTAAAGGATTCAGTTATAGTTGGACATGCTAAGCCCTTTGTGAACCATAAGAACAAGTGACGAAACAGCAGACAGTGAACATGCTGTCAGTAGTCAGCTGTAGTTCTGTTATTTTCAGTGGCAATACTGGACCTCTTTTTAGAGCAGCTGGTTTCCATTTCCTCTGATTTTATTTCTAGTAACTGTTCACAGTGAGCTAGTTTCTATCTGTTAATAATATTTATGTTTACTTGAATGTAAATGCTGAAAATAGTTTCTGAACCAAGAAAGAAAGAAACCTGCACTTCTTTTCTGGCCCAGACTGTTAGATGTTGAAAGAGCCGAAACGGCCAGCGACCACAGGTTACATTGCTGATGATGTGTCCAGGTGTGCTGCAGAATGTGTGATATAAATTAAAATGAAGAACAAGCCCATTTGTTTGATATTCAGTGAAGTGACTTTAGTTTTTAAGAAATAAAATAACCAAAAGACATTATGGGATGATGCATACATCTGTATTTAACACAGTTCAAAGTTTTTAAAGACAAGATGTCTGTAATATAAAGCATAAAGTAAACTTTGAGTATTGTGATGTCTTTCCAAGAACATGTTCTTTCAGTTTGAGACACTGGTCAGCACTGCAGTTAGTCACTGGTATTGAACACACATTAAAAACAAAAGTTTTGTACTGGTCCTGGAAGAATAGGATGCAAGGCGATGCAGGGTACACCCTAGAGGGGACGTTTGGTTTAGAGCATTATTGTTATTGTGTGTTGACTTTCAGTGCACATCCAACTTGAAGGAAAAATTCAACAATTTCTCTTTGCAGGACTTTTACAAGAATCATGCCTGCAATAGTATCCTATATCAATCCATCCATCTATATATCAAATAAGTGACATAAGTTTAATGAAAATCTTATGTCTTGTTGAAGCAGGTAACTATTTAATACTGTTGCATTATGCAATAAAATATTTTTTTCAGTCTATACATTAATGACTATGTCACTGTGATTTTTTTTTTTTAATACATAAGCAGCCCGTTCAATCATTTCACAATAAGGATAGTAGGCTTTGACCAAAAAAAGCTTTGACAGTTTGACACCCTGTATCTAAATTATTCACATGGGGCCTTTCTTCTATGTTCCTTCAGCTGTATGAGCAGTGTGATGGTAGTGTGTCCTGTAGACTGCTGCTCCAAGAACCTCACTAGTGCAGAAAAACTTGCTGAGTCACAGGATGCCAGTGGTCTCTTTGGATTGTGTTGTGAAATGCTGCAGGAACATTGCCATCCTACTGTACCCCTGCTGGAGATGTCACTGCTGCCAAGACATTGTTGTAGGAGGACAATCTCATAGCCATACAGATACTTGAGTCTTTGGACCCTGAGACAGACACAAGTACAATGAATGAATGAATGAATGAATGAATGAGAACTTTATTAATCCCAGAGGGAAAGTACATGGAGTTACAGCAGCATACAGTATACACAAAGTAGTGACAGAAGCTGTACAAAGACTGGAAAGGTTGAAATGACACATGAAGCCAGGAAGGAAAGAAATAAGCAAGCAAACATATTTATACAAATAACAAGGTGAGGTGCAATAAGATGGTACAGTGGAAGCTCAGCACCATCCAAACTATTATGGACCCTAATGACTATTGGCAAAATATACTGTTAAGATAAAACCCCTGTCAAACAAGCTGAATACCCAAGACCTGATGAACTTCACTGCTGGTCACTAGATGTTGGTGTACGATCTGCATGGTGCACGTTAACTGGATGCTTCTCTGTGCAAAAATGTGTACGTGTATATTTGATTCACGTTTTCCATATGCCAGCTATACTTGCGATCTGAAAAGTGCACTTAGCAGCCCTTGGAGCCATTTATCTCCTTGAGCGAGCTAAATTACAAACAAGTACATTTAGGTTAAACTTGCCACTAGGTGAACTTATTTACAGAAAAAATAGTTTTCTTCATCAGCAGTGCTGAACCGTACCTAAAGTGGAAGGTGCACATGTGGCTGTGTAATCTGAGGATGATTCATGCTCATTCAGACAAGTTCAACATCAGCTGGACAACATAAGTCATAGAGTACATATAAAGTAACAAGGGTTTGAAAAAAATATAATAAACACTGCACAAACTACCATATTTACAGGGATATATATATAAGTATATCGAAGTAATAAGATAAGTAGTATGATAAATGGGGCTGTATTATATATTAGACACCCTGTATCTGGAATATATATAACATTCTTTGTGGCATGGATTCATCAAGGTGCTGGAAATATTCCTTGCTGATTCTGGTCCATGTTGACATGACTGCTTCACATAATTGCTGCAGATTTGTCAGCTGCATATTCATGCTGCCAGTCTGCTGTTGTACGACATCCCAAAGGTGCTGTATTGGATTCAGATCTGGTGACTGGGGAGGCCATTGAAGTTCACTGAACTCATTGTCATGTCATGCTCACGGAATCAGTTTGAGACGACTTGTGCTTTGTAACATGGCACATTATCATGTTCAAAGTAGCCATTAGAAGATGGGTAAATTGTGGCCAGTTTGTATCTGTGGCAGTCAAATGATGCTTGCATTAAGGGGCCCAGTGTGTGGCAAGAAAACATTGCCCACACCACCACCACCAGCCTGAATTCTTAACAGATAGGTTCGGTCCATGGTTTCATGCTGTTTACACCAAATACTGACTCTGCCATCTGTGTGTCACAGCAGAAATCAAGATTCAACAGACCAGGCAATGTTTTTCCAATCTGCATCTCTCCACTTTCGGTGAGCCAGTGCCCACTGTAGCCTCAGTTTTCTGACAGAACTGGAACCTGATGTGGTCTCCTGCTGTTGTATCTCATCTGAGTCAAGGTTCCACATATTGTGCAAGATGCTTTTCTGCCTACCACTGTTGTAAAGAGTGGTTATTTAAGTTACTGTAGCTTTCCTATCAGCTGGAACCAATCTGGCTATTCTTCTCTGACCTCTCTTGACAATAAGGCGTTTCATCCCACAGAACTGCTGCTCACTGAGTGTTTTTTGTTTTTTGCACCATTCTGTGTCGACTCTGGAGATTGCAAAAATCCCAAGATAGCAGCAGTTTCTGAAATACTCAAACCACCCCATCTGGTACCAACAACCATGCCATGGTCACTTAGATCAAATTTGTTCTCCAAATGTTGGATGTGACCATTCGCTAAAGCTCATGACCTGTGTCTGTGTGATTTTATGCACTGCGCTGCAGCCACAATTGGCTGATTAGATAACTGTGTGAAAGGGTAGATATTCCTAAAAAAAGTGGCTGGTAAGTGTAAATAGGTGTAATTGGTGACACTTTAAAAATATATTACTTTACAATGTATATACTGTGTTACCAGTGTAAAGGATGAATCAATATTTTAGTTTAAGAGCTAGATGACAACAGTGGAATCTTAAAGTCCATTCAGGTATGGCATCTCTATGTCTGTATATAGATTTTATATGTTCACATCTTGTTTTTTTATGCAACAGATTTAATTTACTGAAAAGATAAAAATGTTTCGGTAAATTAAAATTAAAACACTACATTGAGGCTTTTAACAGTACTAGTGCTTGGGAATATTAAAATTAAGATTTAATTTACTGTAAAGATAAAAATATTTCCCATAAGTTAAAACAGTACACCAAAACTTTTAAAGGTACTAATGATTTGGAATGTTAAAGGTATTAGGAGGAACTAAGTCAGGGTCAATTCTTGGTGAACTTAAATATAATGACTACAGAAACTTCTACAACAGTATTCCTACTTTTGAAAGGGGTGTGTCCATTGTTGTAATTTTGACTCCATCGACATGGTTGTGCTCATTTTATCCCTCTTCCTTCAACTTTCCCAAGCATTACAGTTTTTTTCAGAATCTGCTGTTCACATGATGAGTCCAAAGGACGATAACTTTGTGGCTTGTGCTTCTAACAAAAGGCATTAATGCACATTTGTTAAAATCTGTAAACACTGTAAGTCAGTTGAATTAATTTTGCGCCACGTTCTTAGTCTGGTTGTATACATTTACCTGCCAACAAATGACAGGTAATGGTAACAGGGTTGACATTTCTTTGAAAACAAGAAAGCTTTAAATTAGACAAAAAAAATACAAGAAAAAAATCGCAATGCAAAGTTTACACATAAATCAAAAACGAAGACTCCAGTGTATTTTTTTATTTGCCTAACACCTTTCAGGCTGTTATATCTCTGTAAATCATGGACCCAACCCTCTCCAGTACCTGTGGGAAGGGAATAAGACGACTGCTTCATTACTTAATTTTCCTTAATATTTTCTATGCATACTGTTTAGATTTGAAATCTTTTAGATCTGTAAAACTCAGTCTCTGTTTTTTTGATTGCTTTGTTTTTCCTGCCACAGACTTGAAATTTGACATGCAGGTACTTCTCACCCTAAGCTAGGTTTTGTGTATTCAAGTTCATTAAACTCCAAAAAGGTTGTTTTCTGTTTAGGAAATTTGACATATGGTGTCTAAGGCTTGGAGAACCGGAAGTAGTGATGTCACTCATGTACATACACACATGAGTGTACGTAAAGGCACTGAAGGATTTTCCCATCACACCACACAGCGGATAAATATACTTGCTGAGTTGGGAGACACTGATGGATTTTATCACTACACCCCCCCCCCCCCACAGTGGCAGACACTACACATGCTCTACACACAAGCTAATGTACTTTCTCACTCCAACACACTCAAATTGGAAGATATAAAGTTTGGTGATGTATAATTTATTACTGTCTGCACATCACTGCACAGCACACGTTCCTGTCAGTGCCACTCCTGTGTTTAACCAGAGGAACCAATAGCTTTTATATGTCAACAAATGAAAATGTAAAAAAAAAAAAAAGCTTATGCATGACTCACATACAGAGTGTTATACTCATTAGTGATGTAAGGGTAATAAAGTTTGGATATAAATTTTGTTTTTTCCTTTCCCCTTGACAATGACCAGCCTGTATGTCAATCTTTATGGCATCCACCTGTCTGACACCACTAACAATACTTATGTACCTTTTACCTTTCAGCATTACAGCTTTTTAACCCAGGTAGTTCCATGTAATTCAGATAGTGGATTATAATATGCACTTCTTAATGTTTTAAATATATCAAATGATGCATGAGATTGTGTGTTGTGTCTTTTTTAAAGCAGACATGCATTTCAGCTCTATTCTTGGAAGAGACTGGAGAGTTACATTTCCATTTCACACTAAAAAGTTTTTCATCTTTTTATGACATCTTTCTCTACAGTGAAGTGTCGTTCACCTGCCATTCCTTAGGGGGTTGGTGACTGTCCATTCTTCAGTCATTTTTGCAGCCATCTGTTTTATTCAGCATGTTCAAAGCTGACTCCTCTCAGTTAGATAAAGGAACACCCTTGCTATTTTTCAGTGCTCAGCAGGGTGGTGGCAGTTGTGCTGTGCCTAGGATCTTGTGGCCAAATTTCATATCTGACCTCAAAAAGTCAAAGTCATGTTTAAGGGAGACACGATATGCAGTGTACCGTACAGAATGTTTTCTTATCTGTGCCCCCATATTAGCCAGCGACTCATCTTGCACATGTAAAATGGTAAGAAAACGCACAACCTCCTCAAAGAAGGCACCAAGTAAGAGCCTTACTTCAGAGCAATTCCTCCTTTGGCTGTTTTTGTTACAAGCATCATAAAAAAGCCCATTAGCTGCTCTGCTTGAAATAGAATGTCTGTGTTCTGGGTGTTTGTGTGCATATATAGAATGTTATGAGAAATAAGTTGTATTTCCCTTTAAAGATTTCACTATGGGTCAGCATATCCCTACATACATGGGATAGATGGGATTACATATTAATAGCAATGTTCACCTAAGATTTCTGCATGGTCCAAAGGAATATGATTTTTATGTATCCTACTACTGTTTCTTATCAGCATTTTCAACAAAAGCAGTAGAGGTCAATCAACCTTGAAGGTAGTTACCCACCAAGGCCCTTTGTTCATTCAAAGCAGGGGAGGCACAGGGAGGGGGCTGTTAGGAATGGCTAATCCCAAAAGTGTTTGGTTTATTTATATGTCTTATGGCCTATTTCAAAGTGGCCTAATGTATTAGTGTCATCCATTGGCTATATAGGACCCAAGGCCCTCATGTAAAGTCTGAATGAATGGATACAGTTTAGGCGCTTTCGACAAACCCAAAAGAAAGAGGTGTTCATTGTAGCTGAATGCAGCTGTGGAAAATTCAAGCACACTGAACATTTGTCTTACAGAACACAAATTTATAAATAAATTTATAAGTGTACAATGCGCCTGAAAGTGTTCACTGTGCCTGACAGAGTCTTCTTAAAAAAACAGCATGCGTGGCCTGAGGCAGGACAATGTGAGCTTGGACTTGTTGCAGGGACTCAGAGCCAGAGCTCTGCGGTTTCTAACAGGACATCATTCATCCTTCACTTGTGTTTGTTTGCCTGCTGCCTCCAGTATGACAGCAAGATAAACCACAGCGTTTGGGAACAGTTTGCGAGGAACTGATGCTCTGCTCCTCTTTTTTTGCAAGTCTGCTTTTATTGTTTTCTTCTTCCATTTCAGTACTCATGATGTGTCTAAATGTGCCACTTTTTAAATCCACGAAATGTTAGCCTTACTCAGTTACTTGGTTACATGGTTACTTGCATGTCTTCTTCCTGTTTTCTGTCATGTAAGAAGGGCTACCATTTAAAGAAAAAATAGAAGAATGGGCTCACAGCCTTGTGTTTGAAGTAATTTTGTTAGAATGGTGTTAAGTATTCTTCATATAACAGAATAAATATCTGTTTTGTAGCAGTTGCATAAGAAAGTTCTTTGTAAGAAATTTTTGTCAGCATAGTGGTATTTTTGTTGTTCATATCGATTGCTTAAATATTTTGTGTTTCCAGTTTGGTATCATTTGAATGCATGAAGGTTGTGTTTTTTTATTCATGCCCCAACTGTTGCACTTGCTTTGCCTTTTACCAGTTACACAACTGTATAATTGTTACTGGAATAATTCAGGTTATGTACTTTGCTCAAGAGTACTACAGCTCGAATAGGGATTCCAACCCAGTCCATAGACAGGTACAGCTGTAACTAATACATTGCTTGTTGTCCATTTAAATGTGTCCCAGTGATATCATATTTATTATGCTAGAAAACCAGGTTTTGAACATTTATTCACTCATACTGACTTTAAAATTGTGCTACACCTAATTTTGTGGGTTTTAAAAGCATTGTGTGCGAGTGATGTGCTTTATTAATGGTGCATAGAAAGACATTTGTGTAGTTGTGTTATGCAGTTGGGTTTTTGCAGTGTATTAGAACAATGTCATTCTTTCAGAATATGCACAACAGATGACAGTTTTCATACAGTAACAATTCTATTATAATCCAGTTGTGACAGTGTTGCTGTCATTCACCACTACAGTTTTTGGCTTCTCATTCTGGTTCTTTGGCAGTCACTTTTACATTTTACATATTGACATATTCATAGCCTGTGAGATATAAATGGGTGACAGTTTTCATTAAAAGCTTTGAAAAAGACAAAGGATTTACTGCTGTAACTATTGTATTGAGATGAACTCAAAATATATGGGTAAAATGAGCAAAGTGTAACAATGTGTTGGCAAAGTTCAGTTTGACTTTTGGATTATGACATTTTTATGAAGAGATGTTCATAGTAGGTTTTTGATTTCCACAGCTTTCAAAATGGACATTAGAGTGCCATGTGTACACATGTCTGAGATAAGGGCTTTCCTGGGTTATAAGCTGGTGGTGTTTCATGTCCCAGGTGCCTCTGTGTGAATGTTTCATGGCAGGCACGTGACAGGAGTGCTGCCAATGACATTTCCAGTGGCCTCCTACTGCCTCGGGGTGGATTCTACCTCTTGCCGAGTTCAGAGGAACTGCTGCGTACATCTTCCGTGAGACACTGGGAACAGCAGGGCCATGTGGATTGGCACATTTTTGAAGAGTAAAAAAGCATTTTACGCCACACTCTAGTTTCAAACTTGATTTTTAAAGATATTGTAAGAAATAGGCTAGGCTTTTGTTTTCTCATACACCTTCTTTGTAGATACTGCACAGATAATAATTAATATTATATGCAAATGAAGAGCAAGCAGATCCAGTGTCAGCAAAAGATTCTTAAATAGTTACCATGTAGGCTTGTCACCTTTTGGTTCTGGATCCTAAGGTGCATAACTTCAGTTAAAAGTTGTTGTTATATAAATAGGCCAACATTTATGTTGCTTTGGACAAAAATGAGAGCAAAGAAGAAAGGAAAACATTTAATAAAGGCCCCATTAAGGCTTACTAACCACCCTAAAGAGTTCTTGAACCTCCCATACTGACTTACCAGGCTACTATCGCTCCTTACTTGTCTCCTGTAAGGTGAAATACAGGAGGAGAATTCGACACTTTACACACACCTGGTAAGGTATCATTGCCACCTGTGGTTTCCTTCTGCTCTAGTCTCTCATTTCTCTGTTCCTCCTTGTGAACGCAGCTGTCTACCTTTACCATGTTAAAGCATGACACATTTTTCCACATACCATGCCTGTATCATGCTTCCAGGTGAAATATACTTTGCCTCTTGTAAATGCATCTTATAGAATAATGCAACCAGGTAACTACTGTATTTATCCAGCTCAACTGCATTTAGAAAATAAAGTCAGTGTGTTGTGAACAAAGATGACAATCATATACAAGTAGTTAATAATATTTGAAAATAGACTACAGACTGGCAGCCTCAGGTATTTTATCATGTATATTGTTTATTTAGTAGTTAGTTAGGTTAGTAGTAAGTCTGCCTGGCCTGGTCAAGTGTGAGATTGAATCCAGCTTAGGGTGTGTGGTGTTTGCATGTTCTCTCCATATCTGCGTGGGGTTCCTCTCCTCCACTGTTCAGGTTAATTGGTCACTTTAAATGGCCCCCTGTGCTTATGGTCACCCTATGACGGACTGGCGTCCTATTCAGGGGCAGTTTCAGTTTCAGGCTTTATGCCTGTTGCTTCCAAGATAGGCAAATCACCGAGATTCTTCTCAGGGTAACAGTTAGGTATATTGTGTACTGCTGCCTTTTGGACTAGACTGGCTTCTTTTTGTTGATTGATGTTACAGGATTTATGATTTACTCCCATGAGAAATTTATTAGCTGCAAATATCATAGTCAAAATGCTGAGATACTGCTGCTGCTTGCAGTGAAAACCGATAGTTTGGACTTGGTGATAGAATAACGTCAAACAGAAATAAATCACAGAGGAGGTAAAGCGTCCTACTCTTTCTAGCAGTTAGTTGTCATTTAAACCCTCTGTGCACTCAGGAAACTGGAGTGATGAGGTTCCTTTTGATATGTGCCTCTGAGTCACACAGAAACCACATAGAATAATAATATGCAATAATAAAAACATGGAATAATGATAGAACTGAGCACTTTGCAATCACATCAAAGTTGTGACCTTTCTAGAAAATGATATGGCTAGGAAAATTTATGTTTGTGAAGGTGAGGAAAGAGTGCTTTCTTTAATAGATGGAAGTCAAAGATAGGGGATGCTTGCTGTTGTGGTAAAAATAAAACTTGCATGCATAGGGAGGTAATGTTCTGTAGATGATCACACACATGCGAGCATATCAAGACCCCTGCCTTTACTGTCTTCATTTTTTTGTGCTGAGCAACATTGACATAAACTCATTAACCTTCAGTATTTAGTACTCTGAGATTTTACAGTTTTTTCTCAAACTGTTGAATCCAAAATCAAGAATCATTTATTATCATACTTCTATATATACCAGGTATACAAGGGAGAAAGAAATTAAGTTCCTTGTGTCCACAGAGTATGTACCTTAATAGGGAAGAAAAAAGTAAATGTAGAGAAATAAAAAGATTCTCTAAATATAGATAAATATAAGACAAATAAATATAAATGATTATAAATATTTTTTTTTAAAAATGGTTAATATAAAATGGTAATATTAAAAAAATGATCATATGGAAGAGATATGTAAATAGTGCAATATATTGTGGTGCCAAGCAATATATAGTGTATTTGTGCAAAAGGAGTTTAGCAGCCTGACTACCCTTGGTATGAAGCTGTGCCTGAGGCTCTGGGTTTTCGTTCTCAAGTTGCAATAGCATCTAGAAGATGGCAGCAGTGAAAACCAAGATTGGAGAGGGTGAGAGGGGTCGGGGGTAATGTTGTGAACTTTATTGAGACACTTCTTGTAGGTGTTCTGGATGGTAGATAGTGGGGTCCTGCTGTTGGACTGGGCAGTCTTCACTACCTACTACAGAGCTCTGCACTTAATGTAGTTCCCATACTAGACTGTGATACTGGAGGTCAGGATCTTTATGGCACGTTTGTAGCGGTGAGGATGAGGAAAGAAGTCCATCATTCTTCAGACTCCTTGAGAAGTGAAGATGCTGTTGTATCTTTTTTACCAGATGGGTTGTGTTGTGGGTCCAGGAGTGATCCTTAGTGATGTGTACACCCACGAATTTGAAGTAGTGCACTAGCTCCTCCGCTGAACACGACTGAGAATACCATCTGGTTCTGCAACTTTCTGTATGTTGACTCCTCTGTTAGGGACACAGACAGTACTCATGGATCCTCTGGGTGTAGGCTGCCTATGCTGATGACAAAGTTGGTGGTCACAGCATCATCAACACACTTAGCAATGTAACCAGTGACAAATGACGTATATTCCTTCAAGTCCAGGTAGTCCTAGGGAGAAGCAATTTTGAACATTTTCCAAGCAGTTTGATCATAACAGTCCTGCAGCACTTCAGCACTTCATGCTAGCATTGCATTTAAGTTAAAGGATAAGATTCTATATTCTTAAAAATGAAATAAAGTAGCTTTGTTCTGTGAAAATGTTTGTTACTTTCTAATCCTATGAGATCCTTGTGGTGTCTGAAGAGAAGATCCCTTGTGTTTTGCAGACCTCTTATTCACCACTTCACTCTTTACACTTGAAGTGTCTTTTTAGTAAACCATCTCTCAGTAAATTGAAATCGGGTAACTATATTTTCAGTGAAAGAATGAGTGATATTTAGTTACAGAAAACATTTATAGCATAAAGCCCAATTGAATTAAAGTGTCTGTTCAATAATTAAATTAAATCTAACTAATCTTCTGAAAAAAATATTTAAAGTGTTTAGTTCAATGTCACATTGGATTCAGTGAGCAAGTAAAACACCATTTGATAACAGGAATATAGTCAGTGGTTGAGGTTTCAGCTACCTTCTTATTTAGAGTTTCTTTAATGCCCTCAGATTAGATCAATGTTATGTTTTCCCTCTTCTAGCAGTTACAGTCTAGCATACTTGTTGCTTGTGGCTTATGTATTTTTCTAGTTTTTGAAGGCACTGCACGTGGTTTCTGATTGTTGGGTACCCAGACAAGGAAGAAGATAGCTTACATAGTCATTTGCACCAATATTTGATTTACATTACTGTGGTGCCAAAACTCTGCATCTTATTATTTCCTTTTCATGAATTATTCAGGTGTCTCTGCTGTTTAAACCTTCACTAAATGTGCATATAGTCATTTTACTAATGTGTTTTTTTTTGAACCTGCTAAACTAAATGGCACTGACACAAAAACCCAAATTTGTAAGCCGTGAGTTTTCTCTGGAAATCCTTCTTGATGCTTTTTCTGTTGTCCTTGAAGGATGTTTTCAAATGTTTATATACAAGAGAAGTGCTTATGTTCTCCCCAAATTGTTGCGAAAGTGTCCAAGTTATTGCAACCTGAAAGAAAAAAACATATAGATGTTTTAAAATATTGCACAGATTTGTATAATTTGTGCAAAAAAAGACAGCACACTAAAACAGACTTGCACTGACCTAGCGTCTCCTGGTTTCTTTAACCATGCCATATCCAGGTTGAGAGAATAGTGGACAGGCGGAGGAACAAGAAGGGGAAGTGGGAGTACTTGATCCGATGGAAGGGCTACGGACCAAGCGAAGACACATGGGAACCTGAGCACCACCTGCTGCACTGCGAGGAGTTTATCGACCAGTTCAATGCCCTGCGTCTCCACAAGGACAAAAGAGCCAGGCAGGCACGGTCAGCCAGTGAGCAGCGTAGGAAGAGGCGGGCCAGTGCTGCATCCCCACTCAAGTCCAAGAAGGCTGGCACTAAGCAGCTTGGGGACAGGGTATCCAAAGCAATGCCATGCAGGACTGCACCTAGTGACCTGCAATTTGTGCCTGTCAGGAAGCCACACACCGGCGGGGTGCACAACGGGGAAGCCAGCCCCATGAGATATGATGGCGCTGCTGGCGGGAGTAGAGTGGATGCAACGATGCAGAGCTTGGATGGTCCTGAGACACCGCTCCTCAATGAGTTAGGTAATGTCCTTCTAAGTTTCTATATTTTAATGTGCTTTTATATTCTAGATCACTTCCAGAAATATTCAGTGCAGTGCCAGATGTTTTGTTTATGTGGGAAAACAATGAGTGTAAAGTGCATATATAGTGTGCATATATATATTTTCCTGGTTACAGGCTGCTGCTCTGGAGTGCTTATATAGCAATATGCTGTAAAATTTTGAGTAAAAAAACAACAATGCCTAAATTGATTTTTGTAGGCTACAAATATCGACAAGTTATGTAAATCAAAAATGGTTCCAGTCCAATCGTTTTTCGAAACTTAGTGCCTTAAAAAGTATTGAACGTATTAAAATGTCTTGAAAGTGACATTAAATTTTAATGAATTAAGTATGACAGTGGTATTCTATAGAAAGTAATTGCTGACTGTTGAACTCTAATCTTAGAAATGAAATTATCTCATTTTAACCTGAAATAAGGACTTTATCAAGAACACAGGAGATGGTGCTTGTAGTGTCCAGGTCCACTTAGTTTATTTTCTGTCTGAGTCTTTAGGCTGTTTTACTGATATAATAAGAGTTGTTGAGGAAGCCAAGGATCAAATAACTTCTTTTCAGCACCTGTGTTTCTTTCGCTGTCTATGCTGAACATAATTGTGTCTTTATGTATTTGTAAACTAACTGTACTTGAATCTTACTTGAAGTGGACAGTTTGTGGATAGATAACTATTCTTAAATTGGACCGATTTCTGTCCTGCTGTTTAATGACCACAGTTCCACATTATGTAACTAATGTACACTCAGCCCTGGCGTAATGAGGTCCCATAAAATGGAAAAACTGCTTTCACAGTATAAGAAAATATGTCTCTCCCTTGTCAGTACAATGGGCTTACTATTCAGTACAACAGCATTTTTGCTTGTTACTGAGATCAGCTCTGACAAAGAGTCAACAGACAGTATAAGCGCATATACATAAAGTCAACCTTGTACAGGTGATTCCCACCAGTGTAACTAGTCCCTGTGGTTATTGCTTCGTAACAGTCATTCAGCACAACAACCAAATTAATATAACGTAAACACTGAAGAACACAACAAATGAACAATGTATTGAAGCTTCTTCCTGTCACATTCAGTCTCAACCAATCACAACCATTAAGTGAAGGTAAACCCAATGTCATAGCTGAAATAGTAAAGTAAATACTGTTATTATTGTTATTATTATTATTGTAGTACATCAATTATCAGTCTACAAGTGTTCTTGACAAATGGGGCCCTTAATGAAACAATGATATAACTGGTCATTGATCCTGTATATTGTATACACAGAGTTTGAAAACTGCATGTGTAACATAATACAAAATAGATTAGGTATACCTTTAATAATAGTGAATAAACACAGAAAGCAATGTATTTTATGGATAAAAAATATAAAATTCCCAAAATTAGTATGATTTTTTTACATAAAAAATATGTTAAATTATTATAATACAATTTTAGCCCTTATAAGTGTTCACGCAGTAGTACTATAGGAGGTAATGATACAGTTCTTGGGAAGGACATTGATCAAGGGTACTACAGCAGGGGATCAGACAACTGGTAGCAATGTTACACAGTACCTCTAACACCACACTTTCCATGTGCTTTGCAGAGTGGGTAGATATAGTCAGTGATCTCGAGAACCTTATTTCTTTATATAAAAAACTGTTGACCAAGGTATCACAGTACTTCTGTCCCAGGGTGTACCCTGCCATCCCATACTTGCAGGGTGGACCCAGGACCCTCATGACCCTCTGCTGGAGAAGCCATTGTTCATAATATAGGAATGTGTTTTTTCTCATATAACCTTAAAAGACAAGTCAGATAATTTTTGTTACAACTGTTATAAAAAGTCTTGGTGTTATCATTGGCATGCATAAATGTATCTTTTATTCTAGTATTTTAATTAATTTTAGGTACATTTTTGAGTTTGAAACTCGTCACAATAGGAGTTTACCTAATGGGGTGATTATAAATTAATTCTGCTATGTGAGGAATGGGAGTAGTATTTTTTTCTCATTTGTATGAAGGTTGAAGGTCACTGAATAAAAGTAAAATGTAAACACAGGTATAAAATATTAAGTACATACTTCAGCCCGATTTTACATTGGTTGTGTTGATTGTCATAAGTTTAACCCTTGATTCAGCAAAGGGTGCTCATCTTTTGAAGGGAATTACCCATCTGTCTCAATTCTCCATATGGATCTGTAGCCAGTACGCGTTTTGTCTTTGTCGCAGCCCTGCTAGAAGTTAGAATTGTTGAAAAGTTGAAAACCAAAACTGACACAACTGGTTGTGGAAAAAAAAATGTGATGCTGTGCCTGTATTTGCTCAGGACACACAGGGAAGGCGCTTCAGAGGGTATAGAAAGACTTGTTCAGCAAACTTTCATTAACAAAAACAGCTCAGTTTCTTTCACCACTGATACCTACAGTTGAAATGAAATACACCCATACCCACCATAATAAATACATGTATAATGCATCTAACGCTTAACTGTATTTGATCCCTATAAAATTCTATGCAATATTCAACTCTACTATACAAAACCTTTTCCGTTCTGTAATTATTTATGGCTATACCGTGGTTTGTGTTTCTTTACAGGAATGCAAATATATAACATGTTCCTTGTTTCAAGGTCAAATCCTTGAATGTAATTTGTGTGATAATATTTGTGGGATAAACTTGGCAAGGTAATATCCATGATGAAGTGTAATTTCCTTCCAAAATGCACTGATGCTCTGTTAAGAGGCTTCTCAATTGATTTCCTTGTGCAGAGGACCAATTTCCTGTGGTTATTTCAGATTCCACTTTGCAATAAGCTTACAAATGGTTCCGCCTCTGTTTTTTGAATTTGTGTACATTGATCTGCATGTTTTACAATGTTTGGCTGGACTAGTGGCCTTTCACTTCAAATGTTAACCATCTCAGATTGAGCAAGTGTGTACAAAAAAACAGCAAAAGAAAATCTTTGAGGTTTCTGCAGTGCTCATCCTTCAGGTACAGAGTATTTAACTGTTTGTGTCTTTTAACTTTTTTCCTCCTTAAAATGTAAAAATAATGGAATCTCAATTCTCTGGGTTAAAATTATGGTTGTGCCACTTCAGTATGTGGCAAAAATCCTGACATGATTTGCACAAAATTGCATTTGCCTGTGGGTTTGCTGCACTTTGCATTAACTGATATTCAGGATCTGTTATGTGTGATATGTACCCATTTCGTTACTCATATGTTCCTTGCTACATGATGTAACACTAGCTGGAAAAAATACCCTGCAGAATTAATAATTTGTATTGCATAATTAGTGTCAAAATCTTTTTCATTCAATGGAAGTGGAAAGAAACAGACTAGAAAGGAAATAAAAACAAAACAATGCAACATTAAAATGATTGAGCTTGCAGTCAGTAGTCTTCATAATAACTTCTTAACTTGCATGTTATCAAGATTATTATTCTAGTAATGAGATTGACTGAATTTATGTATTGTCTGAAACAATAGACTCCGTTTATAAATTTAAATCAAATGGAAACTTGTGGGCAATGTAATGGTATGTAAATTGTAGGGGATTTATATAAAATATTGTAGTTAAAAACTGTGATAATGTAACAACTAAGTTGTACATTAATTCAGACTAAATTAATATTCGCACTCTGGTAATTATGGTCATAAATGTCACAGCATGTTGTTTTGGCTAGCAAACATTCTTCAGTGTTCATCTTAGTTCTTATATTAGTTGGGCATTGCTAAGATTTTTTTTGTATCTACTGATAAATCATTTTTGGAAAAAGACTAAAATTTAATCAAATGTTCTAGTTATTTATAATTATTTTATAAGTATAAAATTCTGCAAAATATTTATAATATTTTTAGTTAATATTTGAATTTGCAAGCGTTATGTGCAAGGAGTAACTTCATACATACAGGTGGTTCTTTTTCATATCCTTACATACCACACAAAACCATTACTTTAGCAGACTGAGTGCGATGTATGTAAAATACAGAGAAATATTTGCAACTAGTTCAGCCTTAACCTAACTACTAGTATACTCGACTAACTCTTTAATTTTTAGGCAGTATTCTAGCTCAGTATTAAAACAAATGACTATATTATACTGTTTACACCAGTACTCTTTGATAAGTCGTCTAGGTTGCAGTGACTGACAGTAAGGCTTATTTTTATCACACACATCTTTCAATGACTCTAATTTAATCCTCAATGATGTAACCAGGGTTCACTGGGTGATTTGGATCTTTCAGTGTCCAGGTGACTCGACCAGGGTTGATCAGACCCCAAGCAGACCAAGTAATGCTACCTTGAACCCAGAGGTCACCTCTCCCGATCCACAGCCATTTAGATGCCTTCTCTACACCCTCAGTAACTTTCGTTGCCTTCCTCCTCTGGCTACTGGTGATACCCAACATACAGTAGGCCCTGTACAAGGACATCCTTGTAAAGCCTGTGCAACCTGCTTCAATGAGCGCAAACCTTGCTCTCCAGCATTTCAAGCGGTACTGCACTAGTTCCTCATACTTCATCTCTTTCCTCTTATTAGCCTTATTCATGTCCTCACATAGCTGGTCGCCCAGTAAGCTCTGAGGAGTCCCAGTTCCCTGTATGCAGATGTCATTCTCTGACCCGTTTGCTTTCCTGGTGTTGAGAGGAGACTTCACCCCACTAAAAGCATGAAGGGCAAACAGCCAGTTCCATATACACAAATACTAGGACAAAGATGAGAGGGTCAACATGAAAGTTTTTTTTTTACTATTACTGAATATACTTAAAATTCCATTTTGTGAAGCTGTTTTTGACATGTTTTTTGGAGGGGAATTTACTAACCTGCCATCCTCTGTATGTTTCATTTGTAGCCCAGAATCAAGGAATATTACATAATAGATTTTCTTCAACAAAAATACAGAGAGATGCCAACATTGAGATCCAATGCATTTCACTGCTTCAAAAAGCAGTGTTACACTATACTGGTAGATTTAACTAGCTTATTTTTAATGTTTTCTACATGCAAGCGCAAATCTTTGTTCTTGCAATGTGTGTGTTTTAACAGAGTTGTCACGGCCGAGGCGTGGAACTGATTTTTCTTGTATGATAGAGCTCATCACCATCATCCTGGGACTGTTCTGTTGCTTTCCAGACAAGTCACGCTGTCTGCACTGGAGAAGTAGCTTCTCACTTTAGGCTGGGAGTCAGCAAATCAGCCAACCACCCCTGTCCACAGTACTGCACTGAGACTCTCCTCCCATTACAGAAAAAGCTATTGTGGCATAAGAATTTCCCTTGCTGTCATCTGACTGTTCATGCTGCTGGCACCCAGTTCACAGGTGCACAGGCCGGGGCTGTCAAGGCAAATGTACTGTTCTTCTTCTGTGTCTTTATTCTGCGTCTCCCAGACTTATTTCAGTTAAACTAGAAATTATGTGTATATTTTTAATTTTCTGTCTGATGTTGAACTTGTGCCTCGATTCTTGCCAACAGGTAAGCAGGCAAACTCTTTCTGATAAAATAATACTTTTTAATAACTTAATTATGTTGATAGTGAAAGTAAGTAAATGTCATGTTCAAAAATGAAAAACAAAAAATTCCTTTCCATAGTAATGAACTTTTCATCTTGTTTGTCTCCACATGGAGTTGGGTTTTTTAATGTTTCTGATGTAATTTAGCAGGGCAAAGAAAATAAAGACAGCACTTTACAGTTGTAGTATGGTGTTTTTTGCTCCATGTTTGCAAGGTTGTACTGAAACTCTGAAATATTTTTCCTCTTTACTGAAGATGTAACTTTAATGCACTGCATTGTACTGTACAGTACTATAAATAGCTGTGTCCACAATATATTGAAAGCATACTTTTTCTTAGTAGCAGTGGAAGCAGAGTGCTGCAGCTGAGAGGAATGACGTCAGTAGTTAAAATTGAGAATTAGAGTCTCAGTTTTGCCTAATTGAAGTGCTTGTGATCGAATGTATTTGAACAAGAACTAAATTGATCTGCCTGGGGTAGAAGTGAACGTGCTGAACTGAAGCCATCTGATGTCCAGGCCTGGTATTCACAGCAGACTTGATCATATGAGAATCTGTGTGTAAATTGAATATCCACACATTGTTACTGCGGTGGAAGGTGGGGGTTGCTTTTTCCTGTGATCCTCTGGGGCTTGTGCGATGGAGGAGAATCTATGACAATCCCACTGCTGTCTTCGCGGTGTCCACATCACACTGACAGAGTTAACACATCACTGTTCAGACTGATAGTTGTCACAGTTTTATTTGTGTTAATGATTATATGTTGGTAGGTAAGTATATAAGCACACACACACACACACACACACACACACATGCACACATATATATGAATACAGAAGAGTGGAGACAGTGTTGTGCTCTACTTCTGCTGGGACATATTAAAGCAGTCCTCACTAATACACACATGATTCTCTCAGTTTTCCTGTGTGTGTATTATGGGCCAAGATTTCCAAGGAAGATGGGTGTGACACATTCTCAATTAAAAGGCCATCCAGCTCACAGGCATGACATTGGCAGGGTGTTTTCTGTTCAAGGTACCACCGCTGTGAGGAAACAAACCCATAATAGAATAATCCTTTTAACTCTATATGAACACATTGTTATTGTTGGCTGCAGTATGCTACAGCCTGTATTACTGGTTCAGGGCTACATATACTATGACCTTTCTCTCAGTTATGTTCTCTGAGAAAGGATAATAAAATAAATGTGACCGTCCACCTCCAAAGGGCAATTTGTTGAGGGCAGTAGATATCCACAGTATCTGATGTGCCTCTGTCTGGAGGTGTACCCATTCGTAGTAAAATATTTTCATTTGTCTTTATGTTTGGGCCTGATATTTAGGGCAAATTCTCATTATTAATGCCAGTTTCAGTTTTATGAGCCTTGTTTAACCCTTCCCTATTTACTTAAATAATATAAGGACATTTTTTGAAAGATGCACTATTTTAAATTAATATAACAGTAAATGAATGATATTTTCACATAAGCTTTGGAAAAAGTGCCATTTGGACTCCAAGGTCTGTTGGATTGAACCGTTTCACCGTTCTGTTCATCTCTTTTGCTGTGGTCTCAACATGGTTTTCATGTCCAGCTTTTTTCAAACACGTGTCTTTTCTTTACTTTGAGCCCAAAGACTGTACACAATCCAGGCTATGGTATCAAGGTCTTTTCGCTGAGATTATCATCTTCAAAGGCAGCTGTTACATTCCGCTCCTGTCCTAGTTTATCCTGTTAGTTGAGATCTGGAGTGGCCGTGTATGAATTTTTTATTCTTTCTACTGCCCATTTTTGGTATTTGGTCATGTTTTCATTTATTTATACAAGTACTCATGACTTGCACTTTAGGAACAGACTTTTTCCTTACAGTAATTCAGTTTTTTTTCACCACACAAAGCATGACAAGATTTCTGTTTTGAGCAAAATATATATTAACATGGCTATAGATTAGGTTTACTCATAACTTGTACCTTCCTGTGGTAAATGTTCATCACAAGGTTCACTTTTGTGGCACTTGTTGCATTTTGCATTGACTTCATTACTTTTAAAAACTGAGTCAAACTTATTAGCATTTGTTTGCAGTTGTTTCAACTGACAACATGCTGTCCTGCACATATTCTGCCTGTTTCAGTTTTTTCATCTAAATATTGTTGAAGTTATATGTTGTTTTACATGCTTGTGATGAATAGACTTTTCTCAGTGTTATAATTTGATGTGTAGGTATTTTTGAATGCATTTAGAATGCAGAAAATTAAAGATGGTGGAGTTGAGAGAGGCTAAATGGATATATTTAGTCAAGTAGAATGGCCAGTTTTGTTTTGCAAATATTCCTGCACATTGCTGTATTTTTATAAAATTTTATAACAACAAAGTTTATAGTTTTATGAATTTTATAAAATTTTATAAATTTTTTTTCTTCTACGTACTCTTTTCATTGTTTTTTGTGCTAAAATTGAAATTGATTTCCTTTGAGTCCTCGTACAAAGAATAGAGACAACCTGTATACTCAGGAGCATTAGAACTGGTACCCATTATATCTGAACAGTGTCATGCTCAGCAAGGCATTATTTCACTATTAAATCCTGTTTAATTATAGCGAATGAATCAGAAATGTAGGCAATAGGCTATTCATGATTCTGTATGAGTAGCTGAGGCATATCTGAGACACAGTGCTATTGGCTATTTAGTCTTTTCTTCAAGCCATCATTGTGTTTTTTGTCACTGCTCTGATGTTAATTATTTTGCCCTCTTTTAGTGGAAATCCTGTTCCGGCCCTGAATTATGTTCACTTTTGGAATTTTAGTGAAAAACTGTTTACATTATTTAAATCGGGGAACTTGTCAGGCTTCTTAATCAACCCGTTATGTGATCTAAATATAGTCAAAGTGGGAGTAACAGCTAGTTTCCACTGAGGAGGATTATGTTAATGGAGACTCAGAGGGTCTACGCTAAGCCTGAGTGGACTGTGGCTAACAAGTCTTAGATCAGGATGTGACTCAATTGCAACCTCATTTATATTCATCTCTTGTGTTTTGTCTTTGTTTTTTTGTAAGTAGGTGAAAGGTTTGCACTATGTCTCCTAGCTAGTCTGGACCATTTCATGAACTTCCATTTGTTTGCAGTGTTTGTTCGTGGGTTGTCTAGTGTCAGATGGGATCACTGACTAAGTGAAGTACCACCACCACCCCTACATACATCATCCACAAGTAAAATCACTAAACTAACCACCCACCTCTGCTCCCTCTCCCACTGTTTCTTCAAACAGCCGCTACACTTTCTAATGGAGGGGTGAATTTGCACAGTTCTGTGAAACGAAAGCTGGTGGAGGACAAAGGCTACGTGTTTGACAAGAGGCTGAGGTATAACGTCCGGCAAAATGAGAGCAACTGCCGGTACAGGGACATTGTGGTCAGAAAAGAAGAGGGTTTCACACATGTGCTGCTGTCGAGCCAGACGTCTGACAACAATTCCCTGACTCCAGAGGTATGTATGAGATAGCCAGTTTGTGTTTGATTTCTTTGTGTACTTTTCTCAAAACATAATGTGTGTATTGTGTTTATTTGAACTGCTCAGAGTAATATACGGTTTCTGTACGGAGTGGACTGGTTATGATCCAGGGTTTCATTTAAATTGTATATAAGATTACGGCAATACTTATACCACTTCCAGAGCAAATGTTTACTTTGAAAAAATCTTCCAGCGTTGTTTCTTTTGCAGTCTCACCTAATCTTGCAACACCTTTGTTTGCATTTTGCTTATTTGATGATTTTTTGGGGTACCAAATGTCAACCATTCATTATCTGCACTGTACAAAGCAACTCTTGCAATGAATAATTAAATGGTTTGTATTGATGTACTGTGACCAGCTAAAAGCTGTTGCCTGGAGCTTTAAAGTGTTTACCAGTGTGATGTCATGGCAGAACACACCTGCTCTGTAATCCTTCTTTCCCTCATTTGCCAGGATGGAGAGAAAGGGAGACCAGGGCAAAGTGAATTATCCCTCCTGACACACCTGTAAACATGAGCTCATGTTTGCTTCATTTTACTATTTTATTTATATGTCTGTCTGAATATCAGGTGGCAAACCTTTGGAGGATGGCCTGTAGGCTTAGTTTAGTGAAAGCAGCACTAGTCTGTTTGAGTTTGGTCGGTGCAAATCCTTCTCTGCTGAAGCATTTTGTGCAAATTTTGTCGTTTCAGGTGCTATTCTTTTGCTAATAAAGTCAGGCAGTTGGACTCACCTTTTTATAATGAGACTCTTCAAAAAAATATATCAAAGTAAAGATGGTTTCTCCAACACTCCTGACAAAGTCCTGACAGAATGATATCAGACTATGTCTCTTTAAAAGATATTTCTATATCTGATAATGAGCATGGAAACCCTGCAATGATAATATTTTTATTTCTGAAAGGGAAAACACTAATATACGTTCAATTTTCACAGTACAATGTGGATCTTTCAATTTTACAGAAGAACCATTAGACAACCACTTTTTCAATGCAATGGATAGGCCTATATGTTCTCCAGGTCATAATATGACAAACTGTGTATAGCTCTTTATTTTCAGTTTATTGTCAAGCTTCTGAACAGGCAGCAGCTGATTGGTCAGTAAAATTTTAATCTGGCACAGGCAGAATAAATTTAAGAAAAGATGCAGGAAAGGTTCCTATCTAACACTTGTGGTGATCTGGCTGACTTTATCAATTTTTCTTGTATTTTAATACCTTCTAGCTGTGGTCGTGGGGCCCTGTCTGGAGTTTTCATGCAATCACCTGCACTCTAAGGAACTGCAGTCTTGGTTGAGGGGCGTTGCTATGTATTGAGGGAGGTGTCCTGTTGTACTCTGATTTAAGGACAGTTGTTGCCAGAATGGAATTTGTCAGGATAAAGCGGTTACCGAATACATACAAGTGAATGTCATTGAGCTGACTGCATCCTCAGTAGCAAAGTGGCGTGTCATTTGAGTGAGGCAGTTCTTCATGTCATTGTGCCTCTACTTTCTTACTCATCATCGGGTACAGCTGACAAATGGTGCATCCGAGGAGCTGTCCATTATGCTTGTTGAGCTATGTGGAGAGGAATCAGGAAAACAAATAGAACAGAGTTTGGAAGAGAAGTCTTTGTGAGAGATGACTGCTTAGGCTTTAATGTGTAAATGGCTTGTTGGCAAACTCCTGCTTACTTGTGTCACATGGAAATGCCAAAGTTGGTAGGACATAAATTGTTAGCATCTTTGTTGTTAGCAGGACAAAACCAATGTGGCGTGTAGGGATAAGAGTGTTATTAGCTTAAATAGATTCAGACAGGAGTGACAAGTTATGATATGAGTAACCATTATGAGAACAATGTCAGAACACAGAATGAAAAAAAATACATTTAGCTTAAAATTCATAGCAAGCTGAGCCCTCATGGAGGTTTGTATAGCAGTAGTTCCTAGTATTAGTTGTAAATTGTTTTGTCAGTTACAGAAACATGCAACTGATACTCTTCTTGGATCTAAGTAAATGTGAGTGAAAAACTGAATTAGGAAAATTCTGCAGAACTTCACTGTGTTTCTGTACATGTGTCTTGATCATTAAGCCCTGTTATACGCTTGAGTACTATATTACAGACTATTTCTGGTGGTAGACTTTTATCTATTCATTCATCCATTATCCTTAACCGCTTGTCCTAGTCAGACTCATGGTGGTCCAGACCCTATGCCATAATCACTGGGCACTAGACCAGGCTATCACTGGGTAGCCACGCATGTATGCACACACGCACTCACCATACCACACACATTATAGGCAATTGTCAGTCTAGTCATTTATTATTAATTAATTTAAAATTATTTATTCATTTTGATGACAGTTTTCTTCAAAGCAGCATGCAGTGGTTTACCCATTTATACAGATGGATAATTGGCTTAAACTAGCTCTAACCACCACACCATCTACTGCCTGCTGACACAGGTCCTCTACTAGTTTTCTCCAAAATGTATGAAAGAATAATTGCAGATAGTAGTAAATACTAAATGAGCTATTTTTTACTTGTACAGATGTCATTTTATTGTCATGCAGAAAATCTCTTGATTTTTGTAACATTTTAGGTGAAACACTCCACACGGACTCTTAATTCCACAAAGATTTAAAAGATGAAACAATGGGTAAGAGAACCTGTTTGTCCGGTGAAAAAGAAACTTTCTGTAATTCCCCCATTCTTCCTACATGTTCATGTTGTTAAAGGTTTGTAATTTTCCACCAGTTTTTGAATTGCTATTTGACATTTTGTTAAATCTTGACAGTTAGTGGGATTATGGCTACCAGTATCATAAGTGACACTGTGCCATTTGTCAGCGTTGAGAACCATTATGTTCCTTTAGTACTTTGCTAGCAGGACACATATATGATATATTGATATGTTATTTCAGTCTGTGTGCACCATTCATTTTTAAAGGTGATTGTGTCAATTTTACACATAGCAGTGCTAATCACAAGCTTTTTTTTTTTTTGCTTAAGGTCAGGCTCCTATATAGTGAATTAATACGTGTACCATACCGTGGGGAAAATTCCAGGTAATTAAAGACAAATTAAATACTTTCACCGGTTTTGCGCTCCTGAAGGTTATGCATCCACAACATTAAAGAACTGAACCAGTTGTCTTTAGACGTGAATGAAGAGGTATCTTCAGCTGCACAGCCCTACTTATATTGTAACTGCTGGCATTTTAACTTGGGTAGATGTGTTGTTGACCGAGTGGATTTAAGCTCTTCACCAGGACAGCCTTGGCTGTGTCTCCAGGTATATGCTGCACACTAGGAACACTGTGTCATTGTAATGATTAGGAAGAAAGCTGCGTGTTCTTTCCACTGCGTGACGCATTGTGAATTTCGTCAACGTAAGCCGGTTAACAATGTGCTCATTGAGCCTTGCCTCTTTATCCACTTCAGCTCTAGCTCATGGAGCAGATATATGAACCCCAGAAATCCTATTTTTCTCTGGAACAATGGGGTGAGTCATTCCGTACCTGGGAGAGGATTTCTCATTACTCCGAGCTTGTGTACACTTCAGTGTGTGGTATTGTGGAGACCACCCTATTGTGTGCGGAATCAGTTGAGTTAGTATGCTGTAGACTCAGCTAATCCTTAAAGTAAAGATGCATAGCCCTTCCCATTATAGTGTGAGATGTTGTATTCTGCCCATCACCCTGTACTCTAGCACTCCAAGAGAATGTGCTCCTTTCTTCGCCATCTTTCTTTCACGTTCATAAATGTGGGTGCGAGTTACCTCTAAGCGTGCGTGACTTGCTGTGATTGCACACAAACGTGCCTGTTTACTTCCAGCACCGAAGGCAGTCTGACCTGTGGACCATGTGGCATGCCGCATCAGAAATGGAGAGCATAATTTTCTCTCAGAGAGGCGGTGGTGTGCTCTCACTTGTGCGTTTCTGAAAAGATGCCTCCACAAAGAGATGAGTAAAGTTAATGTGCTGTACTGCGAGTGCATCATTTTCTACTAAAGAGAAAGTGTCGTAGAGCCTATTCACCAAATTGGAACCAAACAGATGATGACATTAGAGATCTGTTGTAGTGCAGCACCAGGCTGATTTGGGTATCTGATCGATACTTAAGTGAAAGCTAAGTTAAAGAAGCTTTCTACTGATAACTGGTAAGTATATTCTGAGGTTGAGAAACTGTAGGAGTTCAAATGGGATGCACTGAACTAGTAAGAAACTAGTTAGATTTTTCTTGATGTCAAGAAGCTTACATACTGTACATGTAATCCATTCTCTGTTCTCTATACTTACTCAACACTGCTTTTTTCTGAGAGACATTTCAGGAGCAGGCCTGTCTTTTACGACTGCAGGTTCATGACAGCCACTTGTTAAAGGTTTAGTTTACTTTAGATACATCAAAAGAACTACCTTAGTAAAGCTGTGAAGTACACATCTGCTCGTCGTCAAAAAGCCATCTAAGTGAAGTGCCAACGACAGTCTCTGTGACAGTTTTTGACAGTGCAGCAGCTACTAACCACTAGGATCAAAACAGTTGCTAATACATACAAAAATGCAAGGGTTTGACAGGCATTAAGCCATTCCACACTTCCTTAATAAATCAGATCCAAACATCCACAAAACTGTCATCTGGTAACATTTTTTTCCATGATCTGTCAATATCCTTGACTGAAACATATGCAATATAGGCTATGTGATTCACTTTGTAGGTCTAGGGGCCTCTTAGGAAGGGAATCTGCCATGATTTGCCACCATGGCTGCCTGCCCTATCAGTTTTTGGTTGTAAATGGTGATATAAAAGGCTGCATTACTCCCTCTATCAGAGTCTAGCCAGCCTAGATGGTTCTGGATGATTTAGCTTGTGAAATGGGGGTGGAGTCAGTAGGAGGTGTGAATCAGAGGAGCACATGTCAGCTGCCCTCTACCTTATGACAGATACTGAGTTGTTATGCACAGCTCAGCAGAGACTTTGGATTAGAGATTAAAATTGGGAATGACTCTAGTGTGTGTTTCAGCAAGTGTATAGGTACATTCATCAACCACATACAGTGCATTCAGAAAGTATTCAGACCCCTTCACTTTTTTCACATTTTATGTTGCAGTGTTATGTTAAAATTGTTTCAGTTCATTTTTTCACACATAAATGTACACTCAATACCCCATAATATCAGTGAAAACATAATTTTAAAATGTTTTGCAAATTTATTAAAAATAAAAAAACTGAAACATCCTGTTGACATAAGTATTCAGACCCTTTGCTATGACACTTAAAATTTAGCTCGGGTGCATTCCACTTCTCTTGATCAACTTTGAGATGTTTCTGTACTTTGGAGTCCACATGTCGTAAATTCAGTTGATTGGACATGATTTGGAATGGCACACACCTGTCTATATAAGGTCTCACAACTGACAATACATATTAAGAGTAAAAACGATGCCATGAGGTCTAAGGAACTGCCTGTAGAGTTCAGAAACAGAATTGTTTCAAAACTCAGATCTGGGAAAGGCTACAAAAAAGATTCTGCTCCATTGAAAGTTCCCAAGAGCACAGTGGCCTCCATAATTCTTAAATGGAAGAACTTTGGAACCAGTACTCTTCCTAGAGCTGGCCCCCCCGGCCAAACTAAGCAATCGAGGGAGAAGAGCC
Organism: Arapaima gigas; assembly: GCA_900497675.1. Taxonomy (NCBI): domain Eukaryota; kingdom Metazoa; phylum Chordata; class Actinopteri; order Osteoglossiformes; family Osteoglossidae; genus Arapaima; species Arapaima gigas. Next base: position 51,669 of record UFQX01000095.1, on the reverse strand, counting down.
TTGGTAAGAGAGGTGACCAAGAACCCAGTGGTCACTTTGGCTGCGCACCAGAGATTGTGTGTGGAGATGGGTGAAGCTTTCAGAAGGACAACCATCACTGCAGCACTTCACCAAACTGGGCTGAAGCCTCTCCTCTGTAAAAGACACATGAAAGCCCCCTTGGAGTTTGTGAAAAAGCATCTAAAGGATTACCAGATTGTGAGAAACAAGATTCTCTAGTCTGATGAAACCAAGATGGAACTATTTGGCCTCAGCTCTCAGCATCATGTGGGGAGAAAACCAGCCATCTCTCATCACCTGCGCAACACCATGCCAGCAGTGAAACGTGGTGGTGGCAGCATCATACTGTGGGGGTGTTTCTCAGCAGCAGGTGCTGGGAGACTGGTCAGGGTTGAGGGAAAGCTGAATGGAGTGAAGTACAGAGGTATCCTTAATGAAAACCTGCTCCAGTGCACTCAGGACTGGGCCGAAGGTTCACCTTCCAACAGGACAATGACCCTAAACACACAGCCAAGACAATGCAAGAGTGACTTAGGGACAACTCTGTGAAGGTCCTTGAGTGGCCCCGCCAGAGCCCAGACTTAAACCCAATTGAACATCTCTGAAGAGATGTAAAAATGGCCGTCCATCCATAGTCCCCATCCAACCTGGGAGAACTTGAGAGGATCTGCAGAGAAGAATGACAGAAAAACCCCAAATACATGTGTGCTAAGCTTGTCACGTTATACCCAAGAAGACTCAAAGCTGTAATTGCTGCAAAAGGTGCTTCATCAAAGTACTGAGTTAAATTTCTGAATACTTATGTCAATGTGATATTTCAGTTTTTTTATTTTTACTAAATTTGAAAACATTCTAAACTCCTGTTTTCACTTTGATATTTTGGAGTGTAGATTGATGTATGAAAACATGAATTTAAACAATTTTAGCATCACATTGCAACATAAATTGTGAAAAAAGTGAAGGGATCTGAATACTTTCTGAATGCACTGTAACTAGGTACACTTGGTTGGTACATATTGGTGGTGGTGTTATAGTGTTGCATGGAAAGTTTTTTTGGCAATAAAATGTGTATATGCACACTGGCTGAAATACACACTGTCTCATCCTCATTGTTAATGTTCAGTGTCTGTGCTGCGCTCTACATAACACTTCAGTATTAAAAAACCTCACACAACTAAATGAGCTTTATTCGAATGGCACAAAATACTAGAACATTGTTGCCAACCAGGCGCATCCCTTTGTGGCTAGTCTTGAATTTCTTAAACCGGTGCTTGCAGCCGAATAACATGCCCTGCTGCAAAACATATATAACCAGCTGGATGGTTCCAGAAAGTGGACACAGCCTTTACTTTACTGCAGCCACCTGCACAGTCCTCACTTTTTAAACCAAAAGTCAATCTTTGGGATGTGGTGGAATGCAATATTTTGTAAGTCATTTGGCCATGAAAAAATGTACAGAAGCTGTGAAGCTGACAAGCCAGCATGAAGAAGAACTCTGTTCTACCTTGTGCTGACTTCATGCTGTTTTGAAGGAAAAAGATTCTTACTACCTAAGCATACCTAATAATGTGGCTAGTGAGTGTGTATGGGGAGTTTGAAGATTTTGATAAAGGATTTGTTAAGTTTCTGCATGTTCCTTAAATGATCAGACCCTAAACCATTATGAATGACTTTTTAAGATAAATTAAATCCTGGGTCAATGCATTAAACATTTTATGAACTCCTACCTAGCTGGCATATTTTAAGGCTTGTAACACCAAATGATCCTGTGAAACCTCGGCAATTTCAGGTGAACTGCGTAAGTTCTCATTTTTCAGTTCTAACTACAACGCCTGCTTGAAGGCCAAAATGATACAGACATTAAATAATGTGCAAGTTTAAATGAACTGTTCTTAATGAAGTAGGGTTGGTCACAAGACACCTGATAGTTTCATTAGCATATAAGCTAAAACAGGAAGCAGAAACTTTGAATGTCCTGTATGTCTGAAGTGAGATATGTTGACAGCTGCAGCTCTAGAGACAGAGACAGTGTTAGCTGCAAACAAGAACAGCTTGTGGAGGTGCATCTGGCACATCATACCACTCCTTGTAAAAGTGTGAGGTCTCAAATGAGAATGTCTACTGCAAACCTTCCTGAAACAAAATCCTACCAGTTTTAGACTGCTTCACCGCCTAAATCCAGTAACCAGTGGCAAGTGATAATTCACATCCAGTGGTTATATGTTAATCCTTCCAATAAGCATAGTCCTCTTCATCTCACTAACTTGTGACTCATAAGAACAGCTATTTACCAGTATGATCTTACTTAGGAATATAATATGATCCTGACATTTAGCTTGTAAGCAGAAATTGCGTACGTTCAAGATGCAATTGCCATTGTGGTGTGAACTTTAAAAATTTCCCTGTGCTCAGCTCTTATTCGTAAACGCCAAAAATCACATTTGTGTAAAAGGTTTTAAATAATTTCATATATTAATTGTCATATACTCAAACTCATTAGTCACCCACCATCTTTTATCAGCTTGTTCTTAAAAATGCAGGGCAACACATTTATCTGTAAGTGGAGGGAAGAAAAATTCTTCTGCTTTGCCTCATTTCTGGCATTGCCTCTTCAGTGGTAGCACCATAGCCTCAAATGTAGCTGTGCAGCTTTAGTCCCAGCCTGCTGCGTCTTCTGCATGTCAACCTACTGACTTGTGCCATGGCTAACTAGCTGACATGACAGCTTCTTAGTTTGTATATTTATTGACCTGTTGACGTGTCAACTGGCTATAGCGAATAAAAGCTGTTCCTGTCATCCTCCTTCATTTCAGTTGAATTTGTTTCTACAAAACCAAGACAAAACATTACAAAGCAAGCCAAAAATAAACCTGAAGTAAACTTCTCTATTAATTTGAGCTCCAGCCTAATATCTATTTATCAAGTCACACTGCTCCAACTGTGCTGTTCTGAAGGAGCACTACTGGGAGGTCATTTGTGCCAGCAGCCATTAGCTGGTAGTCTTCTACCCAGGTGCTATTGACCTCTTACAGCACTAATGGTTTTGAGCTCTCGATACTCCTTTTTTATTACTTATTTTCTATAACCCAAATATGTAAAAAATGTCACACAAATATCTATATGGGATATTTATTTGTGGCAGTGTGATTCCAGGGTCTGCTAATCACTGTTGTGTTGTATGAATGCTGCTGTAGCCTTGTGCAATTTCCTTAGCAATCACTTTCTACCTACAGTAAACAGTATGAGATAAGTTATTCCAGGGTTACATCTACAAGTAATCTGCACACCAAAAAAAGTGCACGTGTTCTCTAGTGCAGTTCAACCCCTCCTGTTGCCAGAATCATGGTTGAGATGTTATCAGTGCTATACATACAAGATTGTTTCAGCCAGTGAAACTGATCTTCTCATGCATTCTTCCCTTCTTCTGCAACCAATACCATATTGATGTTTTTGAACATGCTGGGAAAGATATCTCTGTAGATGGAGGTAGATGTACGTCACATCAAATTTCAGAAAGTTATGACAATTATTATTTGACAGGGTTGTACCAAAAACTACTAATCTGCATGACATGAAAGTGTTTTGAAGTAAAAGTGTTTCCTGTTTCCTGGTTAAAATCAGATATCGTACCATTAGATTGTGCAAAAATAATACTGTCGCTGTCTAAAACTTCTATTGATTTTTGGTGGTTTTCTTCAGCACAGATCTCTCCCTAAATTCCAGCTATAATATATTAATAACATTGGTTCATAATTTCAGTTTTTATCCTTCAAAGACACAGAAAAAATGTATCGATGATGATGTGTTTCCTTTGAAGACAAGGTAATAGTGTTGCTGAGGGAGCAGTCATTTTCAAATGAAAATGTTTTAATGAAATATTATTTCATAATGCACAGTTCATTCTCATTCTCATTTCTGTTTGTACTTAATACCTAACCCCATACAATTTGTCCTCCTGTTTTTTAGCATAATACGACTCAGACATTCTATAAAATCACTAGGTGCTAATACATCCTACTTGCTTTCTGTACTGTTCAAAGTGCTGGATAACCATTCAACTGTGCAACCATAGCACCATTAGGTTTTTGGGAAAATGGCATGAAAAAAACAACATGCATGTAAGGTAAAGTGATTTATACTTCAACTTTTTGTAAGTGTTTTACAGTGAAATACTGTGGTGCGCTGTATGCACTAAACAACAGAATGAGTGCTGTGGTCTGTGTTGACCGGGCTACTGCTCTGGCCTCTAGGGAAATATTATTCCCATCCCCCTCCATCCACAAGGTTTCTTTTAGCTTTTTTCTTCTCCACTGAAGTTTTCTTCTGAGGTTCTTTTTTGGTTCTTTTTCCTCTGAGAGTTTTTTCCCCTTGCTTCTGTCAACAACCGTTGCTGTTTGGCTGTCTTTGAGGTGCTTCCTCTGTAAAACTTTTCTTCTCAGAGATCTATATAGAAGTCATCAATATTGCCAGTAGCCTCTGTAGAACCTTAAAGTTCAGGCAAACCAAGTGAAGTTCTCTGTAATTGATAGATGCTCACATTGTTGGATGAAATAAATATTAGCAGACTTCTGGAGGTAAACCCACTCTAACAGCACATCAAATTGTCACATTAGGTCTATGTGTCTCACACTGATAAGCGTCAAACCTCCTGTGCCATTCTCCACAGATAATGAAAGAGGTGAGCAGAGCTTTGAGCAATGCCGCCGCTGATGACAGCAAGCTGCTGCTGCTCAGTGCCGTGGGCAGTGTCTTCTGCGGTGGTTTGGACCACTCCTACTTGATAGGCCGCCTGTCAACTGATCGGAGGAAAGAGAGCAACAGGATCGCAGATGCTATACGGTAAGGAGAAAATTCTCTCCTGCAACGTACATAGTCAACACACTGTTAATTATTTATTTATTCTTGTTACTGATGTTTTCCTCCAAAGAAATGTATAGTGTTAGGTTAGTACACAGATCTATTTACGGTGATTTGCACAGTTTTACAGCTGCGTCATTTTTACTGGAGCAATTAATAATGATAATGGGTAAATAAATAATAAACAGTATATAAAGGTTTTGAAAGCACCTTTCAGTTAAAAAGGACAAAATTAGAACAACAAAACCAGAAACAAGAAAAATCATCACGATAAAAAGTTATAAAAATGTACAAGAAAAAATAACAAAATAATATAAAATTATATAAGTTCAATGGTTTAACAGTGAAACAAATTATGAGACCAGAGACAAAGAGCATTTACATCTATTAATTAAAGGCTATTCTTAGTATTTAGCTCTTTAGCCTGGAGCACCTTGATCAAGGGTACTACAGCAGGACCAGGATTTGTTACTGTTAACTGACTGGCTGTGGAGAAGGTGGATGTTGGTTTGCCAAAGCATACTCAGTGATACTCAGTGGTTATCTATATCAGTTTTTTATAATATGAATTCAGATTTTGTGATTCTGTGCTTTTTGTTCTCTTATTGGTGAGTAAACAAAGAGATCATTTAATGACATTAAACTGACAAATCTAATTTATTCATCTGGGGAGCTTGTACTGTTTTCTAATGAGGTGCAGCTTTAAGGTGTCTGTTGTAGTTGTCTTTAGCTTTGTCTGCACCCGGAATCTAAAGTGGTTGTTTTATTTGTTGTTTTTTGTTTTTTGATCTATGGGTATTTTGGGCTTTCAGCTCTACAGAGCACAGGTGTCCATCAAGATAGGAGTCCTTGATTTGTGAGTTTTTGCATATGTGAGTGAAATGTAATATCCTTTACTGAGTTGCAACCAAATGTGAGGCAGATTTTTTGCGCTTACAAGAAACAAGAGCCATTTGTGCCGTAATGATAATTACACCTCTAATTTAAGAGATTTCATCTTATGAACTGAGTTCCAGGAAAGCATTACACTCATAAGTTGGGGGATACCAGTATAGAATGGGGGAGTGGAAGAGAGGAAAGTGTCATTGGGAAAACATCTGGCTATGCCCCTCAGTGCAGCTCGGTGGAACCCTGCCTGGGTTCACAGCTCTTTGTTTCCAAGAGATAGGGAGAGAGCAAGCGATGGAAGACACAGCAGATCTCATTTCTCTGGATAGAAGTGGCATCTTTTTTTAATGAAATGCCACAGATGTGCCTCAGCAGTAGGGAGCCTGGGAGGCTGTGTCGTGACGAAGCCACCTCCCTCACCACTCCCACCCCGTCCCTATGCCACTGACTAACACACTGTCTATGACTCTGCACTTGTGCTGATGGGATTTTTCATTGTCTTGCTCAATACAAACATCCTTTACATAATGAAAGACAAACTGTAGAATCAGTCAGAACACAAGGCTTCATTATTTTAAAATGTAATCGGTGCTATTATAATAAGTTGTTTTGGTTAAGTTGCCAGAATACAATAGGAGACCCGTTGTCATTAACAGAAAGAAGGCAATAAACTGTGGTTACAGGAAATTTATGTTTTCTGTTTATCCCTCTAGTCATGGTCTCCACTCTTCATTTCAAATAAAAAAAACATGGAAGAAAACATTAATTTTTTAAACCATTCTTGGATATTTAGAGAAATGTAGACAGAAGGGTATATAGAATTATTTAAAAACTTTTCTGTTCTGTGTCACATGGTTGCCTCTGGAAAAACTTTAAGAGCACATTCAACCTTAGCATAAGTGACTACTGTGTTCTTGTGCTTTTGAGTGTTGTTAAATATTAGATCTTTACAGTAATCAAATGACTGAAAGCAAAGGTGTGTTTTAATATAGTTGTTACAAAAGAAATTGAAAGCATGTTGTGACATTGATATGCATAGAAACCAATAGAATTTCAACACATTTAAATTTTAGTTTGCAGTGATGAGAAGGTGGAGATCAAGACAAAGAACAGCCAGTTGAAATCAAGAAAATACGAGGAATCAAGAACATCAAGAAAATGTCTTCTTTACTTTTAATAAAATCTTTCAACCAACACTTTTTAAGTGAAAACCAAATGAATCGTCACTAGGAAAAATAATTTAAAAGTACAATTCATTGGTTGCATAAGTGTGCACACCCTTTATAATGGAATTTTCATTCCAAATGAAATATAAATGTTATTTTACTTCACCTGACTAGTCCTAAATACAATCATCCCTTCTGTAGGTTTCCCATGAAGTTTTCTTGATGCACAGTATACAGGAAACCATGGTCCATAAAGAGCTAACTGAAGATCTTTGGGCTCTTAGTGCTGAAAGGTACAGATCAGGAGAGGGATATGAAAGGATCTCAAAGGCAATACATATATCACGGAACAGTGTAAAGAATGCCATAAAAAACAGGAAGAAGTATAACACCGCTAGAACATTGTTAAAATCTGGACGGTCCTCCAGGATTGATGAGCAGGCAAAGAGAAAACCCATTCAGGCGACAACCAAGAAGCCAATGACATCCTTAATCGAGCTACAGGACTTTATGGCAATATTGAATGCTCTGAGCATATTGTACAGTATGTATCATTTCATGTATCCTCTACGAGTCTCAACTCTGAAGTAGGACGACAAGATGAAAACCATTGAAGCCCATAGAAATTTTGCAAGGAGGATCATGCCATGTATCTCAAAACCATTCCCAGAATGATGTGATCAGACAAAGGTAGAACACAATGGCTTTAATTCCAAGTAATATTTTTGGTAAAAAAAAAAACAAAACACCTCGTTACCCAAAGAACAAAATGCTTGCTGTAGAGCATGCCAGCATCATACTATAACACTTCTCTTTCAGCATAGACAGGGACTTTGTTCAGGAAATAGGGCAAAATGAACAGCTTTATTATGAATTAAATATGAATATTAATAATATCAATTATTGTTTGAAATTTTCAAGAAAGGTTAAGATACAGAAGTACCTAATTTTTAACACGATAATCCACAACACCCAGTCAATTCAACCAAGGCATGGCTTTAAAAAGGAGCATCGCTGTCAGGCAATAACTAAGTTAAAGCCTGGACCTCCATTCTATAAAAAATCTGGACTGACCTAATGAGCCCTGTGCCCAAAACATCCCCTTACTGTTTTACTAAGCTGAGAAAATATCCTAAAATTCAGGTGTACTAAGTTACTGGAGAACAATCCAAATAGATTTACTGCTGTAATCAAAGAAAAGAAAAGGTGCTTTCATGAATTACACATTAAAATATCTTCACACTTATGTAAGTGAAGCATTGAAGGCATTTCTTTTGAATTATTTGTCCTAAAAATGATCAGTTTGGCATTCACCTATATTTTGCTTTGTTCATGCAAGATCTTATTAATAGTGAAGAGAATGTCTGGCATATCTGTCTTGATTTCTTCTTTTACCAAAGCTGACATATCAGTAAGGATGAGCAGAATTATCTACTGTATATGCCAAAAATAGAAAACTATGGTTTGGTATCTAAACATTATTCATCAAATTTCTAATATAAATAAGTATCTAATACAACACAAAGCTATACAAAATAAATGTATAAAACAAAATGTCCCTTTTGGACAACATAGAGTCGGTATAATAAGTGTGGGGCACTATTTGTATTTGCTGAGTCTATGTTTCCAGTCAAAGGTACACATAGAAAGGGTAAGCAGTGTGTTATGCTTGCAGTACAATCCAGTGTATTACAGTAAATATCCTGGAGACCTGTTTATGAAATTTATAGCTCAGACAACTGACAATTAAAGATGTTACGCTAGGATTGTGAACATCTCAACTACCTCTAAAATTAATTTAGACATGCCAGGTTCCATTTCAGAATGTGTACCCTCATTCCTGCCTGCCCCCTTTCACCTTTCTAAATATGTAAATGTATTTCTGCAAAATATTAATACGCACTAACTGCACCAGAAATGCACCAGAAGGATCTAGAAAAACTGGAAAATGTAGAAATATTCAGGCGTAGTAGGTGAGGATACATGTTAATGGTTCCTTTTAAAATACATAATGTGATAATATCATTGTAGTTTAGTAGCATTCAATAATTCATGTTGTTTGATGGATTTAGGATGAAAAGGATATGAAGTAAATATGCACTTTAGCATCGTAAAATATTATTGCTTTCGTTGAAGGAACATTTTTCTGCTAATGCATTGAACAGAACCCTGCGAAACAGGGAACGTGTGTATTAAAATGCGAACCTGCAAACAGTATTAATTTGCAACGTCAATTGGAGTAGAGGGCGTGTGGAAAAGAATACGGGGTTGCTGGTCTCCCGGAAGGAAGACTACAGCTGAGGAATGTCGAATCCTGTATAGCCAGTCACACGCAAGTACCTTGTCCAACATGGTAACGGCTGTGGCACCCACAGGGCAGGCCTGGTCTGGTGTAGCAGCAGGGGCTCATTGTTGGCCTCCTCCTGCTCCTCTAATCCCATTAAAACACAACAACATGCGCTGTAAGACATGATTATCCATTCAGTACCAAGCATTTGCATTTATAACTGTCTCATGGGGCATTTGGAACAGGCAGGGACTTAAATCCAATACTCACAATAGATTGCTGGCAGGGTTTTCTTGCCTTCAGGTTCCAACATCATCCTTTCTGTGCTCCACAGTTTTTACATCTGTAGATATGGAGGTTGGGGTGGCGGTACATAAACTAGTCCTATTACCAAAACATTGTGGATTCATATCTAAGCAAGGATCTTTCATACTGTTTTGAAGATACTTAAATAAATAAAATACTTTCCAATACTTGCATAATAAAAATGTATTGCAGTCATGTTTAAATAAAACGTTAAAAAGTAAGCACAGGTGTCTTCTTGAAAATGTAATGCGTTCCTGGAAAATGGCTCGTAATGTGAAATTTCGTAAGTCAGAGATGTGTGCACCATTAGCGCATGAAATTTGAAAATTCTCCAGGGCTCTGCTATTGTTAATATTGCTATTGTCAATGTGAAAAATTAATGTCATATTTGGTAAGTCGGTAAAAGGTATTAAATACCATAATTTCAGTTGTATACTCAAAAACTCATAAGTCAAAAGCTCACATCTGAAGGACCACCTGTAATTGATAATGAAATGGTAGTAATCCATGCAAGGGTGTGTTTGTAGAAATTGCCACCTATCAAATCTGTGTGTTTTACAGGGACTTTGTGAAAGCGTTCCTCCACTTCAGGAAGCCCATCGTGGTGGCCATCAACGGGCCAGCCCTGGGCCTGGGTGCCTCCATCCTGCCACTCTGTGACATTGTGTGGGCCAGTGAGAAGGCCTGGTTCCAGACACCATGCGCCACTGTGCGCCTCACGCCCACAGGCTGCTCGTCCTACACCTTCCCGCAGATCCTGGGTGTAGCCCTGGTGAGTCAGTGCATTGGAGCAGGGTGTAAACTGGCACCAGGCTCCCCACAAACTCAGCACATGCTGACTAGCTGAGCCAGCACATTTATCCAGGATCAGAGAACAACAACATCATGCCAGCATTACCATGCTTTGGCTAATACTAGCTCACTTTGTTGTTGTTATGATAGTCTGAGTCATAATCCAGTAAAAAAAAAAAAAAATACAATTTATGTTTATGCGTTTGTGTGTACACACGTATCAGTATGGAAGATAAAATTTGTCAAATTTGTTGCTCACTTGGCAATTTTGTCCATCAAAACTGAAGATAACTGTCCTGATTATACAGTTGTATATCTTATTAACCACCCTGAAATTATCGACTGTAGTAAAAAGTAAAGTTTTTCTGATCTTTGCTGCCAGCCTAGTAGTTACTGGAAGAAAGCAGTTCAGATGTAACCTTTTTTATTTCAATTTTACTACAAAATAAATCTCAGGTTGCAACAATTTAAACCTTACATGGGTTGTGGTTTCACATCAGCACTCTTCCTAAAATGTTAAAAGCATTCTGTATTCCATCCATCTATTAATTATCATTAACCGCTTAGTCCTGGTCATGGCCACAGTGGTCCAGAAAATATCCTGAAATTACTGGGCCCTAGGCTATGAAATTACACCCTGGATGAGACACCAGTACATCACATGGCCACACACAGTGTCACATTATGGGCAAATTATAGTGACCAGTTAACCTGAAATACATGTCTTTGGACGGTGGGTAGAATCTGGAGCACCCAGAGGAAATGTACACAATGCCAGAGAGAACATGTGCTTTTCTGGCATATTATCTAAATGCGTTTATAAAATAACTGTGCTTTATTATATAAATGGAGGGAGCCAATTGTCCATTTTAGTACATATACTGGGTTTTAAGTGATAATTTATATAATCATTAGTATAAAAAAATGCCTGTATTGCTGTTCTGCAACTGTTCTAAGTAAACCGGACCAGAATAAAGTGGCATTGTATAGATGTGCTGAACAACTGAAGGGGGACAGTGTGCTGTGTAACAGAAGTGAAGGAAGCTAGTGTGTTTCTGACCTTAATATTGTGAAAGGGGTGTGTGTGTGTGTGTGTGTGTGTGTGTGTGAGTATCTGTGTCAAGATGTGTGCATGCTGATACCTATTATAGCTGGAAGTGGGTACAGTGATACAATGTCCAGCAGTGACACACCCAAAACAGCAGCTCTGCATTTGAATGGCAGGCCAACGAGATGCTGTTCTGTGGGAGGAAGCTCACCGCCCAGGAGGCCTGCAGCCGTGGTCTGGTGTCCCAGGTCTTCTGGCCCAGTACCTTCAGCCAGGAAGTGATGCTGCGTGTGAAGGAGATGGCTTCCTGTAGTGCCGTGGTAGGATTTGCTCACTGTGACATGATGGAACCAGAACATCTCTGCTTGAATGAAAGACATCGGCAGAGAAATACAGTGATTTGATTTTTTTTTTTTTTTTAAATTCTTTTAATGTTTTGCATTTAGAGCCCAGAAGTATCTTAGGCACAAAAACTAAACATGTAAACAACACTTTAATATTCACATAAAGGGATTCAAGACCAACGGATTTGTTTGGAGATAGATGTGTAGCAAATGATTGATTTTAAAAGCACAATATGATAATTACAGATTATTAACAGGATTTCATAATGTTGATGGATGGATGGAGGATGAAAATGGTATCAAATGAATCTCAATAAAAGAAGTCATCAGCAAAAAAAAGTTATATTTTTAGCAAAATTTATTTTGATGTTTTACATGTACAGCCCCGATTTTTTTTGCAAAAAAAAGCTACATAAAAAACGCCATAATATAATAAATAAATAATAAATTATAATTATTTAATTATACTATTAAATGTACTGTTTAAAAATTTGTTTTGCATAAAAAAAATTTGATAAACCATTAAACGTATTCTTTTTGTTTTTTTGCAAAAATTGAAAACTTTTGGGGGAAGAATACATTTGTTTAGAACTGATTTTAAAGAAATTGAACATGATATGTGGTTTTTAGAAATTAAAATGTATGAACCTTTTTTCATCAGAGCCCAGCTTTAATTTACAGTACAGATTTTCCTATTTGTTGTAGGTCTTGGAGGAGTCCAAATGTTTGGTGCGGAGCTTCTTGAAGTCTGTGCTGGAGGAGGTGAATGAGAAGGAGTGTCAGATGTTGAAGCAGCTATGGAGTTCCACCAAAGGGCTTGAATCCCTCTTCACCTACCTGCAAGGGAAGCTCTACGAAGCCTGAACGGACTGTGCTTTCCATGAGGGAGACCAGAGCTTCCCTCCCTGTGAGCCTGCAGAGCAACGTTAGAAAGGCAGTGTGCATTTCACACATTGCCATCAACTTGGGGAAGGTCTCACACCCCCCGGCGCCCTGTGGCAGCACTCCCTCTTGCTCGCCCTGTGTGACCGCATTATTTCTGGGATGTGGCTGTGTGGCATCACCCATGGTGGGAGTAAGTAACGCCTCTGCCCTATGATTTACCCTGTTCTCACATCACCCTTTATGGGTTGAGGGCACAGATATGTCATTTCTTTGACAACCCAGCATGGACTACTCCCACCTGAAAGGTGCCTCTCATTGCGTTCCACAATATTGTCTTAAATTTTGAACACTTATTTATTTGAGAAATTATACAGATGCCTCACATTCTTAAAACACAAAATTGTTAAAAGTATATATAGTTTTCTTCATGTTGGGTTGTTAAGACCATGCATGTTGTATTAATTTTTGTTTAACCATAGCTTTGCTAGAGGGCATGATCTTTTTTGTCGTCTTTTACGGACCCATCCCCCCACTTTATTTGTTGGAGTAAAAGCATTCAGAGTCTTCGCCCAATGATTAATTTATTTGTGTTTTATTTATGCTATTATTCAAGTTGAGTTTATGCTTAACGGACATACTAAATATGAAGGCAAGAATAACGTAAATTAAACAGGGTATGATACAGTTATTTTCTGGGAAACACAAGAGAATCACTATCCTGGATTTAGTGGGTAGACACATTATAAAGTAAGGAAGCACCTTAAAATGGGAAAGATGTCGAATAGCTGTAACATTCTGTTGCCCACTAGTGCTGATGTCTTACAAACATGAAAGGGGGTATGAAATGTGCTGGTGATATTAGTTTTAAGTAGGCCAGAGGTGCCCACAGCCTTGATGGATGGTCGGAAAAGCTGAGTTGGACAGATTGCTTGGCCTCATTGTCTGGATTTGAAGAGGTTCTTCTTCCCTACAATGCTGTGTAAGAGGGGCCGCTGAAGGCAAGAAACAGAGCTGTGTTTGCCCAATCAGGTCAAACAGGCTGGCCTCAGGGGTTGACTTTCATATGGAGGACATGTGTAACAGCTTGGAAAAACAGTTCCGTTAGCTTAAAAATTAGTTAAGTCAATGTGTACCAAAAAATGAACTCTCAAGAACCTGGACAGGAACCTGGGGGTAGGTGGAAGGGAATGTGCATCATGGTGAGGATGCAGTAGCATATTTGTCATACATTGGGAGGGAAAGGTGCATGTATAATTTCAGGAATCATCAGATTGAAGGAAGAAAAAAGACTTCCTCAGGTGTGGTATGAACATAAATGGTTATGGCTTTCTTTGTTTATGTATACAACAATGGGAGCCTCAGCTGGGAGGAAAAGGCATACAGAAAAGGGTGTGTGTATGTGTGTGTACACATCCATGCATGGTACATTCAGGCTGGTGGTAAAATTAGAGTTAGAGATTTTTTTCCTTACTCCCCAGGAATGAGTGGGAATATTGTACCATCTTCTGATAAACCCCGTAGCTTCAATGATGGGTTTGTCTGCGGGTTCTCTAAAGCTGCGCCAACAGCAGCTTAATAGGTAGTATTCCAGACTTTGAGCTGTTCTCTGTTCCTGTTGCAAAGCCTGGTTTGGCCAAATGATCAAAATCAAGCGTAAGACTGATGTCTAGGTTAGGAATGTCAGGGAGGGGAAGGCTTCTTCCAGTGGTAGTATCCAGTACTGTGGTATCTCTAAAACCTATATTTCAAGTCAGAAATTATTTACTCAGAATATGATTGTTTATATGTTTGTTTTTGACTGTCAGTCAGGGAATTTATTTTTATTCTTTATATTTTTCCTTTTAAAGATGTCTGTATTTGGATAAATCCTCCCAAGCTGCTGCTATGCAACCTCAGTTTTCACATATAGTCTTAATGACGATTTTGTATCTAACAGAAGAGTGATGTTGAAACTGAAAAGGCCTTTCTGAAATTTTTGTTTGAAATGGAATGTGTTCTCTTGTCCACTTATAAAACAATGCAACTGTATAGATGTTTTCATGTGATTTTAAATTCTTCATTCTACATCCTCCACATGCATGCTTGCACGTAAGCGATGTGGAGGATATGTGCTCTCTCCATCTATGCTGCCACTTGAAAATGTGCCCATTTGCTGGAACCATGTTAGATATACAAAGGCATCACCAGAAGTTTATATCAAGAGAAGTGAGACGTTTTTATTGACACAATACCAGCAGAAATGTCAATACACTTGGCTCAAATGGGGAACAAAACTTATATTTTAGATGCAAAAGCATATTTTATCCGAAAAAACTGAAACTGCAACCTGGGGGTCAAACTTCATCTTTGCTCACATTTGGTGATGATAGAAATAGAGCTGCATCCAGTACTGCTTTTTCCCCATTTGAAGTAACAAGGCTGAGGCCTAGGCTTAGTTGTCGGTGCGTGTGTCTGGGGCACTAAAGTTTTCTTTGACAGTGTGGAAATGACTCTTAATATCTGAAGGGGTAGATGAGGATGGCATAACCTCACTGAAGTTAAAAGGCAAAAGCTGTTTTCCATCCAGCTGTATAACCACCCATATCATATGTCTGGTGACAGGGAGAGCACATACTCTAAAATGTTTTCATTTCTTAAGGCTTTTAGACAATGGTGAATATTTTACTTAAAATACTCAGTCTTATTGATTTATTGTGCAATTGAATCCTTCACTTTGTTTAACCATTTTAAGATTGTTTTACAGAATTTATTGCACTGTTTGCAACTGGCTAGGAGTCACTCCTCATTATACAAGATTTCTTTTTTCCATATTTGCTGCACATTTATTAGCTTGTTCCAGCACTGTGAAGATGCTGCTTATCTGTTATTTGCAACTCTCTTATTTCTCAGTTATTCTCACATTTGCTAATTATTTAACAGATTACAATGCAAAATGCTGTGGGTGCTCCTTATGTTGTGTTGTTCTCCTTTGGTCATTCCTCATCAGTGGTTTCCAGCCAGCTTCTGTACACTGTCAGTGAGCAGCTCGCTGATCCATACGGAGATTTCCGGTTACAGTGTGAAGTGAAACCCTGTTCTGTGGCAACATGTGGATCAAGAGATTTATGTGCAATTTCAAATATTAACCCCTCACCTTTGATTTCACCTACTTCTACCATCATCATTTAGCTTAATGATGATTTAATTTTTCTTTCTGGAGTTTCAGATGTTTTTTGAACATATATACTGGCAGGCTTTTTGACAAAAGGAAATTTGTCTTACTGCCATTACTCTAAATTCAGCAACACCAGTCTAGAAAAAGTTCCACATACATAATTTTGAAAAACATAGACAATCCTGCCTTTAGATGTCACAGATTAGAGGTGTCGTTCATGGAAATACGTGAACTGCTTGTAAATTTATGGTACACAAGTATATTGAATAATAATGGAATGATTAATTATAGTATAGAATTGCAAGACAAAAGCATAATTTATGATGTTTGTAATTATATTTGAAGAGTGAAGATTTATTATTTTGGTATTTTCCAATAGATATTAATGTGTATTTTTGTAAATGTATTCTTGCCCCAAAATTTGTTCCTTCACTGCACTTTTTGTTATTAGGGTGATATTTGTGGAAATACTTGTGCAGAACAGGTGATAACGTTGAACTGCATGCAAGGATGGATTTAGAAAATTGATGTATATGTTTGGGCATATGTATTGATTTATACAATAATTAACAGTGTTGTTGGACTGTGAAAATTGTTTTGTATAACCTTGAGGAAACTGGCAACTTTGCAGTTGTAAATTTATGTAAACACTGTAGGCTGTTATTTGTGTAATGATGCATGTAAATATTTCTGTTGTAGATAGGTGTGTTGCCTGTTAAAACATTATATTTTCAAGAGATGCCTTTTTGTAATAACATAGTAAGCAATGTTAGAAACCTTGGACAATTTATTTTTTTATTTAATTGCAAATTAATGTTCCTTTTTTCCTGGGTTGGGTGGGTGTGGAGCATTATAGTGCCATAATTTTCACTTTGCCCAAAAGAAACACTTTAAACTGGCTAAACTGCAGGAAAACTAATCCTTCTGTTTCGATGCAATGAAATGAAATCAATATTCAGTTTCTTTGTACGTTCTCTGCATGTTGGTTCCGAGTACTGTGGGTAAAATGACCAAAATTTACTCACTTCTTTTCTAGAGAGACTATTTCCAGAGTGCCCAAGTCAATCTTCTTATCTTCTCTATAAAACCTTTATGTGCACATTTAGGATTATGTATAATTGCATGTCTATTACTTTAAAATTGTTTAATAAAGTATTTTTTATTTTAATATGAAATATCACTTTAACTTGATTTAAGGCAGATTTATGACAGATGTTCAGTGCCTGGCTTTGTATGAAAATGCAGTTTTTCCCCCAAGAAAATTTAAATGATTGTTTTTGAACATCTTAAGTATAAAAAGGTAATTTTATTGAACTTTCTATTGTCTAAATTTATTACAGAATTTTAATACATGTTATCTGGTTGGTACTTAAATTATTTTAAATAATGACATGTTACCAAAAATATTTTTTTTTACCCTATACTATCTGGCTAAGACAAATCAAAATGCTGACTTCTACAAGAGTGCTGATTTAAGGCATGAAACTTTAAGCATCTGTTGAACATCCCTGCCTTAGACCGACAAAGTTAACCATCATTTTACTGTTCAAATGTTCCATTATAAAACATCTTCACTATCACATTTCCCATTTTATTTAGTCTTTGTTTCCCTTTGACAGATCAAAGCAGTAAAAGCATTAATAAAGGACACATCTGCATACTAGACAAAAATATGAATGCGTAAATTGAAAAATCCAGGGATCTCCATAAAACACACACCAATATATTAATAACATTATGAATTACATTTATTTTGGCCCCCAATTCAATAATTTTAAGATGAATGTGCCCCTTCTTTCCCCCGTTGTTGCTCTTAGATTGCTTTGATCTGAGTTTGTACAGTATTTCCATTTTATCTAGTCTACACATTTCTGGGTGCCTTAGAAGTTGTATTTTCCATGTCTGTCAATGAGATTCAGTATTTATACATTGTGAGGAGAAAAGCTGCTTTGAATAAATAATGACATTAATTTCAGCATTCTGGTTCCCATACATTGATTTCTAAAAAATTCCATCCAGGGGAGGGGCGGATATGATTGTGGTGAACAGCTCCTTACGCCTCCTTCACAGGATCTTTTCACATGTCCACATTCCTGAACCCTGGAGGCACTGCACTTTGTAACACTGCCTCATCCAAATGCATTTGAAACAAGCTTAAAATTGTCACTGGCCGAGTTAAACACAGACACCCAGACTTAACATAAACATTATCTGAAGCACTTTTGGTACAAAGTCCATACTACAAAAGCCTCATTTCTCATCTTTCAGTCCCTCCAGTGCTTCAGTTTTGCACTGATTCATATGAGCAGTGAGTGTTTGGTCCAAGAAGTAACCATCACAAAACTATATTCAGATCAAAGTGTCCTTTCTTCTTGCTGCTGTAGTTTGTCATACACACACTGCCAAACACTGAGTCTTTAAGACTGTCGTGTATTACTGGCACGATCTCCAGTAATCACCAGGTCTTCTTCTTAATCACTTTTTTACCTTCATACAGATATCTTAGTAGCAAAACTGTAAATTAAGTTAGCCCGTGACAGGTCACACACATATAAAGGGCAATTTACGATCATCGGTTAATCTCCGCTGTCCGTCTTTAGATTATAGTAGAAAAACAGAGATCATAGAAAAAAAATTCCAACCTCTGCACAGATACAGTTGGGCCCTTTTTCAAATCCACAAGCATTCAGCTATGAAGCCACAAATGTACCAAGTGAGGGACCATTACTGTGTACTTTTTAACAAACTTGGTCACATGACTTGATCTTGAAGTTTGAAGAGAAATGTCACTTTATCCAACATCATATGATCTATATGTAGGATCACAGCCTGCCATTGAGATGGGCAAGATGGCATCTGAACTTGTCACTTGTCCCATTTTTAACTTGATCTATAAGAAAAGCCCACATTCTTCTCATGCAGCTCAGTTCCCATGACAAAGGCTTATTTACAAATAATTTAATTTTATTCAATATTCTCGCTGAAGAGCAATCATCTCAGTGGAGCAGTTGTCGTCAAGTTAAAAATAAATTACTGCAGAAAAACTATGGCTGGCAACACATCAGCACGGTATTTTATTGGGAACATGCTGCAATGTAACATACAAATTATCATTTTTCAAAATGATGTCATTGAAACCATTATTTCTTAAATGCACTTACAACATAGTACATTCTGTGTGCTGGCCAAGTTTACACTAAAATGTATTCAGCCCGTCCAAACACACATGGCCAGTTCAAAGTATCCACAAATAAGGGAGGAAAAAATAGTCTTAGAGCACTCTGGCAACCAGATGGCAAGAAGTGAGACCTGCTGCTCTATAAGCCAATGCACCCAGTGCCAGTGCCATGCCATTATTTTTCCAGCTTCTTAGTTCCCTCTCTCAACCTCCTTTTCATCTCCTCTGCGTGGGCCCTGTTCAGCTCCCGTTTGGCTTGGTACTGCAAAACACATAAATAGCCCAACAGTGGTCAACCATGAAGTTCAACAACTATGTGAATAACTAACACCTGACAACCATACACTACAATGTACCATATGACACCATACTGAACTAAGTAATATTGTTCGCAAGAACAATTACTGGTTTACTGGTATTACTAGGATGTGCAGCAGTGAGAAGCACAGGTGACTCACTGTACCTGGCCTGTGCAATCAGACAAAGGTTTGTTTGTCATTCCATGAGCATTCTGTCTGCATGGAATTTGTATGCTGTCCCCACATTTGCATGGATTTACACCCACAGTCCAAAGACATGTACTTCAGGTGCAGTTGTGACTCTGAATTGCCCATTGTGTTTGTATGGCTGCCCTGATGCACTGCCATCCAATCCAGAGTGTACAGTACCTCACCTAGTGTTCTATATCAAGTAACTGTCACCCTGCACTGGGCCATTAGGTCAGCAACAGTGAGTAAATGAGATAGTGAGCAGTTTTAAAATGTCAAATGAACCCCAGCATTTTGTATAAAGCTGCTTTCTCTCACCTCTTTCTTCAGGCATTCTCGCATGGCCCGGTCAAAATCATTACAAGTGCCAAAATACTTCAGGAAATTGTGCTGTTGACAAGAATTTCAAAAATTAAAAAGCAAATAGTTTACAAATATTTATGTGCCTGGCAAAAAGTCTGCATGTTGACATTTTTGTGAATACTTGAAAATTCTGAATATGCAAAACAGTTCCATAAGACATGTACAAAAAGGCAGCCAAAATGTAACCATTAGAGGATTTTTCAAGAGAAGTAGGTATTCAAAATAAAAGCCAATAAAAATGCAGCAAAAAGGTATTCTTTAACCCTTGTCCTCTCAGGCTGTAGGGTCAGCTGACTTTAGCTCTAGTTAAGCTCATATAGTCATGTTTTAGTAACTGTGGTTAGTAATTTTATAGCTGGTTCCCTCCCTGATTGTTTAGGCTGAAATGAGCCACAGTGATTTCACAAAAAAAGACCCACCAGCTGCTGTTGTATCGGTAATAAACACACTGTCAACACAACTTTCCTGTGTTGTTTGTACAGCACAGAAAGGTGTGGAATGAGGACCTACCTCCTTGTGGCACTGCTTCAGCTTTGCAATCATTTTGTTGCACTCTTCCGTGTGCAGATGCGGAGACAGATCAGAGTGCATCCTCAGTTAAGGTACTACCTTGCAAATAACAATACTGAAACACAAATAAAGAAGGCACATTTGAAAGGATACTGCAACCACCCCATGCCATTGCTTCATCAGAATTCATGAGGTCGACACCTTTTTGACGTGAGACCACTAATCTTCAATGAAACAGATTTTTAAAAAATTGAATTCAAATAGAAAATACTAAATCAAGTTAGAAATACAGTTGTTGATTTTAAAAAAATCCCTTCCTGCTTGGATCACCCAGTAACCTACTGGATGGCCAGGTGGAACCACTGACATCCACTTTGTCCAGAAGCCTCCAAAGATCACCCATCACAACAGATATTGTGGACATGTCTCTATCCAAATTAGGTACTATTGACATTAACTCTGTGTACAACTATTCAAAACAAGCAATATCGTGTAGTTGTCGCATTTAAAATTTATACCTTAAAAATTCACATAAAAAAGATAAATCGAAATGCACTCAAAGACATTGAGTAAAACAAATTCAGCAGAGACAAAAAGCAATGGTGAAAGCTGCATAATGAGACTTGTGTTAGATATTCACCTTCAGGATTATTTAACCGGTTATCAAGTGCCTTAATCAAGAATACCACCGCAGGAATGGGATTCGAACTGACAACCTTCACCTTATGAGGGTAGAAAACTAACCAAGATACAACCCTATTCTGTCTGCTTGATACTTGGTGGGTAACTTCATAGCAAAGTCATCGGGAAACATCCAAAGGCATAATCGCAGTGCACAGTAACTATAACATCAGAAATCTGAAGGGTACTCCATGAACAGAATGACATCGACCATGATCGCTGTCCTTCAGAAATGAAGGGTACCATTTCTACTTTCGCTCTGCACTTTTCACGGCAGCGAAACTGGACGAACTCGTGCCAGTTGGGTTTTATAATAAATTCTAAGCAATCGACAGTGTGAACCACACACCTCTGTCAATACTGTACTTACTCATTACTAACTAGCAGCTCTGCTCCACACTTACGTAACCACGCGAACCGAACGGAAGGACGAGAATGACGGAACTACAGGCATTTCAGTTAGCCATTCAAACGACAATGTTCTTTTTTAGGCTTCTCCTCATAGGTTGGTTTGGAACAATGGGTGGGACTTTGACGATTTCCGCCACTAGGAGATACTAGCACACCTAGTCGATAAAACTGCCGGATGAAAATCAGAATCTGAATCGACCACCAGTGATACACAGCACTTACATCAGGAAAAAAAAAGTGGCACAGTGATGAATACGAAATAACGTGTCGCTGAGGAATCTGGAATAAGCACAACTTCCCTCCTCCACTGTGTGTTCATGAGCACCTGTGCAGACGCCTTCGTTTTCCAGCTACATGTACACACCATGCTGATTTCTTATGGTGAAAATGCATTACATTACGTAATTGTTTCTGGTCGATCCTACAGTCTGTTCTGTTACAATGTGCGCATTCGGGATATTTGTTTTTGTTTGATGAAGTGCACATACAAGGTCAACACCTGAGAGGAGCTATTTGTTAAAGCACCAGTCCTCCTCTCCAGCAGTGGGAGCCAACACTTAAATACTGTACTGTGTTTGACCAACAGTAAACGCTGTTAGCATATTGCGAATTTATCGCCTCATATGTTAATAGTCACGCAAGATATTTTGGGCGCTGTCTTTGAACTATCATGTAAATGTATTTTCTATGTGCAGCTGCTTGTGTAACGTGTACCGTCAAAAATAATGGTATTGGACAAACTGTGCTTCAAGAATCAAGTCTGCATATACAACTATTCGTGCGTTGGTGAAATTCATTACGGTTCACTCTGAGTTATACATCGCTTTGGAGAAAAGCATCTAATAAATAAATAAATGTAAGCGTAAATGTACTGGGTAGTGAAACATTGTTTAAACGACAATTCCCAGGATTCCTTAGAAAAGCTTCCGGAAACACGTGTGTCGCTTTCTGTATTTGATTGGGTCATTCAAGCGCTGGGTTGGCGGGTTGTTTGCCAGAGCTTCAATCCAGGATGTTGCCAGGAGCATCGCAGCCAGTTGAGTAGGCAGCCCCGTGGTACTGTCTGAAAATAGTAGTTTAGTGTACATTTTCATGGAAAGCTGCATGTAGGTCAGACTGTTGTGGAGCATGGAGGACTTAGCCAAAGAGGTGCTGACTCGCATAGTGCGGAAAATCCCGGTGGTGAAGCTGAGGCAAGTTCTGGGCCGGTGGGAGCGCCTCTCTGAGAGACAGCTGCGGTCCTTGGACTTCACGCAGCCCAAGTGGGCCCTGTGCGAGAACCTGCTCTCCCTCTGTGAGGTACCCGCTGCACTACTCTGAATGGCACCACCGTGCCTGTTAGATTTGTGGACAAATCTACAACCGCATACCGTAGTAAATGTGAATCCATGTTTCTTTTTTTGTTTATCGTGTTGCTTACTTGACACCTTTTCCCCATGACTTACACTGACCTATTCAAACAGGTGGAATTTATACTGTCGTAGTTCGGTGTAAGCACCTTGGTCACGAACAGCAAAGTTGCGTCAAGGATGGGGGTTCAAACCAGTAACCTCTAGGTTACAGAAGGTTGTCCTTAGGTAATTACGCCCATGTACGTCTGATGGTTTCATACCTGTAATCCTGCAACTGTGTGGCAGCGAAGCTTTTCATAACTCACTTTTACATGTGTTGATTTAGGGGACGCTTAAAGTTCATTTTTCTATTTATACACCGGGAGCCTTTATTTTTACTGTATCAGGCTATCCACCTTGAACAAGGTTTTACAGCAGGGATTTTGACAGAACAACATTTACCACACGTTCTATTTCAAGTTTGGAGGACCTTTTTCAGTTAATCTCATCCCTTATAACATGGGTTCCTTTTAAATTTAAAAAAAAAAAAACTGCTGGCTGCAACTGCTCTAGGTGTTTTTTTCATGCATCAGGCTTACTCAGTACAGGTTCCAAAAATAATGCCATGAATACTTATTAATCAATAAACCTTCTAAAAAGTGCAGTAGACAAAAAAAACCTCAACCAGATCAATATTTGGTGGGACCACCCTTTGCCTTTAAAACAGCATCAATTCTCTTATGCAAACTTGCATGCAGTTTAAGGTAGAGGTTGGTAAGTTCTTCCAAACATTTTGAGGAACTGGCCACAGTTCTTCTGCAGACTTTGACTGTCTCTGCATGTCCTCCCAGACTGACTTGATCATGTTGAGATCAGGGCTCTGTGGGGACCATACCATCTGTTGCAGGATTCCTTCTTTTTGCTGAAGATTAGGTGTTTGAGGTCATTCTCAGGCTGCAGAATGAATTTGGGACCAATGAGAAACCTCCCTGATGGTAGATAAGAATCTACCTGTACTTCTCAACAGACATTGAAGTTGTATGCCTAAGACTTTTGCACAGTACTGTATACTGGGTAAAAGTGCAATAAGGTAAACCTGCTGGTAAATGAAGATGGGAAAGCAAAAAAACCAAAAAAGGTATAGGAGAAAAATGAACCTCTCAGGGTTTAAGTGCCAATGGCTGCCCACTCCTCCTGAGCCAGAGAGAGTTCACTATGTTGCTCTGTTCCCTTTGGAAGATCCTTATTGCTGCCTCCTCTAAGCCATTTATCTGCTTGGTTAATAAGAGAACCCATGTCTGGTGTGAGCACTTCCAGTTCAGGCTGGTGATTTTTACATTACATTTATTGATTTGGCACTGCTTTTCTCCAAAACAATGTACAACTCAGTTATGAGTGCATTTCTCCAACAGAAAGAGTGATAAAGATACACACACACGATTCTTGAACCTCAATTGCCTAGTCCAGCACTAACAGTTGTCATCAAGCGCATCACAGGAGTTGTTGCCTCTAGAACTGATGAAAAGCCCCTTGTCACCTGTATATACTACCTACTTCCTGTCACACTGAAAAGGACAATCATAACTAAAATGAAGTTAAATGTATAATCACAACTGAAGCAATAAGTTGTATTGCTTTTTTGCTGACACTTCTCTCCAAAGCAACTTAAACTTATTTGCTCATTTATACAGCTTGGTGTTTATTTTTTCTTTTTACTAAAGCATTTCAGAATACCTTTGAATGCAAGGCAGTCTTTGTAACTGCTGCCTGCTGCCCCTTAATACTAACATGTAGAGATGCATTCTAATCATCTAAGTACACTTGTAACTTTTTATGAGCTCTCAACTTACACATTTTGTAAGACACAATTCCATTCATTTATTTTTAGTAGTATTTCGTTTACTATTTTTTTCCCTAAAATGTCTTGATTCAGCAGTAAATGACCTGTGTTTCTACTTATCATTAAATGGCAGCAAAACCATCTTCCAAGTAAAAGAAAGGTACTTTATTGGGGTGATGGTATTTTCACAGTTGGAATAATTTCATTCGGCATGTTTTATTTTTAATAGCTACAACTAAGACTTTTACAGAAACTATGCAGCAAATAAGTAGAGGTACTTGTCTACTATTGATATTTTTTGCTGGAAACCCTCATCAACATGTTTGTGATAAATTAGTCAGTTCCTTGTCGCCAGTTGTGTTAAATTTTGCAATGAGGCACACAGTTTGCATTTTAAGGTTGAATACTAATACGTTCTTCCTATGTGGTCTCCTGTTCCGCTGCAGTGCCACTCGATACCCAGGAGCAACACCATGCCATCTCACGTGTATAAAGCAGAAAACACATTGAATAGGCAGTTATGGACATTATAAAATGTAAAGATTCATTTAAAAAAAACTTTAATGTTGCTTCATGTCCATGGTGTTCCCTATATTATACCCAGTGTTTCATGGAGATCTACTGAGAGCCTGCATTACGTGAGCTATTGATGAAGGCAGAATCATTCTTACACTGACTTTTTATTCATTATAGCTTTACCTGATTTTTCTTTTAACGGAACAGAGCTTTTATTCATTGTGACAGTGGTTGGACTTTTAACATATCATGAGTCGTTTTAATGTTACAACAGGTAATTTCTAAATATTTGTGAGATAAATTATTAAATTATCAGGTCTGCCTTTTCTGTGATTTTGTATGTCTATGATTTGCCCTCTGATGGACTCAACCATTGCAGGGTTTACTCTACTCTGCACCTTGCGTTTCCAAGTTGGGTTCCTGATTTTACACTAGACAAGTGGTTGTTGATAATGAATGAAAATACATTAAAAGACAAGCTAGAAAAAAAAATAGTTAGTAGCAGTCTGGGAAGCAGTTTTTTTCCATAAGGAGGAGTTTACCAAACAGCGTATTTCATACTAATTAACCCTGTTATATGATGGATGAGTATACTGTTTCCCAAAACATCTATTTTATTTTTCTACTAGGAAAACAACATTACAGTGAAACAGTTGGCAGAGATTGAAATGCTCTGTAAGTATGTTTATCACAAATTCACGTTTTCCCCTAATATCCAGTAAGTAACATGTTTTGTTGTTTGCTAAAGCGACCTAAGTAGGAAAAGTCTATTACCCCTTAAAGTATCAAATCTCTATTTATCATGTATATTTATAGCCTTTGTAGCTCTAGCTTTAATTAGCTTTACTGATGTTCTTGACCTACCAGCAAAAACCTTACCTGAATTTTGTTTTCTCCACCAGACCGTACAGAATATCCAGATCAGGGAATTTGGCATGTCTTTCAGTTTGTGGATACTCCAGGTAAATTCATGAAAACTTTTAAAATTTGTGTGTTGTTTTAAACTGAATTTAAAGTTCACTTTTTGCAGAACTTTTTAGTCTAAAATAAAGTAACTGTATCTCAATGCCCTTTTTTGAATGTAAAAAGTAAACACGAAATCCTAGTGAATAATATTGTTTTGAAGGAGTATGTCTTGTTTTTTCTCCACAGAAGAAACTCAATGTTCAGATTTTATGCATTTCAGAGACCTCTTCAAAGCAAATCTGAAGAGCCTCATAAATCATGTATGTATCCTGTCAGACTTGCTGTTACCTCATACACTGAAAGATGGATGGGTAGCTGTTGACATGTTTATTTAGAATTAAATAACACACTTGGGGGGTCTAGTAATATTCCTTTATACGAAAGAAGTCTGTATTTGATAATACACAGGTTTCGATCCAAATGAAGAAACTGGAAGATGAGTCTGTGTGGATACGCATCGCCTGGGGGGAAAATTTCAGACGACCAAACCACCTGAAACCAACATATGTTGTGCATCATCTCCAGACACCATATGTGTTTGTTTCTGGTTTGACCAATAAGCACAAACCTTTGTTATTTCAGGTAGAATGCAATCATGAATGTATTTGTTTAATGTTTAACTGACACCTAATGTTTGTCATGACCAGTTTTCTGAACAGAACTGATATATACTGTGAAATCTTGTGTCCATCACTTATATATTGTTCCTGTACCTTCAGGCTTTGGCTCTGTCTGCTCAGTGTGGGTCTGTCAAAGATGTTAACCTCAGTGGACGCTGCCTCTCTGCTCTCAGAGACCTGTCCATGAGGCAGTACAAGCAGGTAGGTTTTGCCGCTTACTACCTGGGGAAAATGGTTAAAGGTTATAGCAGCAGGGGAAACTAATGCAAGTAAACACTGTGCATTTCATTTGTTCCAGAAAATACTGTGCAAATTGTAATTGCGTACATCGGGGTCCTATTTCACTTTATTTTAAACAGGAGTGGGGGGAAATTATGCATTCCCGGCCCACGTGAAAACCCCAAACCAACATTCCCAAATATCCTTAAAACACTAAAAAGGGTATCGCACAGTGCAACACACATGGCATTTTGCTGGATTACACTTTGTTCATGAGACAAAAATGGAGGCAATGCACAAATGTGTACAAAGCAAACAAACCATAAAACTGACAGGATTTTGTAAGTACTTCCATTACAGGCTGCCATACTGAACAGTATTACATCACAATGCACTATGGTACAAAACAAACTACCTCACTGACCTGTGAACTTTGAATTTCTTGATTTCTTGCAGATGAATATCTACTGCTGTGTTATGCAATATAACATGATATATGCATGGTATCTGTTGCAAAGACCAGTAGCTGATATTAAATGCTTAACTGCATTACAAAAAATTGCATATACCAGGGCTTATGTGTTGTTTATTCTCATGTTAATGTTTTATAGGTTTTTCCAATAAGTCATCAGGAATGCTTGCAGGAGAGAGATCCACTACCAAGTAAGTGGTCATGGTAGTCTTTTTTCCCCTTCCCCTTTAAATGCATAACTAGTAAAATTGTCAATTAACAATATCCACTTTTGAGCTTGTCAAGAATAGTTTTCCTTTAAGAATGCATTTTTGTTTGGATAAACAACTTTTATATCACTACATGGAATACCATAAATCAGTTTAAATTTCTGGCGAAGTGGATCCCTCAAAGATCCTGCGCTGTGTGTTCTGACATGGGTTCAAATAAATCAGGCTCAGTTGGTGGAATTTACATGTTCCCTTTGCATTTGATTGGGATTCCTTCTACAGTTCAGACATGTTTCAGGTGAACTGGTGACTAAATTTAGTATATGTGTCTGTGTGTATGAGTTCCCTTGCTCTGCTGTATATTAAAATGCGTTTTAATTTGCCATGTGGCAGTTGGTGAGCAGGTTGCCAACTCCCACACAATAAAAATAACTTTTTCCCCTCAAAGATCCAAATATTGAAAACGAACATATAAAACTGACAGAATATAAGCAGCAAGTGGCCTCAGAGGTTTTTGGTGATGCGGTTTTGCCAAAACTGGAAACAGCGGTCTACAAGGTACGTGTGCTTTTGTTCTAATATTATGTAGATGGCACAGAATCATAAGGTTCCCACTTGCTGATGTCATTGAGGATTTTTTTGTGCTTTTTCATCAGTTGGAAACTAAGTACAGGGAACATGGAAATGAAAATCTGGTAAAAAAGGATGAACCTTTCCGAGGTGTTGTCAAGTTCTCCAGCAGCAACCTTCTTGAGTCATTAAAATATTGTGTCTCATCAGGTAACATAACAGTTTTACTGTTAAAATGATCTGTAGGGACAGAAATGGGGGATTATTGTCAATTTTGAATTTCAGTCTGGTTTGTATGCATTTGGGCTGGATTACAAGTGTTTGTTTGCGATGAGCATTCATCTAAGACATACTTTGATAAAGATGTCAAACTGACATCTTATGGGTGAACTGAAAACACTACTACCAATCCAATGCTGGTGGCATTTATCGGAATTTTAGCGTTTATTAAGAGCAGATACCTGTTTACAAATGTGAGGATTCGAGCACCTTTAGATGAAGATGAATCTTCCAGCCATAAGGAAGATTCCTAATTCATGTTGCAATCATTGTTTAAGTTCATTTTGCTCACACAAATTGTTTGACCACAAGTTTCAAAACTTAGACAAAGTACATTTCGCATTAACCGATTTAAGTGCGCCCCCAAAAATTGACCACATTTTGCTACCACTAGAGAGCAGTGAACACCAAGGCTCAGCTTACCAGTTTAGCAAAGTGCCCCTTTAATTGTTTTTTTTTTTTTTTTTTTTTTTCCATTGTAGGAATGGCCTCTGCCCCTGTTACACCTCTGCTTTCATCCATAACCCAGAAAGGAAGAAATTATTTTGTGATCAAAGACAAAGGATCTGGTCTCATTCCCAACACACCAGGTCCAAAGTTTTGATTTGCATGGATTGCGTGTTTTAAAGATCTTCGTCCAAGTAGAAACTTTCATAACCATATGCTTGTGTTAATAGGAGAGGCAAGTTAACACACAGCCCTACAAAAAGTATGTTTTACCATTTGGTTAAAAGCTTCTTACGTCTGTTTAATAAAATAACCTACAAAATCATGTCACTTCAACCGGAACATAAACTGTTAAATTGTTTGTGTATGGAATGTTTGTTAAAATGCCGCTTAACTTTTTGTTTCCTAAACTATTGTATCCCAACCTATGTTTTGAACAGCATTAAATCATAGTTGCAAGGAATTTTAGGATGCCTTTAACACAACTATAAAACAGTTAAAACAATTCAGGGAGAATTTGTTTGAAATCCACCTGTTTTATGAGTTCAGATTTATTGTGGTAGGAATCTGTCTGCAAAGTTACTAACTTTATTTTATAAATAAAAAATAGAGAACTTTAGTATATTATTTCCTGACTCATGGACAGCAACTTGTTTCATTCTTTTTCCCCCCCAGTTTTTATACTACTTTTTATAGCATTGAAGTTTTAAAAAAAAAAAAAATCTTAAGTTACAATTATGATTTAACGTTTCTAGTGGAATAAAGTTAGGTACTTGAGTCAACCACATACTACTAGCTAGAGCTAATGGGTGAACCACAGCAACAAGGTGTGTGATCTTTCCATGTATAAAATAATGAACAAGCATGTCATACCTTTATCAAAAACGTAAGCTGAGTTTGTTCAGGCCCCTTCCATATCCTAGTAATCAAACATTAAAAATTGCCCAGCTGTATAAATGGGTGAATGTAGGTAGGTTAATTCTGTAAGATGCATCTAAAAAATTGTCAGTTGAACAAATAAATAAAATGGACCTGGAGGGTGAGTGAAGTGTAGACAGGGAAGTCTTTTGGTTTGTGTAGAAAAGTTAATCATCACTGAAAGACATGTCTGTGTTGTAATTCCATGTCTCTCAAATGCATCATGAGGAAAGGCATCAATGATTGCTAATACAATATGAAATACAGAGATCATACCCCTGGAACTTGTGCTTCTGTAGCACAAAGCATTTGTGGAAAAATTCATTAAAAACTGAACATTCATACAACCAATGCTTTTGTTTCAATTTTGTGAACTCATGGCAACCTCCGCCTACTTCTAGAATGTTTTATCCTCCACTCCTGTTTGTAGACCTTTATTTTGTATGGTAATGTTGTTCATAGTGAATTTTTGCTAAGTATGTAAAATCTATCTTCCACAGACCGTTGATGCATATCAGAAGCTTTCCCTGGTGACAATAATTCAGGTTATTCTTTTTTTGTTTTTTATACTCTTTTCATTCACAGTGAATACTATTAAGATTGTATTTAAATTATACTGCATATTTATTGATGTATATTTTGAACTACATGAGCAGGGCATTATCAAGCCTGATTTTTTTATTTGAATGACAATGCCCAACATCTTTTAATTATGAAACCTTTTTTATATACAGTAGTAGAAGAAAAAAACTTGTTCCCTGAGTTACGAATGTTTCGGGATTTTCAAGGATACATTTTGCCAGAATTATATTTTCTTCGAGTTTCTGTTTTCACACAGCAACCTAACACTTTTATGACATCTTTTTTAAAATGGAATGACACTGAGAATAAAACTGCTATTTAAATTACTGCTCGACAGAGCTTCAAATACAGTGATAACTACTACTGGCATTAATTTAAACGTATACTCTTCGCAAAAGAACACTAAACTCAAAACTACTCCCATGAAATCTGAAAATTTCCAGTTTGATTCCCGTTCTTGTTGTAGTTCCAAGCAACATATAACACTATTTAACTTGGCAAAGTCAGCAGCTAAATAAAGATTATTATTATTAAATTCGCAGCCTCCTACCGATAAAGTATCCGAGTTCACAGTCAAACACGGCATCGGCCGTGACAAGAACGGTCACGTGTCTGTTTGGGAGGCGTGGTCAGAATATCCCGGAAGTGGGCGGTGCCCTCTTCAACGGCGCTGCACCGCTGCCGGCCTGCCAGTCTTCAAGCTCGCGCTCGCCCCTACAGCAGGGAAAGATGGCGGCTGCCGCCGCGTCGGACGGGAGAGAAGCGCGTCTGTACCGCAGCGGCGAGCAGGCGGAGATCATCAAGCCCTCCGTGACGGAGCTGAGCAAGGAGGTGCGAACCAATATCTTGTGCACGGTGGAGGGCTGCGGCAAGATCCTGCCCAACGGGCCAGCGCTCAACATGCACCTGGTCAAGTCGCACCGTGTCAAGGTACGTATTTCCACTACAGTGGTACCGTACAGTGGTACTCTAGTGCTGTACCGTGAAACCGGCCCTGTGCAGAGTCCCTGTGTTTCTGCGCTGCCTGCTGCCGGCCTACAAACAGCCCCGCGTCGGTGCCGTTTTGTCCCGTTTTCTCTTACTGTCCCACAGGTACTCAACTTTACAGTGATTTACCCAGCTATACAGCGCCTATTCCAATGCATCACCGTGGAGCTGTGAGGCTGCAACGTCATTCATGGCTTACTTTTAGACATTTAGCAGATACTTTCTTTCATTCCTTCAGCAAGGGGTTTTATAACTATAAAACAGGGTAAGCACTTTGTGTTCAAGGGAGCTTACAGCAGTGGAAAGACATTAGGATTCAAACCAGTAACCCATACATACATTTATTAATTTGGTAGAAATTAAGCAACATAGTGGTAATTAATTAGTATTTAGCTGATGCCTTTAAGCACTACACCCCCCGCTGGCTTATGTTGTTGTGTTTTCATTATTTGGAACCCCGTTTATATAAACATACTCGAATGTCTAAAGTTTCTGTAGCCTGAAAGGACTGGGATCTTTGGCACAGGGCTGTCAGAGGTTTCCAGCTGCATACATGCAGTTTTCTATTTTGTATTTGACAGACCGGCCTACAGGACGCTACTCTTAATGTGTTCTAATACACACTCAGTGTGTTTTCTGGTCTTTCGAGTCTCCTTTATATATTGTCAGCTACAGGTTTTGAATCATGTGAGAACCCTGCTTTGCCTTTAGATTCCTTCCCTTGAATGAGGTAAACAGTAGGTGGGTGTGAAACAGCACGGGCAGCAGAGGAAGGTGTACAGCAGTGCTTGTGAAACACCCCCATGTTGGATCAGCATTACTGACGGTCACATGCACAGGCCTGTCGAGATCCAGCAGCTAGAAATGATATTATGGGAGTTTGAGAGCTAAAGAAACACATACATGATACATTATTAATACATGCAGAAATGGGCAGGCAGGGTTTGAGCTTTGCGGTGCACATCCTGTTGAGCTCACCTCTGCAACACGCGTGTGTCCCTCTCTTCTGCCATAGGGTGCTTCCAGCCAGCAGACCACAAAAAATGCTCTTGTCCACAAGAAATGTGTATGCTGAATTCTTTATTTTTGAGTGCGGGTGTTACATGATTTTTTTTTTTTTTTTTTTTTGGTTAAGTGGAATAGTAGTGGGTGTCTAAGACTCCCACCAACACAACAAATAGCTTTTCATTTTTCACATCTTCTTTAACCTCATTATTTCCCTGTATTGATGCTTCCTCTTCTGTGGCATTACAGAGATGTAGAGGACATGATTGCATGATAACTGGAGAGTTATAATTTGTAGGTATGTTGGAGAGGGTGCTTTGTAACCCTAGATCGGGCCTTGTGGTGGTTGATCACTCCAACTTCTGCATCAAGGCGACACTTGTTAAATTGTGGGCTGTTCAGCACTGATCCTTCATGTACAGTTTTACTTCATTGCATTGCCCACATCTGTCCAACATAAATTTTTGGCAATAGCCAACTTAACAGGAGCATGTCAATATATCATTACACACACTTACACACTTATATATTGTACATAAACTCAAGGAAGTCACTCACTGAACAGTGGCTAACTGCCAGGTTTTTCAGCACTCGCACAAAGCAGCTTTTTTTACCTGATATTTCACTACAAAACAATAAGAAATGAGAGAGACTTAAAACGGCATTAAAAGCTTCAGACAATCCATTGTGTGGCTGAAAGAGACTTCAGCAGTAGCGCATGGATGTGGGTGTGCTGTAAGACATTACCATAGATCACAGTTAGCGTGGCATCAGAGAGTTGCCATAATAAGGTAGAACTGCATACCCAATGACACATTTCGTCCGTGGCGAGGGTGAGAGGTGAGCTTGGTGACTTTTTGAGGGAAAGAGCATGACGAGAAATCCATTCTGTCCCAGCATGTAGAGAGATGCAAGGTTGGTGAGACAACAGGGTAAGACTAATTTTTCTCTTACTGATGGCTATGTTAAGACCCGATTACACATTTTACAACAGATGTCCTTGTTTGTGTGGGAAAACAGCGAGTACTGACTTGTATGTAATTTGTCCAACTAGTGTGGCTGGTGGAGGGTTGGGGGACAGCAGGTTTTCCCATACAAAATACAAAAACTCAAC
This sequence comes from Arapaima gigas, assembly GCA_900497675.1. NCBI lineage: Eukaryota > Metazoa > Chordata > Actinopteri > Osteoglossiformes > Osteoglossidae > Arapaima > Arapaima gigas. Next base: position 18,236 of record UFQX01000095.1, on the reverse strand, counting down.
TGGACACAATTAACAAAACAGTCTATAATTTTAATATAAAGCAAAAATGCTGATGTTGATGCCCCTGTAGTGAGTCTTCTGCTTTTTGTATACAGCCCACAAGTGTTTCTCCTAGTCCTTCCACCAGCTGCCTTCAGTGCTGCTGCTTGGTGGACCTTTCAGTTGCTGACAGCTGCCCTTCATTAGTCTGAATTGGCACAGAATGGGAAGTGGGGAGCTGTCTAAGTTCATCATTGCTCTGTGTGCTGCTTTCTGCCCCCTACTAGCTCACACATGCTATGAACTGTTTTATGATGGAAAACTTTTCCCATTGAGTCTAACATATTGAAATGACACAAATACTTTTTTATTTCAAGGTGATCTGATTCATTTTTGTACAGAAGATCTTCAGAATGTTTGGTAATATTTTGAACTAGACTTGTTCCTTGGGTAAGAAATGGTCAAGTTAGAAATTTTCAAAGATACAACCCCCATCCCAGTTTCAGATTTTCTATACATTTCTGTTTTCTAAAAAAATTTGTTTGAGGTGGAGCAGATGCAGTCTGTGTTCAGATTTCTAGCTGTTAAATGTCAGTAAGCTAAACCTGGAGCAGAAGAGGAGTGTGAGACCACCCTTATTCAGTTTGTTTCCACAGCATTTACAGGTTGTGTCTGCTGATCCTGAGTAATTAAAATTGGGTTAGAAGAGCCATTTTGTTACCATGCAGACCACCATGGTGATTACAAAGCTTGAAGTAACAGGAGACCCAATGCTTGAGCACAAGTTATTACAAATGGATTTCTGTCAGGCAGAGATAGAGAATGGGTGTCTACTTTTCACTATATTGGCAGAATTAACATTGTTAGGATGCATAGTTTACCTCATCTGGTATACCTGTTCCAACATGAATTATTTGTCAGATTTAAAAAAAAAAAAAACATGAATTGATTTTAGTGTTTAATTGGAACAAAAAAAAGGCTCAGAATTAATATCTGCCAACTGATGGAAATGGACAGGACTTATATAATGAATGTGGTTTTACTTTTGGGCTGCACAAATTGAATAAATAGTTTTTTGCAGATATGCTTGTCTTTCTCTAGGCTGGTGTAGCATTAGCTTCATGCAATCTAACACAGTTAACATCTTTGCCTTTCATTAAGACGTCTCGTATGATTCCATCTTTGTTCAAATATTTGATCATATTCTGCGCTCTTCTAGTTTGAGATGGAGATGCACCTGTGATCCTGAATGGACTGTTGTTAATGGTCTCTTGTTGCTCTCAGTCCAGATCTCCTTCCAACTTTTTATCAAAAACAATGCTCTGGAAATGGGGTGTTACTATTCTTTGGCCTGCAAATATATGTAAATTTCAACCAACTAAAATCTTTTTTACCCATTGCTAACTTGTGTATATACCTACAACGGCAATAGTTTATTGCAGCCCTAGAAAAGGAAAATAGACTACAGGCAGAACTGACAAAAGTTGAAATGGCTCATTACCCCAAATAATTCCAGAGTTATAATTTCTGCATTGTATGCTGTGTTACCAAACGTTGGTACTGCATTGAGGGAGACATGAGAACATGACCTTGACTTCTCTTTTAGTGATCACTAGTTGTGTTACCCAGCACTACCTGGGTCAGAAATGTGTAACACTGGACACAAACTCATGCTTCAATTTTATATTTAAAGTATTAAGAAGTACACATTATAATCTACTGTCTAAATTGTGGAACTATAAATCAAGGGATCTGACTTTATGCTTCCTACTAGCTATATTTATGAAGTGAGGAGCCAGCAAGCCTGTGTTTGACAAAATGCAGTAAAGCAAGTGTTGCTGTTTGAGTTCATTGTGGAAATATCTGATTTTTATGATTGGTTTTTTTTTTTTCTTTCCCCCTCCAGGATGGTCTGGTCAATCCCACAGTGAGGAAGGATATAAAAGGATCAAGGAAACTGTACTGCTGTCCTATCGATGGCTGTCCAAGAGGACCAAACCGACCGTTCTCCCAGTTTTCTTTAGTGAAACAGGTATATTATGGGATGTGTTATATCCTGTTAACTAGTCAGCAAGTTTATTTTCCCCCCTTTTGATGCTCCAAGCTTGAGACAAACTTCTGGTTTTGTGCATTGTGCCAAACTATACAAAGATGTTTTTCCTACATACATTACCTTGCCTCGTCATAAACAGCAACCAGTAGTAACAAACAAATTTCCATTGAAGAATCCTAATTTTCTGATTGTATTGTCTTTTCTTCTATTTTTGCATTTTTTTGACAGCATTTCATGAAAATGCATGCTGAGAGAAAACACAGATGTGTTAAGTGTAGCAACTGCTACAGTACAGAGTGGGACCTGAAGAGGCATGCTGAGGATTGTGGGAAGACATACCGCTGCACTTGTGGCTGTCCCTACGCGAGCCGAGCAGCCCTTCTGTCTCATACCTACCGTACGGGCCATGAGGTTCCACTGGAGCACAGGTACCGCATGACCCTGTGTTATTCCAGTGCCTGTGCTATGAGACCCCAGCATGCACTGGACTGATTTGGGTGCAGTTATTTCTGTTAGTATTGGGATGATGGGACTAATTTTTTTCACGCTTCGTTTTGCAGAGATCCTCCTGTCAAGAAAAGGAAGATGGAGGGTTTGCTTCGCGGCTCTGCAAAACTTGGGCACAATGAACAGACAGGTCAGACTACCATACTGGAAAAGGAGTTTGTCATGTCGGTTCCTTCTGCCAATGGAGTGTGTCATTCAGATTCAGGGAGCCAGAAGATTAGTCCCATGAAAGGTACTCCAAAGTTGCTGCTACCGAAGCCCAAGGTGACCTTGCTCAATGTTCCAGTGATGCAGTTTGCACACCTGCCAGTCCTCCTGTCTGCAGCAGACAATACCCCAGTGAGATCAGTGGTGCTGGCTTTGAACAATCAGGCCTCTTTCATGAGCACCGTCCACCTGCTGCCTCAATCAGCAGGAAATGTTCTTTCCACACCCAATATTAAGCCTTGTGGCTCTAGAGAGAACGCAGTTCAACCCAGGTTAGGCCTGGATCCTGTCAGCACGGCAGTACAGGTGAACCTGGAAAATACAGCTTCGAGCCAAAATCCAGTAAGTGATCTTACACAATCGGGCAAAAGCACCTCGGCTAACATTCAGACTGATATTTCTTACCTTTCAAAGAGCGCTGCACCAGTGAAAACGTGTGTCCTTGAAGAGACCTCTGTTTCATCTTGCTCTCAAACCGACATCAGCGTCAGTGCTCAAGTTCAGCTGCCGGTCAGTGTTGAGACTCAGACATTTCCCACACAGTGCAAAGTAACATCTTCCACTGGAGCTCAGACAGAAACTTTAGGTCAGGCATACATGAATCCCTACAATGTTACCAGGGAAACGCAGACTAACGCCACTTTAAATGTTCCTGAAGACAGAGGCCAGATGGACCAAGCTATAATGTGCACTGACATTTTTGACAGCGATTCCCTCAGTGTTTCAACACAAACTGCCTTCAAGGAGAGATGCTTTAGCGCAGATGCCGAGGAAGAGCCTGTGAACAGCAGTGCTTCGGGTGACTATGACGATAAGCCAGCAGCGGTCATGTGCTTTGGTTCTCAGACTGAACTGCTGCATCAGAACCCGGTCGCAGATAACCAGACTCAGACTATGGCATTATTCAGTGATCTGGAGAATATTCTGTCACACACAATGGCCAGCGGTGCTCTGGTCAGTCATGGTACCCTGTCAGATACCACGGTCAGCTGTGAAGAGGGCCTAACATCTGTCCAGGAGCCTAATGGTAGCATTGACTTTGACTTTGAAGAATTTCTAAATGCTGCACACATTCAGACTCAAACAGAGGAGAGTGAACTTGGGACCTTGACTGCTGAGACACCTTTGGAATCCTTGGACATTGAAACTCAGACGGACTTCTTGTTTCTTGACCATCCGGCACCCATGGATGGCAACCCTAAGGCTCAGTCAAACTATCTTGGTTTGGAGATGTTTGACACCCAGACACAGACAGACCTTAACTTCCTCTTGGACACTAGTGTTCCCATTTCCTTTGGGAGCTTCCTCAAACAGTCCAGTTTTTCAATGAGCACCGAGTCATCAGACACAGAGACACAGACGGATGTCCAGGCCGCTTTGAGCAGCATGCAGGACAGTCAAGTCCAGGTGAAGCTCAGCAGCACAGAAACACAGACTGTGAGCAGCTCCTTTGAGAGTCTGGGCCAACTGTTTCTGACCAGCAATGAGACTCAGACAGTAATGGACGACTTCCTAACAGCTGACCTCGCTTGGAACATGGAGTCCCACCTCAGCTCTGTTGAAACACAGACATGTGATGAACTCTATTCCCTCTTCCAACACTCAGAGAAGCCAAACAGCTGAATGTTGGTCATTTAGCGATTTTTAAATGTCTTTAAGGAGTCCTCTGTAAGGGCAGCCTTCTGGTGTCAGCGGGAGATGTCCACTGTGCCAGGGAGGGCCACGAGGTCACATCTCAGACTCCACTGGGGAACAGCTTTCCTCGGTGGGAGAGCGTTCTCGTGTATCATTTGCCACAGCTACTCTCAGCTGACATTCCACACTGTACAGTTCATAATGCATTTCAGGTTTTTTGACTCTCAGCAGCACTTTATATGCTCTTTTTTCAGTTTACATATTATTTGCACAGAAAGCAAACTCTTTAGAGTGGTCCTTAAATTATTTTATTTCATTGTGTGAAATCTGAACACTATGAACCTAACAGCTGAATGTTAGGCTTTTTTTAATTACTTCCATCTGTGCCATTGAAAGATTCAGTGTTTATTTGTTCTGGCACAGTTTGAAGTGTTTGTGACTGTAGCATCACCTGTATGAATTCATTAAGGGTGAAAACAGCACCATTTGCCATACGGAGCCCTTTACTTGATCTTAGTTTACTTGCACTCACTGTTCGTCCCTTGTGTGACACTGGTTAATCGCTGCAGTGGGGACGTTCAGATCACTTTTTGTAGTGCAGGTACCAAACAATAGGTCTGTAGTCATTCTTGTTGGCATGCCTTCTGTTTGGGCAGCATGTTTCAAAAGTTTTTTTTTTTTTTTTTTTTTTTTTTTTTTTTTTTTTGGGNGTTTGGGCAGCATGTTTCAAAAGTTTTTTTTTTTTTTTTTTGGGTGGGGGTTCCCCCCTTCCTTTTTCTTCCCAGTTACTACAGCTCTTTGCATGCTTTCCGAATTGTTTTGTTTGGAAGCACCTAAGTTTTCTTGCATGTTTGTGAAATACATATGGCAGTGTTTCCTTTGAAAACCAGTCACACTATAGTGTGACTGTTGACAGTAATGCAGTTGTGTTCACTTCAGAAATATTAGTACGAACACATACTGTCATGGGAAATTTTTAAGTGGAGTAATTTATTGGTTTACCCAAGCAAATTTTTTTTTATTTTATTTTTTTTTAATTGGTGCCTTATGTGAAGTATTTTACTTTTTCTGTGTTTTGTTCGCTGTCTGGGAAAATACACTGTGCTGCTTCTTAAGGAAGGGATCCAGTCTAAAATGAATGTATTAAGTGTTTCACAGTTTAATATTTTCAGTAGAGAAATACATGTGTAAATGTGATCTGTTGTGGCTCATCTCACACTTCAGCCTCTCTTACTGGTGTTTAAATATCAAATGTAATTTCTTTTACTGTTTAGAAAGAACAATATCAAATTGTCAGCGACTAAAAAAACTTTAACGCAGTGCTTGCTGGATTAAGAGACCCATGTACAGATGTAAGGGGAAATACACAGGGATTACCTGTTTATCATTCTTAAGAACATCTACCCTTTGTCAAAATACTTGGGAAAATTCACTGTTGTAAAGTCTGGGTCCGTGCTGTCGGTGCCCCTATGTGATTTGTGTTATACCGCTGGCAGAGCCCAGTCTCTTTGATAGGCTTGACTGCTGGAATGAAGGAATAACTTAGAATGTAGACAAAATGCCTGTAACCTTGGGATAAATACTCATGTTAACTTAACGGTTGAAACGGTGACGCTTTCTATTATATTTACACAAGTGCAGTGCGGCCTGTCAGAATACCACTGGAGCTGTGTGGGATTGTGGTGTTATGGCATCTTTCATTTAATATTTATACGTTTAGTTTACAACACTACCTATTCGCTACCAAATGTCGATTTTGATACTGTGCTCAGTAACTGTGTCAGCTACTAAGGGTAGTCTCTGAATAGTGGCTGAGAAGCAAAAATGTGATTGTTTCTTTAGAAAATATAGGTAAATCCAGGGACTTCATAACATTACATGTAGAACAGCGTATTGTATAGATCTAAAAAAAGGTTGCTTCCAGTCTATTTTATTGCTGCTTTTGTTGCCATTAATTACAAATAAAAATGTCTTACTGCAAAAATGTACATTACATTAAGAGCTATAGTTTTCGCCAGAAATTTGCATGTGCCACAATGTTAATTTTATTTTACATTTATTTATCTTTATTTTGCATTTTTCTTTTCAGCTTTCAACTTTATATTTTGTGGCCCAAGTGTTACTAGTTTTGAATTTACTGTGAAACTTAATGTACTTTTTTTGTTAAAGCTATGCACTGGATGCACATAAATTTTGTTCTAATAGATCAGTGTGCATTCTTATTTCATAACTGGCTTTGCATTTAGTGTGTCAGAGAAAGTGTGTGTGTGTGAGAGAGAGAGAGAGAGAGATATATACATAATGGTGGGTTTTATCCCCTTGTCAGCACTTCCCATACTTTTCCTGTTAGGTCTCAAAAGAATGGATATTTCATAGAAATGAATAGGTAGCAAATCATACAACACACTGCTTGNCCATACTTTTCCTGTTAGGTCTCAAAAGAATGGATATTTCATAGAAATGAATAGGTAGCAAATCATACAACACACTGCTTGCTCTAGTTAAATATGGGGAAGCTGAAAACTTTCAAGTCACCTTTTTCCCTCATTTACTTTTAATTTGAATTTTGGTGACTTGTGTATTTTCTAACATTACCATTTGTTGTGGGTCAAGTGTGACTTGTTTACCCACCCAGCAAACAGTTGGCAGTACAGCACATGCAAATAAGATAGTGGGACCAGTGTTTTAACTCTAGCGTCTGCCTTGGTGATTCTAATAGCCCCAGTAAAGGTGTACTGTTACCGTGGAGATCAACGTGGCAATAATAAAGATGGTACAAAATAGGAGCCACACGTGCACATGCCAGTGGGATCTGTCCTTGGCAATCAGGATTTAATGAGTTTGACATGTTTTTTAATAATTTAAAATTGGTTTTACTTTTTTATTGTAGCTTTGCCAGAAGGATTTTATTTAACACAATTTGTAATTAGAAAGAGATGTCTGTATGTACAACTTCTATTGACCATGATTTACGGGTAAATTTGATCTTGAAGTTATGAACAAAACAAATTATGGTTTTGCAATCCTAGTGTTGTTCTGTTGTGACAGATCACTGCAGAAAGTTTAATACAGCATTAAGGATGTTGTATAGTACTACTGCCTCAGACCTGTCCAATTTAAGCTTTTATGGGGAATACAGTTGCTTAGCAACTACAAATGCTCATCTAGAGTGGTGAGCCCAGCAGTGAAGGCTTATGTAATGTGTTAATGGATAAGCAATTATAAAACTAATATTTCCAAACGTCTTTTCTGTCCTTATCCTGTGTTAAATGTTTGGACAGCTCTGTGCTTCCTCCAACTTATTTAAATGATACTGTATCTAAAATGGTTTAAGTACTTGGGATTGCTGTCCTTGATGATCAAGAAAATCCAAGGCATCCTTCCAGCATCATGGTTTCCCAGTAACATCTGGAAAAACATGATTACATTTATGAAAACATCCCAACCTAGTTCTTTGTTCACAGCATGTTATTCATCACTACAGCACATGCAGGCTAGTTCAAGTGGAACCTATAAATCCATTTTAGGACTTAGGTGCTCACTAAATTCATCCATAGAAGCCTTTCAAAAGTACCCCATTCAAGGAGCTCAAAAACTGCACAAGTTGGGGTAACGTCACCTAGTTGATTTAAGATACACCACCTTTGAATCTAATACGTGTGCCCCAAGATGCCAAGATTGAATATCTGTACTGATTTTGTCATTAATCCAACTGATTTATTTATCATTAGAAAAGGAATCCCTACTTCAATCAAAAATCGACAAGAGCTGCTTTTGACACTGACCACCTAGAACAGGGATGAACACACACACAAGGATTCAGAGTAGGCGATGACTGGATGCTTGTATTGCAACCCTGGTGCCAAACAGCAGAGGCAACTGTGGTTCTGGTCTTTTCATGTTTTTAGACTTGAGTCCAGTGCAAAGTTTCTGGGTCTGATTGTTGGCCACTGTGCTAATATCATCTTGCTTGACATACTTCCCAAATGGGTAGACCACACGTGGCACTGTGCCCTCAATAGAGCTGAAGGGTGGTTCTTCACCTTTGGGGACACAGATGCTGAATGTGGTCAGTAAGTTTCTGCCGGGGTGCAAGGGCCAGCTGCAAGGAAGAGGTCGGGCACTGTATTCCAGGGCTGCAGTCCCTGCGGGAACGTCCATAGTGATTTCATGGCTTCTCTCAGCACCTGGCTTTTCTCCTGCCTCTGACACCCCCTGCAGCCCAGCTTCTGCTGACAGTTTGTAAGAGGGAGCTTTGCTAAAGGTTGTCTCGTTCTTCTCTTGTGTGCTGGGACTCCTTGGATTACCAGGCCCGCCTGCTCTCACAGCAGGTAAGACTGAGAAGCTGTTGATGGTCTGAGCAACTTTGTGGCAAGTCTCCCTCACCAGTGGCCACTGTGAGGCCAGGTTGTATATTTGAAGCGAAGTTTCATCAGGTGCGTGTAGCCGAGTGTCCTCTGATGTTCTATCCCCCAACTCCACCTGCTCTGTTGCATTATCACAGGCTTGGAGAACATGCTCCTCTGAATCTCGGTGGCCAACAGCCACGTGCTGGCTGGAAGCCTTTCTTGTTAACAAAGTGCTGGCGAAAGAGCCCTTGATCCGGAGGTCTTCTGATGGGCTTGGATTACTTTTGTAACCCTTGGCTGCACAATCTGCCATATTCTCCAAGTCAAGCCGCTCTGAGAGCACTGCGTCGATGCACAGAAGACAGTGGAAATCTTTATCTTCGGTCTTGCATCTTTTACCTTTCCTGTGAGTTTGGAATAGGCAAGAAAGGGGTGGACTCTGAGGCCAACCTTGGATCTGACAACAGATAACAAACAGTAAATTCAAAACTGTAATTACAGTATCCACATCTCACTGCAGCACCTACTGCCTTATATTAAACTAGGCATTTTTTAACAAAACTTCTCTTTGCAGGCAAAGATCTCACTTTAAAATAAGTAAAATTAGTACATTTCTTCCCCTTTATTAAATTCCAGTAAAATAATTTTTTTAAATGGCAAACAGAATAGTCAAATACAGATGTCCTGTTTAAAAGTGCTGAATTGCTTAGTTCTGTATACAGTACTTGAAAAATAAAAGGTTCTTTAAAGGAGGCACTAAAGAATCCAAATGTATCTTTTTATATATTTGTATTATTAACCTTTATTTAGCTGACACATTTCTCAAATTTACAGATTTGCAGTAGACTTTTCTTACAGTTCCATGTCCTTGATGGAGGCTACAGCTGGGCCAGGATTCTAACCAGAAACCTTCAGATGGCAGAGGGCAGCATTAACCAGTACGCCGTCTGCAGGCCATTTCATAGAGCAGGGACATGGCTTCAGGCTGTAACGTGACAATGACTTACCGCTTTGTCCCAGCCGGACTCGGCGCTCCACTCGTACGGACCGTCCTCCGTGACTGCGTTTTCTTCGCTGATGCGCAGGAGCGCGGCCACAGACACCCTCTCCGCCCGGTACCGCCCCGCATCCGATTCGACAATCCTCTCATCCTCCTCGTCGGCTGCAGCCCCAAGTCCTGGTGCGAAAATGCTCATGGCGCTGCGATCTGTAGGACAGCGAAAACAGTCTTGGATGAGAGCCTTAGAGCTCCTGGGCGCAACAGTCACTCACAGAGGCCACATGTCCGCGCTGTGCCATATCAACGAAACACAGCGCCGCACAACGGCACATTCGAGCCCCGCACAAACACAACATTCCTTTTATTTTCATTGATTAATGACGTTTAAGCGTACCTATAAAACACATTACTATGAAACAAACCACATAAATCATTCTATCAAACGTGCCGAACGTTATTACAGCTCATTTTAAAATCACGGCGAGATGACTAGGAAAAAAATGCTCAAAGACACGCAGGAGCAACAGACGCACAGATACTACTGTTTGGCTCTACAATTCGGTTACCAGAGCAACCACGTCATTTGCCACGGAAGTGACGTTTAGACAACGTGTGGCGTGATGTCAAAGTTTTCCCCCTCACTACCGTGCGTATTAAGTTGATATTTTAGACTGTTTAAAGGCCCCGGCGTGTTTTAGTTTAAAACCCTACTTTCTTCCTGGGAAAACAAATTTTAACTGTAATTTTAAAACGGTTTATAAATTATACAACTGCAGCATATACGCGATTGCTAATAAGAATTGCATCATTAGTGCGCTATCTGTTGGCAACGTTTTCGCTATAGCGTCACACCCCCTTCTGACGCCAGCGGTTTGCTGCGTTTTGGTTACTCAGTTTCTTCAGCTGGGTGAGATGTTAGAAAGGGGTCTTTTAAACCACAGCTGAAGACTCACTCTTAAAATGTCACTTTAAAAAAACGTTTCAAATATTAAAAAATTAAAAAATAAAAAAGTAACGAAGCATTAGCTTTTAAACACAGACTTCATAAACCAAAGATTCCGTGTTCGCGTGCGACTATACAGATCTCTTCCTCAAAGAAAGCGAAGTAGCGCGAGGTTTGGGCTAGTTGCGCACGAGGCGCCGAGCACGTAGCGGTCTCCCTCCGGCGCTCGCGCAGATTAGTGCGCGCGTCTGCGCGAGCTGCACTGGGGTCTCAGGTTCCCGTGCTTTGTAAAACATCGACCGGGAAACCGCCGTACGTGGAGCATCCTCTCCATCGCCGCTGATGTCACCAGGCCGCTTGCGCGAGCCACACGGCAATTGGTGCAGAAATCCGCAGTGTCACAGGCGCGAGGACGCCCCCTGTCGCTGTGTTGTGGGGAAGAGTAGACAGCTGACAGCGCTGCATCGCGGCTGGCCGCTGTCACCACCATCGGGGACATCTCCATCCGTCTTTTTCGCCTGGTTTATGGACACCGAGCCCGCGCGCTCCGTCTTGGTGATGCTGCCTCCCAACAACTGCATTCCGAGGAATTACAGCTGCATGGCCGGGTTGTTCGGGAGCTTGGCGGCCGCCAGCCAGAGGAAGGAGGATGGGGAAGAAGAGAGCGACGGCGCGAGCGAACCTCTTGACAACCATGTTGTGGATGAGCGGCCGAGGGGCAGGGAGTGCTTTCTGAAGCCGCCACAGAGCCCCACTCTGCGCAGGAGGTGCAAGTCGCTGCCCACGCCGGTGGAGCGCGCCCGGCTGGAGATAGCGCGCACCCGCAGCCCATCGAGCCAGAAGAAGGTGCGCTTCGCCGACTCGCTCGGGCTGGAGCTCACCTCAGTGAAGCACTTCTGCGACGCGGACATGCCCGAGGTGCCACAGAGGATCCTCGACAAGTTCAAGCGCGCGAGTCCGCCGCACCTGAACCACTTCGACAAGTTCCCGAGGATCCCGAGCCAGGCGCCTTCGTTCATGGAGGTTCAGTTCGCGAACCCCGGTGAGTCGCCGGGCTTCCTGGAGAAGGTGCGCGAGCAGAAGGTGTGCCTGGAGCGCGTGGACACGGACGAGTTCAGCCTGTCTGGTTTCGTGCGCGTGCTGAACGTGGCATTCGAGAAGAACGTACTGCTGCGCTACACGCTTAACAACTGGGTGACCTTTTTCGACGTGCCCGCGTCCTACGTGCCGCAGTCGAGCGACGGCTTCACGGACAAGTTCTCCTTCAAGATCATCACGCCCACCTTCCTGGAGAGCGGCGGCGGCCTGCAGTTCGCCGTCAAGTACTCCGTGGGGGGCGACGAGTTCTGGGACAACAACCATGGGAATAACTACAAAGTGCGCCGGCACCGGTTTAAAATATCACCGCCCAGGGAGTGGGAGAATGGCTGGATCCACTTTATATAGCAGGGGCCGCCATGAGTGGTCATTCCCAGCATGATGACTGCCTGGTGGTGGGTTTGAGATGAAGGACAAGAGAAATCAGTCTGGGTTCACACAGAGCGGCTATCCCCGTGAATCTCTGCGCACAGGATGTCCTCACTGCTTCCTCATTTCTTCTAGATGTTCCTCACTGACAGGTTGGGTATCAGGGAAAGGCCTCAGGTGAACAGAGAAAGGTTGTTTGGCACCAGGACACTGGAGATGATGATGTCTGCATGCAGCGTGAATACCTGATCAATCACTCTGCTTCTTCCATTAGCTGATCGCTCCACCTGATATGTGGTTTCCTGTCATTTCTAACTTCTGCACCCATCCGTGATCTTCATTCAGGGAGCAGAAGTGTCTTATGTTAACTGGATGTCATGTCTCCCGAGCATCAATTGGTTACTCCAGGTTATCTCTCTTTCCTTTAAATGTCATTTCATGTGTGCAGTGTAGCTGTGTGTTTTTTTTTTTTGCAGTGTTTCGCATACTGTCCGCTGCCACTGTTAGTCCACTTTGAGACAGGTGTCATAGAGCAGATTGAGCACTAAACTTGCATTCAGATTTGGAGCTAGAAGGTGATCACCCTGCCCTTCACAGGGGATCTGCCCTAAAATTCCCACTTAGTTGTCTCTATATAGCAAGCAGTTGGTCCACTTAAAGGTTTAAACAAAACCCCATTCTGCTGATCAAGAATAAACCTAAATATTTTTTTTCTTTGTTAAATGGCTGGAAGAGCCCCTAGGTTTGTGTAGTGTGTTACCATAAGGCTGCTTTCTGAATCGGACCATTGTTAGTGTGGATGAACTGTTGCTGTTCACATGTTGCTTCTGTGCAGGTTCAAGCAAACAGCCTCAACGTCTGCCTGCATGACCTTGTAAAGTGACGCCATCAAACACTGTGTGCACAGCCTACCTCTGCACCTCCTGTCTTTTAGATAGTATGTCCATTTATATCACTGATTTATGAGAAATAGTACCACTGGTTGTTCCTGGAGCAAGTCACCATTCAAGTAATTATAAAGATGTATACAAAATGTTATTTTTTGAGCGGAATTCTAAAAAATAGGAATGCTCAGTTTGCACAGGTATGTCCTCAAATTAAGATCCACGTTCATTATTTATATCCGTCTTCGAATAAACCTAGCATATCTATCATGAGCTACGTTCATGTTAAGTGCAATGAAGCGTTTAGGCTTCTCTGCCTCCACAAACCCCAGCAGAACAGAAACACTTGTTTCTCCAAATGGATCATCAGATCACAACATGACTTTAATGTTGTTTTTCACAAGGATATAGATATATACACATAATTATCATACTTTGTATGATATATAATATGAACCACAGAGATTTCACAAAAAGTGCTTCTTTCTGGAATTTGATTGTAACTTTTCTTGTAGACAGTATTTTGTATCTCACACCAATCAAAGACCTGTATAGTATAAACCTCATAACCTTCTAATAAATGCAGGAATATTTTATATTTTAGGTTTGTCATAATTTTATTGAATGAAACTATTTTTTTACAATAAACAATAAAGGCAGTAAATACTTGCCATACTCAAGACTTCTAGCTGCTATTCCAATTTAATTATATTTTGAGAAAAATATTTCCATTTGTGCTCCCCATGAAACTTATTGTCCTTCTAAGAAAAATAAGTCAGTATGTTATTGTTTTGTAAATAGATGTGGCTTTATGCACGATTATGTGTGTCTTATTTGTCCAGAAGATATAGAAGCCCTTAAGCTATTTTGGCAACATTGAAAATATTCCTATTTATTTTGAGTGCTTGCTGTGTTTGTGTCAGCAAAAGTAAACTCTTGTACCTAGTAAGTTATAACAAACATCCCAATTCTTGCCCACAGAGGGAATATACAACTGTGGGCAGTTAAGCTGTTTGATAATTTAAACACCTGAAAGTTAAATATGTCCAGTTTATATTTTCATGAAGAGGGTATGTTAAACAAATATTGTTGAACCAGGAGTGCTGCATGCTGTGGACTGGATCTGTGGTGGTGTTCAGTGGTCAGACTGCCCAGATTGGTGGCCTTCACACTTGGTGCCACATTGGACAACTGCATGGAGGTCAGGGACCCTCTGTACCCTGCTCATATAATGGAAACTAAAAGGCTGTGAGTAGGTTTCTCTCGGGGATTCAATATTTTTAGACATATTGGGTGTGCTGGACTAAAAATTCTTACAGCATTGTTAGAGTAATGCCAGCCTGAAGTGGATTGTCCACTGGGAAATATTTTGGCTTTGGAATATAAACAGTATATTTAAGAATATACCATATTTGGCTGTTCTGCGTTAAATGACCTTGCAAGAAAAGTCATCTGTGATGTTACTTTTCTTTGTGTTACCGAGAACCACTTGTACCATAAATGTCTTTCTTTGCAAGCCACCATTCAATAATGGATGGACTGAAAGAAAACCCCCTACTTGTCAAAGTGAGTTTGCTGCAGAAGGCTGCATCCAATTTAATCTCCCATTATGTGCAGCATTATTTAATCAGTCCTGCCAGGTATTATGACATAAGCAATGTAAAAAGTCAGTCATTTTTACTGGGGCACTTTGTAAGTGGTACCTGTTATCTGTTCTGTTGCTGTTCTTTTTGGACTTAAGAGTCTGTGAAGTCAGGGAAAGTTGCCAATGGGCGCAGTTTGCTCTCTGTCAGCTTGGTGTCTGCTGGTCTTCCCTTTATCAAAAGAAGCATTTTGATCCACTGGATTCACTCACAGCACTGCAGTTATTTCCATGTGAATGCTGGCTGATGATTTGTGCAATATATTATCTACCCACTAGTCACTGAAGAGCAAAATCAATAAAAACCAGCTGTTATTATTAGGGAGTGTAAGAAATGTCTGTCTGTTAGGTGTAACTATAGAGTGTAAAATGGCTTCAAGAAGTTGGCCCTCTGATTTCTGGAAGCTTGTTACTACTGTATCTGCTTTTTCATTCCTCAAAGGATTGTTGCTATATTATAGAGTATTTACTACCACTGTTTATAGGCATAGGTTTAAATTCTTATGTACTGCGTGTGCTTCTCTTACTGGTGCCTGTCACGCTTATTACAGTTTGGTGTGCGAAAACAAGGGCAGGGTTACAGCTGCCTGTTAGTCTTGGCACAGCTCTCCAGGTTGGCCTCAGGCCCTATCCAGTGCTTTGGAGGACAGTAAAGCAGGTGCATGTCACCCCCCAGAGCAGAGAGCATGACAATGGCAGCCCATGCTGCAGGTCCTCACAGCTCTGCCATTACTGAGCACTTAGCGGAGTGGCTGGGGATGCAGCATAGGGCTGCTGGGTATCCAACCCTCTCGTGGATCGCTGTTAACCAAGGTTTCTGAAGTATCTCTGTATGTATGTGTTTTGTTTATGTTTTCTTTCGTGTCAATAACTTCAAGGACATCTGATATCTGATGCTGGTTTAGTCCACTTTATCGCTTTTCTTTGAGTAGTTTTAATGAAACTGAGTTTCTGAGTTTGATAATGTTTTTTTTTTCCATGGTTATGAATCTTGTTTTAAATCTATGCAAAACCTGTCATGTAGCCCAGCTGATATCCAGTGTCTTTCTATTTGTGTGTCTCCTCTGAATGTTCTGTGGTATTTCTCCTTTCCTGCACGCACAGCTCAATTATATGTACATTTTTATTGTGAGTTTTTATTGTAGCATATATTTTGTTATTATTACTTGTATTAAAGGCCTTTGTGATGGTAAATAACTGTTGTGCGTTATTCTGATATTACTTTACAATGTTTTCCAATTAAATATGTAAAAAAAGCTGCCCTTAGCCATGTTTAACTACAGACAGATTGATGATCATGTTAACTTAGAAATGTAATGCTGTGAAAGTTTTCTGCCCGCTTCTCATCTGCACCACTATATTGTGTCCCAATATTTTCATTAACACTAAGTATTCTAGCACTAGACAGTGTATTCTGCAGTTTCCCAGTAGATCAGTCCAGTGTGTAGCGCATCAAAGGGGAATTAGCCCATTACAGTGCAGGTTTTCATGATGTGACCAACTGGTAAGCAACTAAGCATCGTTCCTGTCAGTGGAGGACATGCTGGTATGTGTGACTGTATGTGTTCCATAAGGAAGTAATAAGCAAAGAGCTATGTGAAAAATGTATGTTTACACTGTAAAGAAGATGCTTTTTATTGAAGCATAACATTTATTAGCGTTCCTTCTGACACTTGTCTTCGGTCACATGCATTAAAGCATCATTACAGTATCTGTTTTCACCTCACTATGGATTTAGATACTAAGGAAGTCTTATTTCCTTCTCTAGTGTTCATACACCTCTCTTGAAAAAACTTTGGAGATTAAGGATACGCAAATGACGGTCATTAATTAAGTCTTGAGCACCAGCTACACTCATGTTTATTATATTTATGTTGCATTAGTTCTTTTCTAGTTTTTCCATTCATATTTACTACATATGCAGTGGTGACTGCAGCCCTCTGTGAATCGATGCAGTGCGGTTTGTTTTCACGTGTGCTGCTCTGCCTGATGGATGGAATGTCCTTGAATCGATTTTTTTTCAGTCGGCTTTGCCCCTGTAGAGATTGGATGTGACCCTTTTGCCTCCAGTGGAGGTTGACTGATGGAGCATCGGGGCAGGTCTTCAAATCAGCAGATTGTTAATAAAAGGCATTAAATTTTTCCTCATAAACACGTTTCTTGGACAGAAATGCACACAGACAGGGAACAACATTACCGGTGCCCCCTGACAATGATCTGATGTCTGATGGTTTCAGTACAAGGTGCAGAAAGCAGTTAAAGGAAAGGGATGAAAACAAGCAGATCATGGCCATGGACAGTCCACCCTTGAAAAAATAAGCTATTTGTAAATTTGTATGATTTTCATTTCATTCATGTTTAATTATTGTCAGTTTATATTTTTGTATCTGCCCAATGGTCCAAACCAAAAGGAAAATGCATGTTGATGACCGAGACTGGTGGTCTTCTTGCTGGAGTCTAGTGTGCTTGTCTCCCAGTTCCAGCTTCCATCGTCATGAAGAACCTGGTTAAGGACAGAGTGACATGTTCCATAAATTAAGGTAGAAGCTAACTGTGTTGTATTGCCAACTCATAAGCTACAAGAGATAATGGTGGTCAAGCACAGTTGTGACTAGACTTAAGAGGAACAGGAACCCAGAGGACAAAGGACTGCAGCATCTTGTTATTAGTGGTAAATAAGCAGGAATTTGACATTGGGCACTGTTTGCCCTGTAGAAACAGCAGTCTCTGCTTCACTACCTGTGACCAAGAAGCACAGTATTCCCAGAGCACTGTGTTGCTCTTTGCTTAACATTCCTTCTCAGAATGAATTCCTGGTAGTCTGAGAACTGAATGCAGAGGAGGTGAGTCATGTGACTTTGCGATTATCAGTGACAAATGTTCCACAGAGCAGTGAGAAGAACAGACTTTGTATTTGACATCCAAATTTATAGTGCACCATATATGGCTGTGTAGGAGACAAGTCAAAATTACTTCCTGATTCCGTAGTCATTTCCTGACTATTTCTTGCTGTTTTGAAAAGTGTGGCCCATGGATAATATCTTTTGGGCACATGGTGAGCTGTTAAATACCTCTGGTCTCCTTGTTAGAGGCTATGAATAGAGTAGGAAAGCTCAGACAGCATAGAGATTGATATGCACCAATGGAAGCTCTTACTGACCCTGTCTAGTAAGAGTGTCAAAGTGTGTCCACAAACACAGGGTTTCCTAGGAACAGCTGTTTTCTTGGAGGTCATTGGTTATCTTTTTTGGACTGATTATGCAGGTCCACTGGTACCCGCAGGCCGTGCTTTGAGGGTCCAGTCAGCTTTTTTTCCTGATCTTTCAGCTGCTCTAATTAAATTAGCTTTCTGAAGAGGTACAAATAAATTTTAGAGCCCCATTAAGTCAGCAAATTAGTTCAATAAATCTACATATAACATCAGCTTAAGAGTCACCATTGTAATTAGAAAAATAACCAGATTTTTCAGTCACTGCAAAGTAGCATATGCTCTGTTACGCCCCCACCACTGGCTCCTGTCTAGGGTGGTGGAGTGGGAGCATAAACAACAAGCAGCCCACACAAAAATAG